>SJYO01026388.1:61415956-61631706 GCA_006410555.1 Capra ibex | reverse complement strand
GGTCGTAATCTCAGAAACGGTTACTCAGTTGAGAAGGGTACTCCACCGGTCTCATGACCTCAAAGTCGAAATCGTAGTAAGGAAGGTTTCTTTAGGGTCCCGACTAGAGAAGTCTTACCTGACCAACCTAGAGGAACGTCAGGTTCCCTGAGAGTTCTCAGAAGAGGTTGTGGTGTCAAGTTTTCGTAGTCAAGAAACCGTGAGTCGAAAGAAGTGTCAGGTTGTGAACGTAGGTATGCACTGGTGACCTTTTTGGTATCGGAACTGATCTTCCTGGAAACAACCGTTTCATTACAGAGACGAAAACTTATACGATAGATCCAACCAGTATTGAAAAGAAGGTTCCTCATTCGAAGAAAATTAAAGTACCGACCTCAGTGGTAGACGTTACTAAACCCTCGGGTTTTTCTATTTCAGACTGTGACAAAGGTGACAAAGAGGTAGATAAAGGGTACTTCACTACCCTGGTCTACGGTACTAGAAGCAAAAGACTTACAACTCGAGATTCGGTTGAAAAAGTGAGAGGAGAAAGTGAAAGTAGTTTTCCGAAAAATCAAGGAGAAGTGAAAGACGGTATTCCCACCACAGTAGACGTATAGACTCCAATGACTATAAAGAGGGTCGTTAGAACTAAGGTCGAACACGAAGAAGGTCGGGTCGCAAAGAGTACTACATGAGACGTATCTTCAATTTATTCGTCCCACTGCTATATGTCGGAACGGCATGAGGAAAAGGATAAACCTTGGTCAGACAACAAGGTACAGGTGAAGATTGACAACGAAGGACTGGACGTATATCCAAAGAGTTCTCCGTCCAGTCCAACAGACCATAAGGGTAGAGAAACTCTTAAAAGGTGTCAAATAACACTAGGTGTGTCAGTTTCCGAAACCGTATCAGTTATTTCGTCTTTATCTACAAAAAGACCTTGAGAGAACGAAAAAACTACTAGGTAACCTACAACCGTTAAACTAGACACCAAGGAGACGGAAAAGATTTTGGTCGAACTTGTAGACCTTCAAGTGCCAAGTACACAACGACTCCGGACCGAACCTCTTAAAACTGCTAATGAAATGATCGCACACTCTACTTACGTATAATTATCAATAGTTTTTAGGTTATAAAATAAAGACTTATAAAAGGGCTGATCTACTCGATTTCTGAAGAAGATCTTAACGGTATAGTTTTTAATGAAAAGAACTACTTACGGTTTTATGATTCTATGAGGAGGAAGAGTAATCACCTGGTGAAAAGATAGTTTTCTTTCAGAGTTTCCCGTGGTAAATGAAAGAAATATGTACAAGAGGTAAGGTTACGTTTCAGTACGAATATAAATAAAAGTAAATAAAACATTGTACATACTAGTCGTTCTTAGTAAACAGTCAAGATGACTGAAATGTAGTAGGAAAGGTTTATTAAATCTATAAGAATATAAACGATTTCTTGTATCAAGTCATTTAAAATCGATTCGTTATAATCGTGAACAGTTTTTTAAAATTGTAAAATTTTAATTTTATTCTAATCTAATTTTTAATATAAAGGATAACCAATGGATAAATATAAGGAATTAATATACTTTATTATTTGTCCCAACAAAAACAGTCATCAGAGTATTATTGTCACCCAATTCAAATTATAACTGGTCCCCCTTATTTATCACCTAAGAGGTCAGACTTAGGAGGATCACTGGTATCTCTCTCTAATATATATATATGTACATAAAAAAAAAAGACGTTCGGATACGATGAACGGTCTTGACTAGCTACGGTACAATTGTACGTACATGTGTGGGTATGTGTATGTACGTGTTTGTGGTGTGGAAATATTGTAAACGGAAGTTTTATCGTATGTTAAGTCATTATGAAGAAAAATTATATTTGATCACGTATCTGTAAGGAACCAAAAAAATTTTCTTTTTTTAAGGTGAAACACGTTTAATTAAAATGAACACGTCTATACAGTCATATATACCTTCTTATTTGTTCGTTTGTTTAATCCGTTTTTTTTTTTTTGTTTTTTTGGGTGTTGACAGTTTTGGTTGACAAGTCCGTTACATAAGACCGTTTAGACTTCTTATAAATATTAAAGAAATAATTATCTAGGTCCGGTCTTCATTGGATCCATAGACTCCCTGCAATAACCAACACTGACACGAATTTGAAGAATCATGAAATATCTGTAAGACGACACCTTTATAAATGTATAAGTCTTTGAATAAAAAGGAAAACAGTCGTCTAAGAGTAGACAGATATATCATTCTGAAGTTACTTATTTACTATTGTAATAAAGTACGGATTATCTTAAGTGTTTTGTAAACCCCTAAGAAATATTTGGAATGAAAGAAGGTTTTGTTCACAAAGTCAACTCATTCAGAAACGTTTTGACGGGATGGTTACATAAACAATCAATACAACAGAAGGCAATCAGATATTAATAATTTTTCAGTTGACGTTTCTAACAACTTATTATGATATAAACCTATTCCAACTGAACAAAATTGACTAAAAAAAGGTATACTTTTCTCTTTCGTAAAAGTCGTTTTACCGGTCTGTGTTCTACAAGGAGGTCACGACCGATTAGTAAGTCAGCTAATCCTAAACGTACCTCAGAGGCTCAAAGAAAAATATAGACTCTTTCACTTTATATATCTTATTTGACTCTACTTAAAAGTTCAACTTGTTTGTGGTTCCCGTGTAGTGGATAATCTCTTAATGTTTTGGCTTAACCGACTCTTTTAGCGACGACGAATAAACATCAGGTTAAATAAAAAGTAGACCTTTGTAGAAGTGTACCTTCATTCAATTCCCTCCTAAGTCCCTGAAGAAAATTGATACGACAGTCTAAAGAAGTTACGGTCTAAAATAAAAATTACTTAAAATAGTGTCATATCAACTACAATGTTACAATGTTACAAAGATGATATGTCGTTCCGTTTAGACAATATATAAATGTATATAGGTGAGAAAAAATCTAAGAAAAGGGTATATCAAGAGACGTGATATCTCACTCAAGAATATCTCTCTCATTTCAAGAGACGTGATATCTCACTCAAGAATAAACAATAAATAAAATATATATCCTCACAAATATATAGTTAGGGTCAGAGGGTTATATAGGGAAAAGGGACGGAACCATGTACAAACAATAGATGTAGACATTGAGATAAAGACAAAACATTTATTCCAGTAAACGTGGTTTAAAAATATCTAAGGTGTATACTCACCATAGTACAATAAACAGAAAAAGACGGACTGACTGAAGTGAGTCATATCGTTTAAAACAAATTTTTGTTTTGTTTTTAAATAAGATAATCATTGTTGTTCGTGTTCACTAAGTCAAACAAAAATTTTTTAATAAAAGACTTATAAAAAAATGTCACGACAAATGATTTGATGTTCGAAATAAGTTTAAATAGATAAAAGGGTGATTACAGAGAAGACACAGTCCTAGGTCCAACGGTGTAATGTGAAACGATAGTACAGAGAAAGTTGAGGAGACTAGAGACTGTAAAAGAGTCAGATAGGGAACTAAGTAATTACATATGTAAAAACCGTTACGGTACTTTCACCACACGGTAAGAACCATGTAGTATAGTCCTTTGATTCTAATGAATCAGGGTTTACCCGGAAACGGACACCTAAGGTCGTGTAAGAGTGAGGACCGACGGAGTACAGGGAGACAGGGTCATCGAACGGGACCCCGAAGTTCGAGCTCTCACTCTGAGTTCCTGTATAGGAAGGTCTCTATCGAATTTAATTCGTTGGAGATGTCAGTAGTTATATGGTCGTTTAAACCTTTTAGTCGTCACCGGTGTCCTGACCTTTTCCAGTCAAAAGTAAGGTTAGGGTTTCTTTCCGTTACGGTTTCCTCTAGTCAGGACCCATAAGTAGTCTTCCTGACTACGATTTCGACTTTGAGGTTATGAAACCGGTGGAATACACTTCTCAACTGAGTGACCCTTTCTGGGACTACGACCCTTCCTAACCTCCGTCCTCCTCTTCCTCTACTGTCTCCTACTCTACCGACATACCGTAGTGACTGAGTTACCTGTACTCAAACTCACTTGAGACCCTCAACCACTACCTGTCCCTCCGGACCTCACGACGCTAAGTACCCCAGCGCTTCTCAGTCTGTACTGACTTACTGACTTGTCAGTAGATTCAAGTTTGTGGACACTGTTTAGGACATGAGAGACACCGGTCCACAAAGGTGAACTTGGGATTGACTTAGTCTCCTCTCTGTAACCAAATCTCATCTACCCGGAAATCTCGAGTCTCGGAGGTTTCCAGTAGTCGTAGTCCGGGGAGGGTTGTCCGGACGAGTCTTAGGTCGAAAGGATTGATGGGACATCGATAGTTCTCCTGTCTGAAAAGGGTCCGACCGTGACTGTTGTTTTTCAGGTCATTGAACGACTGAGGACCTGGTTTGTTTTATTTTCCTTTGGCTCAGGATGTTTTTTTAGTCTACGAGACACAGTATCACCCGTAAACCATTTACTTGTTGGACTTTGACCTCGTGGGACCCGTGTTTCGACCATACCCCTAGTAAACGAGGGATCCTCCTCCAAATCCGGAGTCGTAACTCCCACACTGGGACGAAGTCTTGCGTCAACCCAATTTCTCGGTGTATACTCGGACTTGTAGGTACTACCGGTTTGAAACGTCGAACCCGGGACCTACCGGTGGTCCTCCACGACTCCTGCACGAGTTCTTTCGTCATTACAGGGATCCTCACAGTCCCCACCGACCCTCCATCCTTTTTACGTTCTATCTCCTGACCTCCCCAGAGGTTCCAACTCTTCCCGTTTACGAAACACACTCCGTCGGTCGACATGGACGTCCTTGAGACGTACGAAACCCAGGTAGACGAGGTGAAACCCGTAGACCTCATGTATCGACCCAACCGCGGTGGACCCTGGTGGTCATCCCGATGTAAGTACCCTTCCGGATTGAGTCGACGTACCCCTAAAGACAATGAGAAAGATACGAATGACTAGTACACTGGGTGACCGGGGACAAGTCCGGAGTCAAAGGTATAGACAGTCTTGGGGATCAGAATCACACAAACCTGCACAGTACTTTCTTGGGGTACATATTACTGTCCCACATAACGTAGTCCCAGACCCACACAACGTTGTCTGGTCTAATCGGTACTATACGGCTCTACACGGTACCACCTGGAGTCCGTACAACGTTGTTTTTCTTGGGGGGTAGTGGGACTACTTTTTTCAGTCCGTACAGTGTTGTCTGGGTGGTTGGGGTGGAGGGGGTGACCCGGTCCTATCCGGTACTACCTAGGTACGGTTCTGTTGCACTGTTGTACCTGTACAACGTTCTCGGGTTTGACACTGTCTGGGTCCGTACAACTCTGTCCTTTTGGGACGTATCACTAGTCCTGTTCGTACGGCGCTGCTACCCCGGGGTCAGCGTCACGGACGTTTTTGTACGAAACTACCCTTTTTGTAAAAAATAGAACGGAGTTATTTTCAATAAACAAAGATTAATATAAAATTATGGTGGAGGTTTGTGTCTTCATAAACACTTTCATGAACAATACTTTTTTCATACTCTATAATTCGACTTTTGTAAAATCTACAATTCACGTACAATAATTGACACCTATACACAACTTCTCTTGTTATTCCTTAGTTCAGTATTCTAGAGACAAACCACGGTGACGGACTTACGACCTCAGAAAGAACATTTTCTAGTAACAACCATAGAGTATAAGACAAGTTTAGAAAATTATGGAAATCCCTCCTCACTTTACCAACCATCCGTGTGACCTGGTAGTGAGTCACCAAACTCCTTCTTGACCCAAACCAGTCCCAAGATGTCTGAGAGAAAAGGTTTAATTCCCTGTTTGTCGTGTATAAGTGTCGTCAACACGAGAGTCTGGAGTATTGGAGAGTGACACTTTTAAAGAGTGAGGTTGAGGACTTTATAATATCAGGTTGAATTGACTTGTAGAGGGGAGTAACACACTCTCGTCTTAGACTATATATAAAGAATTTTCTTTTAATAATGGTAATTCTAGACGGAAAAAACAACAACAATTTTTAACTGTAGGTCTTCGTTTGATTAGTAAGAAAGGTTTTTTCGTATCGTAAAAACAATATGACTCATCTTAATGTGACAGTAATCCTCCTTTTGTTATAGTATCGTGAACTATGAAACAAATAAGACAATATTCGTGTCGATGATTTCTTTTTAATCGGTGAAAGTCCCTTCTCTTATGATACGAACGTTTATTTAAACATAGGACTAAGACAATTTATAATACAAAGTCACTCTAATCGTTCGTCGTTTATCGTTGTTACTTCCTTTTCGGTGACTTTAAGAATTTTCGTTTATTAGACGATAAGAGACGAAGACATAGACTTAAAATAGACGAGTTCGATAGTCCTTTGCCGACAGTTAGTCGAGATAACGACCTCACTTCCTCATCTACCATGTCAAATTAAAATAATACCTTTAACTAAACGTAGAAAATATAAAGAACTAACTTTAGAAAGGTCCATTACCGTAACTTCTTCTGAGTATTTTTACGGTACTGACCCCATTATTGATAATAATACTAGTTTAAATTATTTTTTTTGAAGGGATGTTATATCCTTGATACTTATTAAGTATATTTGACAACGGATTTTACACTATCTCTCCTTTTCTGAACATCTTTTTTTAGAATTTACATAGGTCCGTCCCTACTATTAACCAAAAACGTTTATTACTTATGAAGGACAAGTTTGGTTCTGATTGTTCCGGTCTACTCTCCTAAGGTGTGTCTCCTTTAGTAAGGTCCACAGACTAAAAACGTTCTATTCTTCCTACCTACCCAAAAGTCTTTTCTTGACGGTATTTTTATGTACAAGATTTTTAATATAAAATCTTATAGTGTTTCCAAGAAAATTTATTCGTTACTGAAGTCCTTAGAAATTCTATTCAAACATAAATATACAAACACTTACTAGATTTGTTTTTACTCGTAACTAGGGTCACGAGGTCCAATTATAAAAGGAGAGACATAACAAATGATCAAAACCGGATCTTTAGGTTCAATTGGGATTTATTAAACGTATTTTAGTCATAACTTTGTTAACAACAAAGTTTTTCTTCAAATTTTTACTAACATAAATAAACTATACATCTTAAAACCACAAGTATTAACATAAAGGTCGAAATTAGTTAGAAATTAAACAAAACAAAGTTAAATTAAAATAAAGAAAATTGACAATTAGAGACAAAGAACGAAAATAACCGATGGTAGACCACCTTTTTTAACATTATCGTCTCGTTCCAATTTTCTATACATTATTCTGTTTCCAAACGTAATATTCATACTAACGGTGTAGTATAACAACTGTACCCATCGTTCGAACTATTATCTCGGAACAAGAATAGTGTGAGTCAAGGTAATACTAATATTGATAAGTAGAGAATTTTTAAATCTTTAAATATAGAATAATACATCTTTTTTTCGATACTATGATATTACTCAAGATTCTTCCATCCCCGGTTAAACGACACCAATAAAGTAACATCGGTCCTACAGGAATAACGGGAACTGTCTGAATTTAAAATGTGTGTATCATAGTCGTATTAATAACGATCACGAATGAAAGTGAGAGTTTGATATGAAGAAATCTTCTAATTTTTATATTAATAAGACAAATATTAGTCGTCAATCGTCCCACAGACACCTATTGACATGTAATTTATAAAAATTGAAAAGTCATAAATTAAAAAAAGGTGAATACAATCTATTAAACTCGAAATTAAGAGAACAAACCTCTAAGAAGTACTTCTTTTTAATTGTTTAATTTTGTAAATTAAAAATTAGTTTTTAAATTATTAACTGGTCAATGTACTTCAGAATATAAAACCCTAATATAACATATCTGATATTAAATATTTTGGATGTTCAAAAAGTGTTCGTCAATTATTTCCATTACACCTTATGTTAATACAAGAAATGACCAATCGATTACCGTAACGTTATCAGCAGAGGAACCTGAACAATAATTATCATTCAACCGTCTCTCTCACTAAACTGTTGATGTTACGTAACGATTTATATAGAATGTTATTTAACTTCTTTTTTTAACTATATCAATGTAGTGTACACACGTCTATATGACACATAAAATGTACCCGTCTTATTAATATAACAACAAAAAAATTTATGTAAGAATGATAAGACGTGTTTCTTAAGGATTACTAATTAGGAATTTCTGTCGTAAATATTTAGAGTTTAAAATAAAAATACATATGATAAATTAAATTTTTAAAATTAGAAATTTTATTAAGGTTTATACAATAACTTTCACTTCAGTGAGTCAGCACAGGTTGAGAAACGCTGGGGTACATGACATCGGATGGTCCAAGGTGGTAGGTACCCTAAAAGGTCCGTTCTTATGACCTCACCCAACGGTAAAGGAAGAGGTCCTCTAGAAGGGCTGGGTCCCTGACTTGGGCTCAGAGGGTGTACCATCCGTAACAATAAAAATACATTAAAAAAACAATTGTATAAAATTATTGGGGTCTTTAGTGTATCGGTTGGAACAACTAATTTTCGTCGTTTCCAATATAAGATTAACCTATATACGAATAAGGAAATATTCTATGTCATTAATAGAAGTTTTACGAAATTACACCGTTGTTTTTGTGTCATCATTCTAAACAATTTTGATCAACTTAAATCGATATGAATTTAGTATTTTAATAACAAGTTTCACCCAATTAGAAAAAGGTAAAGAGAAATTCATTAAACAATGGGACTTTTAATTCTTTCTTTAGTTACAAACTTATCAGTGTTCCCAAAATTTTATTAAAACTTCAAACTTCAAAAATTTGATTCTCAGAATGTTCTCCTATTTACATTCGAATTTGAGGAACCGAAAAGTTTGATGTCCTTATCTGAATCACTACAATTAATTTATTATTTCTTTTTACACAAGGGAATACCAGTACATTATATATTTGTAAAGAAGGTACATTTTTTAAGACTTCGAATATATACACACACACATATATTGGACAAAAGTTAGATAGATATATATTCTCTATAGTATATATAAAAAGAAACTTTATACGTAAGTTCGTCCGAAGAGTGTGGTGTGACAGACGGGGAAAGTCCAGAGTATGAAACGTCGTATCTTCAAATTTTATAAATAGTCATTCAATATAACGTTTCATAATGAACTACGTTATTTTAACTTTAGTATAATTGTTAATAAACATTGTGGGTATTTTCATTTGAATTTTCGTATTAAATAAGTATTAACTTCCTTACCGGAATAAGTATTAATTTCAATAAGTATTAATTTCAAGGGGGGTTGTTTCGGAGACATACACACGGACCATTCCACGAAGTCAACACAGGTTGAGAAACCCTGGGATACGTGACACATCGGACGGTCCGAGGAGACAGGTACCCCAAGAGGTCAGTTCTTATGACCTCACCCAACGTTATAGGACGAGGTCCCCTAAAAGGACTGGGTCCTGAGTTTGGGCACCGAGGACGCCGAGGATGTAACGTCCGTCTAAGAAATGACTATTGGGTGACCCCTTTGTGGGTGTTTCGGATAAATATTCATTTATAAAGTTCAGGAGTTTACAGAGATACTTATTAATTCGATAATAATATATTCAATTTGTATCTTCCCTTTAATACCGATACCAAATTTACAATTTATAGCCACATTTGATACATTCTGTGTTAGATTGTCTAAAAGAACCTTCTACGATCCTTTTATTACAAAATAAAACTTTTGACAATTTATTTCCTTAGTTTGGAAAAATAAGGATAGATGATAAATTTGAGACATAAAACATCATTAGTTTCTCAAGTATTCCATCGAATAAAATATCTTCCTAGAGTAGGGTATTTACTTAATGACATAATATTAATAATGTAACGGTAAAACGTTGGGATTTAAGTAACTTCATGTATCTGTTAATAGTAATCACTGAAGACTATCTCCTTTTGTCTCTATTGGTCAGTAATGCCGGAGGACTACCTCTTCCGTTACCGTTGGGTGAGGTCATGAGAACGGACCTTTTAGGGTACCTGTCTCCTCGGATCATCCGACGTCGAGTACCCCAGCGATGCTCAGCCTGTGCTGACTCGCTGAAGTGAAAGTGAAAAGTGAAAGCATGTAACCTCTTCCTTTACCGTTGGGTGAGGTCACAAGAACGGACCTCTTAGGGTCCCTTCCCCCTCAGACCATCCGACGACAGATACCCCGGCGTGTCTCAGTCTGTGCTGACTTCGCTGAATCGTCGTCGTCGTCGTCGTACCGGAGGACTACGTTCATGTGTTGTAAACAATACATCTAAAGATTTAAGTTTTACTTTAGAGATCTACGTTGATGGCTAAGTTCTGTCTGCTTATATAACTTTCTGTTGTTTCTTCGTCAGTCCCTCTAAAACTGACATACTTTCATAGGTCTCCCTTCTTTTTTATAATTTTACTCCTTTTCCATTTATGTATTTCTCTTTAGATTCCCTGTGTAACCAATTAAGGTAACGTATCTCCAATAAACCTAGGACTAAAGTTTTTTAGAAGACCTTTTAAAAATACTCTGTAGACCCTTTTAGTCTTTTGAGAAACATATCAACCACTATTATTTATTGAAAAATACTATCAACTAATACAATACTAGTATAAAAACTCGTTAGTGAATAAAAATCTCCACGTATATTTGAAGGGGGTACCGAGTCACCCACTTCTTAGACGGACGTTACATCCTCTATGTCCTCTACACCCAAGTTAGGGACCCAGCCCTTCTAGGGGACCTCTTCCTTTACCATGGGGTGAGGCCATAACAATGGACTTTTTAGGGTACCCGTCTCCTCGGACCTTCCGATGTCAGGTTTCCCTGTGTCTCAGTCTGTGATGACTCACTGATTTGTTCGCATTTTATAAGTTCCTTCTTACTTTACTACAAAACCAAATTGAGGAATTATACTACATCCCAATTGGTCACTTCTATTTCTATTTTAACCAGTATTCAAAAATACGTGACTTACTACCTATTCCCAATATGATGATAAGAGTACTTAATGTATGATGTATGAGAGATGTACATATATATATACATACATACATGTAAGTATATACATATATATGTCGATGTATATTAACGTACAGAAAGTACCTATAAGGACCACATGAGTATGAAAAAAAAAAATTGAAAAGAGGAGTCACTATTTAATAAAAGAAAGTACATTTCATAGAATCGAACTGTTATCTGAATCAGTATAAGACATAACTCTATTCCTACGAAGAAAAAACCCAATATCATAAAGATACAAAGTCCCGATAAATAAGTTTGAGTACTTTTCTTCCCTAAATATTTTAAGTAAAACATATTTCATTACTAAGTATTATAAAGGAACTGACATAGTTCCTATAAAAGTGTCTTTTAAGACTAATCAACAAAATCCAAGTCAAGTCAAGTCAAGTCATCGAATTGAGAAACGCTGGGGTACTCAGTGTCGTGCGGTCCGGAGGGACAGGTAGTGGTTGAGGGCCTCAAGTGAGTCTGAGTGCAGGTAGCTCAGGCACTACGGTCGATCGGTAGAGTAGGAGACAGCAGGGGAAGAGGAGGACGGGGGTTAGGGAGGGTCGTAGTCTCAGAAAAGGTTACTCAGTTGAGAAGGGTACTCCACCGGTTTCATGACCTCTAAGTCGAAATCGTAGTAAGGGAGGTTTCTTTAGGCTCCCGGCTAGAAGTCTTACCTGACCAACCCAGAGGAACTTCAGGTTCCCTGTGAGTTCTCAGAAAAGGTTGTGGTGTCAAGTTTTCGTAGTTAAGAAACCGTGAGTCGAAAGAAGTGTCAGGTTGAGAGTTCAGGTATGTACTGATGACCTTTTTGGTATCGGAACTGATCTACCTGGAATCAACCGTTTCATTACAAAGTCGAAAAGTTATACGATAGATCCAACCAGTATTGAAAGGAAGGTTCCTCATTCGCAGAAAATTAAAGTACCGACGTCAGTGGTAGACGTCACTAAAACCTCGGGGGGTTTTATTTCAGACTGTGACAAAGGTGACAAAGGGGTAGATAAAGGGTACTTCGTTACCCTGGTCTACGGTACTAGAAGTAAAAGACTTACAAAATCCAATAATCGAGATTTATGTAGGATATAGATAACTAAGGTTATAACATATACAAAAAGCCAAGTTCTAATTCATCTGTACTACGTAAACTATTTTGTGTCTTACTATTACTTTCAACACCATTTGTACCAAAACTAATCCGAGTAAAAATTTGAAATCGTTAAATTAGTAAATACGTATCTCACATACAACGTAATTTGTACGAAGGATATTAGTCAAAGATACTGTTGGTTCTTCGACCGTCTAATATAACTAAGTATGTCCTACAAAAAGTTCCAACACTAGTTAAATAATCTCAATTAATAATATAATCTTACTGACAGTTACTATTGATATTTTACTCACTATCGTAAAAGGATAAATTTAATAAGAATATGAAGTATCCTATAAATATACGACTTTCACGAATACGATGATTAACCTCTTCCGTTTTAACTTCTCGTTGAGATTTCATGTATAATTCGATTACTTTGATCTATATATACTACTAATACCAAATTGAAATTTCTTTGTCTAACCAAAAATAAACTATAATCCTCCCATTTATTTATAAATATTAATAATATTTTATTAATATTAATAAAGTTTAGATATAACTTTTTATTAAAGTCTTGAAAAGTCTTTTGTAATTTAGGATTTTATTTATTGGGTACACAGAATAGTCCGGTGACATTGTTTCAGGGTGTTTTTAATAAAGAGGGTTAGAATGACCGATCTCCGAACTTCAATCCCGTGGTCGTATCAACTCACTTCTGGAAGAAGGTCTAGACTTCCTCACTCGATTGAGACACTTTAGATTCTCCTGATTAGGGTAAGGAAGTCCGAAATGGAGAAACTGGAGTCACTAAGTATTTCCGGGATGGAGGATGATAGTGACGTAACACATGACTTCAAGTCGTATTCTAAAAGTCCCCCTGTGTCTGTAAGTCTGGTGTCGTTGTACAATGGTATTAGAAATAGTAAAGGAGTTTTGTTCATAGGAAAGACAGGATTTGACGAAAAGTAATTTTTTTTTATTATTATTTTTAAACCTTCAATGTTCCTTTACTACCTTATTACAAAGAAATGGGTAACATACGTTCCCGAAATTTTATAGATTCATCAAAGGAAAGAACTTCCAATGACTAACCCAACTCCTTGAAACGTAACGGATTTAGTTAATACTTTATTTTGTCACCACATGGAAACCGAGAGTCTCATCGTGGTACCAGTGACTGTTCTTGTTCGTAGAATTTTTTCCGTCGTTTTTTCCTCGGTTCTTCTTTGATAGTTATCAACTAGGTAAAATATTCTGCACACCCACACAACATTTTTCGTGATTAATTGATACATGTTACACTCGTCACAACCTTTTTGCCATCAGAGTTCCTGAGTTTGGTTTTAACGTAGACTACTAGGGTACCCATCACAAAAACTTCAATTGGAACTACTCGAAATCTTATTACTTGGACGTGGATCTTTTAAGTTCAATTAATAACTATTATAAGACCCATTTTTGACGAAATGTTGAAGATACTGTACTTAGAATAGTCACTGTCTTACACGAGATAGTAGATTTTTAAAGTGTGGTACTGTTTTCGAATATAACTCTAGTTCTGATGACCACCAATAAACTAAGTAGACCAGACACAACCAAAACATTTTATGTATGTATACACATACATATGTGTGTGTGTGTGTGTGTGTGTGTGTGTATATAATCTAAGTCTTCTGGAAAATTTGAATCCTGGTTCCCAGGGGTGTTTAAAACTTCTTCTACTTCCTTTAGTACTGAGTTTTAAATCTGTTTGATGAACTTTCTTCACAAGTTATTAAACTCACGTCTGTTGTAATCTTTTCTAGATCTTTTCCAAACGGTTAGATAGAAGAGGTAGTACAGACAATAGTTTCATTTTAAAGGCATCTTCGGGTGTAGACTCAACCCCCTTGATTACCTCGTAATACCACTTCCATCATCAAGACTTTTCTACGATTCCTACTGTGTCCACGATTTTAACTCGTTCGACTACCTATCCTCTGTGGTCAGGTTCTTCGACAAATTTTGAGTCTGAGAATTACAACTGTTTATGTTTCGGAATAATATATAAATTTTTTCAACATTTAGATCAAACCTCTCTTCTTGAACGACTTCTCGTATGTCAGAAAATTTTATTAGGAACCTTTAAGTCTTAACAGTAAAGGTATATTCACGGTTTAGGTCTAAATATGTCTACGGTTCAATGTTGGATGGAAAAGTTATAGAGATCACTTTACACTATTTTTTATAAAATTGTACGAACACAAATAGTATGAAAGGAAAGTCAATTAAAGGGACATAACCAATTCTTTAAGGAGTGTTGGATCACTCTGAAAGAGCATATAACTGGGGACTTTTTAAGATATCGAAACCGAAAATGTAAAAATTTGATGGAGATTAAAACATATATACTACCCTTTTACCTATAGTGTATCGTTGATACACGTTTAGTAAATCGTTTGACAGAGACATATCAAACAGTTCACCCTTTACCTATAGTACATCGTTGATGAACGTATGGTACATCGTTTGATTTAGAGACGTAGAAATCAGTTCCTAACTACCATCTGTATGTGTCTTACCTTTTGATTCCGGGACGTTTATCTAATTTTCAATTCATTCTCTTTGACCAAGAAAACTCTTTGATCTGTTAACGTGTCCAAGAAATCTCTGGATGAGAAACTCACTACTCTCACCATGAGTTTTGAACTCCCTTTCTCAAAGTAATGGTAAATGGGTAAATGGTTACACTTTTTTGTTTAAAGATCCGAGTGGAGAGGTTTCATAGAACTACACTAGTCTCGTTAAGACAAGGATGTGAGACTATCAGTCGTTCTATTCTTATCGATCTTAACGTCTTTCCATGTGTTTAGGTATAATTGACACTATAACGACAGTTCCATACTTAATTATGGTTCCCGACATCCGGTACCCGTTATATTATGTTCAAAACTACACAATTTAATCTGAAGATATTATCTGGTTATTTTTAATACAATAATATTCGATGGTCAATAATTCAGATGGTTCGTGACACGATTAATAGACAATAATGAAATTGGGAAATACCGTTTACAACGTAAGACTAAAGAGTTCTTCCTGTAATTCCGAATCTCCATAATAAATAAAATTATCATTACGTTAACGAATCACCGTCCAAACCCTAAGTATCAGTGTAGATAGACTGTAGGTTCGGTAATACTATTTTACTTGAGATGTGTCTTCATCTGTTATTTTATATGAGAAAGTTTTAGTCTACTAATCTCGATTTAGCGAAAAAAAAAAAAGTCTCTTTGCAGTACCAAAAATGAGGGAACTAGTGTATAATTTTTTTTTCTTTTTCTTTTATCCGTGTACATAGGACTTCCTTCAGAAACCCCTCTTATTTAACAGAAATTATTAAATTACCAGATATTATAACTATCCCTTTATGAGAAATAAAACATATCCGAGTTCTTATCTTCATCCCTTTGTTCCGATTACATGAAACCGATGTTACTTCAATAATAATAATAAAAAAAATGACTCGATAGACGATTATTTTGACCATTGAAGTAGTTCACACCTGAAGATTACTGCTGTTTTCATACGTTCGTTCCAATGAACCTCAAAGAGAGCCAGTATTATTACTTACCCAATCAGATCTACGAAAAGTCACAGAGATAACATGCAACTAGTCACAAGGGGGTTTTTCTATGCACCTTCAGGATTGGCGGGATTAGGTACTTACACCGGAATAAACATTTGTCCCAGAAATGTCTATATTAGTTAAATTCAACTTCAGTATGAACTAAGTCAAGTCAAGTCAGCGAGTCAGTACACTGACTCAGTTTGAGTGAGTCTGAGAAACACTGGGGTACTTGCCATCGTACGGTCCGGAGGGACAGGTAGTGGTTGAGGGTCTCAGATGGGTTTGGGTACAGGTAACTCAACCACTACGGTAGGTTGGTAGAATAGGAGACAGTAGGGGAAGAGGACGGGAGTTAGAAAGGGTCGTAGTCCCAGAAAAGTTTACTCAGTCGAGAAGTGTAGTCCACCGGTTTTATAACCTCAAAGTCGAAGTTATAGTCAGGAAGGTTACTTGTGGGTCCTGACTAGAGGAAATCCTACCTGACCAACCCAGAGGAAAGTCAGGTTCTCTGAGAGTTCTCAGAAGAGGTTGTGGTGTCAAGTTTTCGTAGTCAAGAAACCGCGAGTCGAAAGAAATATCAGGTTGAGAGTGTAGGTATGTACTGGTGACCTTTTTGGTATCGGAACTGATCTACCTGGAACAACCGTTTCATTAAAGAGACGAAAAATTATACGATAGATCCGACCATTATTGAAAGGAAGACTCTTCATTCACACCTAGAAAATTATTACACCGTAATTCAGGTTCTAAACCACAAGACCACTCCTCTTTCTCTAACCCCCTATACGTCTATATGTTTACAAATACCCCGTTACCTGCGTCTTTAACCTCAGGCCGTGGATGTTCGATTCCTTACGGTTTCTAACGGTCGTTAATGGTCTTCCTTCCTTCTCCCAAAGGGAGCACTGAGTCTACCATTTCGTAGACGGAAGTTTACACCCTCTGGACCCAAGTTAGGGACCCAGTCCTTCTAGGGAACCTCCTCCTTTACCGTTGGGTGAGGTCATGAGGACGGATCTTTTAAGTTACCTGTCTCTTCGGACCACCCGATGACAGGTACCCCAGAGTTACTCAACCTGTACTGACTCTCTGAAGTGAAAGTGAAAGTCCTTCTCAGTTCCTACTAAGAAGGGATCTTGGAAACCTCCGGTGTTTCGGAAAGATTGAGGAACTAAAACCTGAACAAAGGTCTTGACGTTTTCTTATTTAAAGAGAACGAAACGTTGGATCGCACACATTGAAAAACTACCGTCGTGATCCTCTGTTTATATCCATCCGGGCCAGTTTGGACTTTTGGAGTCCAGACGAGTTTCTCTAATGATCGTAGTGTCTGTTCTCAGGACTTTTCTAAGGGACCTCTGTCACCAGTTTCTAACCAAATGCTCATTACTCCCCTTTATCGTTAATTCCTCTCCCTTTGGTACATTCGGGTGTGAGTCTCCGACTCAATCCATACATAAATGTATGTCCTTAATTCTTAATCGACTGGTCTGATTCTTGACTCGATTGTTCAAATCCTATTACACTTTATTCAGACCCTACTATTTCACACCTTCTGGTATCCACCATACGTCAGGTGATGTACCCTGAGTCAGAAATTACCCCATTACTCTGTCTTACTTTCTAATTTCGGTTCTCATACATGTCTCTCTCCCAGAAAGGTCAACCGAGTCTCCACTTCTTAGGGGGATGGTTACCTCCTCTATTCACCAACTAGGGATCTACCTTTCTAGGGGACCTCTTCCTTTACTGTTGAGTGAGGTCACGAGAACGGACCCTTTAGAGTACCTGTCTCCTCGGACCACTCGATGTCAGGTACCCAACGTTTTCTCAACCAATCCTGTATCACTGATTCGTCGTTGTCGTACATGTCTCTTTTCCTATATCCTTATCAGACCTTAGTGGACCTTCAAACCGATTTGTTGTCATTACATTCCAAATGAGATATTTTGTACTTGAAGACCTTAACTACCAATCATAAATTCCTTACTACTTACACCCGTTATCAATTCTCCCACTTTTACTGTCTTTTTTACTGTGTGTAGACTATAGATCCGTGGAACTTAATCTGTCATAACTAATAATCTTTGATTTTACAAACAAACGGTACTAAAGTAAAAAAAGTTTATAACAAATAGGACTTTACTTTGAATTAAAGTAAAGTGAGACAAAATATAATAAATCCGTCCACTATATTATTATAGAACTCCTTATAGGTTCATAATTACGTCAATCTCCTTCTCACAAAGAAGTTTACCTTTCGATTAACAAAAGTACTAACTTTTATATTTAGACATGTACAGTCTCTCCGTGTAGATAAAAGAGGAAAGTCATTATCAAAATGTAAAAATTGTACGTAAAGTACTTGGTTACAGTAGAAAAATGTCCACTAACGAATATTCGTTCATCAAAACTAAAATAGAACTAGTAAAGACTACGTCCCGTAACACTTCTGGAGTTAATCCTGACCTTTACACGACAAGATAAAAGAGTAAAGGATGTTTCTAAATTTGGATTTAAGTATTGACGGACGGTCCAGGAATTACATTCTCGTAGAAACAAGTACATTACAAAAACAGTTCTTATTCCACAGTGTGGATAGTACCGTACATTAACGATATTATACACATACCGTAAGTCAAGTATGAGGAAAATAAACATATCCCGACAATCTTTTAATAAAGGGGAAAAATTATTTACGGAAATAAGGAGTTACGTTAAATTTGTTTATAAAGCAACTACAAAACGTAAAGAAAAACATCGTGATGTTTTTCCCAGTATAAGGAACTATACTATTAACTTTTAGTTCACTTATAATTGTTATATCATTAACCTTTCATTAAAATATCTTGTGTCCGGTATTTAATAAGTGGTAAACTTCACGTCACACAAATAGAAATTAAAATATTTCGTAAGAAGACTCAATCACTGTTCTGTAAGTCACCACGAACTCTTTTCCCTGGTAGATCTAGAGAATATAGTAAACTATATACAAACTGTTTTGTAAACCTTTGAAGTAATTAAATACAGTCTAAACATCTCTCCGAAATTGACCTAATAACATGTGAAATTGAACTTGAACTGAAGTTCACGTAGTCCAACTCAGAAAGAGAACCGTTCTTTAACGTTACGATTATTACGACCCTCCCCTCACTAGGGAGAAGTAAGAGACGAAACGTTACACTCGTAATTTTTGTACTTTTTCCAAAACTCTAAACTTACTACTTATAATTAATAAACCCTATGACATCGTAATCCTTCATTAATCCATTTTGGTAGTAATATCCCAATCTTTAATAAAAGGGGTTCAACTTTTTACCATATAAAGTTTATGACACGTGTAAATTAACTCTTATCATCTTTAAAACTGAAACATAGGAAGAGACTCCTAGAGTGTTAAGAAATATTCATGATAGTAAAAGTATGAGTAAGATGAAGATACTTCTCCTTCAAAGACCCAACTTCAACCTAACTTCAAAGAAGTTAGTATTCTGTTTGAATTTTTTATCTAACAAAATATTTTAGACTATGTCACTAACTATATGTTCACATAATAAAGAGACTGAATATATTAAAAGAACATTTAAGGTACACAGTACATACGTTTACTTCCATACTACGCAAGATAACTTTATTTTTCTCTTGGACCTAAAAGATCTCTTCAAAAAGATACCATCCAGACTTTATATCTTACAATTAAAGGTTTTAGTCATCGATGAGGTTTTCCATACTAATAAATATCTTTCACTACTTTAGTTTTACTATAAAATTAGATATCTAAGGGCACTCTCTTTATATCCGGTCACTAGGCCCCGTAAATACAAAGGGATTAAGTTGATACGTCATTGGTTTGTACATACCTCATAAATAATACACGACATTTCACAAGACGTCTATTTACTTATTTTTGTGTGGGTACTAAGGTTCCTCATACACCAGATCAACCCTGCTATATACGTCTTAACCCATTAATGTTTTATCACATCGTGTACGTCATTCTCTTTCCAAGTCCCCTGTAGTCGAGAACCCTTTTACCAAGTCTTCTGTCTTGAACAGGATCCCTTATAAAAGTACAGTGGTAAAATAAGTAATTAAAAAATACTCTGTTTGTCCGGTGGGACAAAGGATTTCATGTTACGAGGTTTACTGTATAAAGGGTAGTAATGAGGGTTCAAAACGAGAGTCGAGACTCCGGGACCAGTAGACTGTAAGTGATCATCTCTAATTTTGTTGTTGTTGTTTTTTTACACTTGTATTCCTTAGAATACCTCCCGACGACAGAATCGGACCCGTCGATATTGTTTTACGACATGTGAACCGTCGAATTTTTCTCTGAAAATAAAGAGTGTCAAAACCTCCGAACCGTGGACACTAGTCACACTACTGTCACAGTCACAACCGCTCGTGGGAGAAGGACAAGAGGGTAATTCAGGAGTATACCGGAAAGGAACCACGAACTTACATACTTGTGTGTATCAAGTATTGAAATTTTAGGTAAGATAATTATACAAAGGAGTACCTGTGAGGGTACCAAGGAGAGATCATTCAGGTAGTAATTTTGTGGTCATTAATTCCTTCATTCACTATTCGTTATTTAATTGTAAGTATTAAAATTTGTGGAACCTTTCGGTGGGTATTAGTTAATATAAAATCATCTTTTTCTTACTCGTTAGTAGAGATTTATTACAACAACATAATTTAAATAGCTTATCACCGTGAGATGGAATTAGTTAAGATTTAACCTAGTAATCAATTACTTTTATCCGTCATTAATTTATGAGGACTAAAGTGAACATAGTATAGTTTAAAGGACTACTTTAAGTCATACTCCTAACCTGTATCAATTTGAGGACAAAAGTTTAAAGTGATGCCACCTCTCTCGAGTAACATTTTCCTTTCCAAAATGTTCGACAACGGTGATGTCAAGTCATCGACGTTATGACAAAGTACTAATGTCTAGTCTGTTGGTCCTTTTAGTCTTATTTAGATTTACCATGGTGAAGTAAAATACTAGACATTACCTACATTTAACTCAGAACATAATGAATAAGTCCTTTGTGTATTAAGATCTTGTAATCTAGATATCTATAGAAATCTTAGAGATTTACCTTA
The DNA here is from genome assembly GCA_006410555.1 of Capra ibex. NCBI lineage: Eukaryota > Metazoa > Chordata > Mammalia > Artiodactyla > Bovidae > Capra > Capra ibex. Next base: position 61,610,826 of record SJYO01026388.1, on the reverse strand, counting down.
CGGGTACAAAATGTTCATAATCCTGGGATTTATGTGATCGATTTTCTGAATCGACAACTTGACTCCCTTTTTAGTATAAAGGACTGAGAGTTGAATACGAAAATCGTCACATAGTGTAAGTAGTAGAAAAATGTAATTACGTAAATAGACCGAATCTTCAATGGGTAAGACAAAAGTTGTATCGGTTCGTACGGGGACCAAACTACGACCCGAAATTGTGACCGACTATTATCCCGGTATTAACGAAAAGAGAGACATCTTATGACACTTTCTACCATTACAGATGTTTTGGATCTACACCAGAAGTAAGATAGAACTGGGTGAGTAGAAATAAGGAAGATTGTAGACATTCCAAACCTTGAGGGACTTTATTCTATGAAAGGTGTCTACAGAACCATTTAGTAGTTCGAAGAGTCAAAAGTCTGAGATTTTGAACTCCCTCTCTAGTAAGCTATACCTCTCTTTTATTTATGGTTTTTTTCCCTTTCGTCTTCAACGGTGACCTTCTTTTTTCTATTAACTGTTGACAACTTTTACGGAACCCATCATTATCATCATCATCACAATCAGTGACGGAACGTAGGCAGAGAAACGCTGGGGTACCTGACATCGGGTGTCCGAGGAGGCAGATACCCTAAGAGGTCCGTTCTTATGACCTCACCCACCGGTACGGAAGGAGGTCCCCTAGAAGGGTTGGGTCCCTAACTTGGACCCAGAGGACGTGTCGTCTGTCTAAAAAATGACTCACTCGATGTCCCTTATCTGAAATATTATAAAATTTTTTAGTAAGACTAACGTACAATTTATAGTGGACCAGAGCGTACACAAGTTAACATATCAAAAATGTTAAAGAAATGTCAAAAGGAAATATACTTTATATCATTAGAAACTTATACTGTCCTTTATGTGAATTAAATATAAGAGTCGTGACGTTTTATATGATCCAAATCTGTCTAGACTAATTAAAGTTACCTTAACATTTCTTCTGTAGACACTCCCTGTCAGTAAGACTGTTTCTCACTTTCCCAATTTACTGAGGAATTAAAGAGACAAAACCGTTTGAGGGTTCCGAAGTGATTCTCTGACAAATACAAAAGACGGTCCACCTACGTTTAAGTGAGATGTTTTTCCTTAATTAAATGATTCCATACTACGTAGAAAAGAGAAAAGATAAAACCATTAACTTATAAGTAGTGTTTTGTTCGCGACGATTAATCGTCTAATAAGGTAAATGACCGTTTATTACTTGAACAATAAATATATTTTTTCCGTTGTCAACTTTTTTTAAGTTTCAAAATAAATCAATGTTGACCAGTTTACTGAAATTTTTAGAAGGTTTGTATGTTACGTAAAGTGACATTACTTAGTAATAAACCATTGATGTGTATCCTAAATTCAAAATTATTGAAGTTCTTTACCTCCAAAATCCAATTGCAAATCAACATTGTTTTAAAGATTAGAATCGTTCCGACACAAAAACGGATTTCAATCATCAAACCACTTTAATTACTATTAACACCCGTGAAGGAGTCAAAAATTTGAATGAATTCCACCTACTGAGTAAGCCCTTCGACGAAATTGTCTTCAAACAAGATCCTTAAAATTAATATATTAAACTATCAATTGTTCCTCCGATGAATTGATAAGAAGGATTTCTTATTAACCATTTCATTGAATTAGTAATTGATGTAAAGAATAAACGACATTAAGAAAATAATGTCATTCAGGAAAATAGTGAAAAGGTATGATACAATCCATAATAAAGACAATTTTTATCACTTTACTAGCTGTGACCTCTCCGGTACAGACTAATGGAAAACATATTTCCGTTTGAACGTGGTGTGTGTGGTAGTGGAAGCGACGCGGGGGCAGTATAACATCATAATAACAAACTTTAAGACCTCTGACTTACCTCTCACGTAGTCGAAAAAATGAGTCAGTCCAGGTCCGAGACGGAGAGTCCGTTCTTAAATCTCTCATACTTCCCAAGACACCCCTTTGACCGATTTGTCTTTATTAGATTTTACTCTATAATTCCGATTTACTTTTGTTGTCTCTTATCGTCCCGCGTCTCCTTTGGCTTTGTTACGGTTTTATCCCTATATTACCTAGTGTCATTCTGTTCGCCTTGTACGTGTACGAAACCCAACATCCACTCCTTGCACATCCTCTCTTAGACCAAGACTCTTACAATTTTAGATTAAAAGATGACAGCCTATCCTTTATCTTCTACAAATTTAAAATTTTTAGTTCTACTTTTTAAATTTCATATAAGAAGTCTTTATACCTATGTTTATATTCTAAGGAGGGAGGGGGTATTTTTTTTTTTTTNTCCCGCGTCTCCTTTGGCTTTGTTACGGTTTTATCCCTATATTACCTAGTGTCATTCTGTTCGCCTTGTACGTGTACGAAACCCAACATCCACTCCTTGCACATCCTCTCTTAGACCAAGACTCTTACAATTTTAGATTAAAAGATGACAGCCTATCCTTTATCTTCTACAAATTCAAAATTTTTAGTTCTACTTTTTAAATTTCATATAAGAAGTCTTTATACCTATGTTTATATTCTAAGGAGGGAGGGGGTATTTTTTTTTTTTTTGTTTGTAATTAATCTTATTGACTCTCATCAACGGAGGTTTCCTACTCGGTCCTTGATATCAAAAAGGCGTAATACATAAAATACGTCCATTATCACTGCCATCTTTTTTCACGAATATTACATTAATTCACCAAATATTTTATACATTACCTCTTCCTATTCTTATTTAATCAGTTAGTCTCAAAATCTCTATTTGTAATTAATTATATCTATAAAAGACTACCGAAGTTCCAACGTGCACCCCTTTACTCACACATCCTTTTCATATAGTGTTAAGGAAAGGGGAGATTCCTTCCGTCCTTTCCTCGCTCTTTCTGTAAGGTTGATTGAACGGCACACAGGGTCCTCTAATGACTCACCGTGACTCTTGTCATTGAGAACCCTAACCTCTCGATTTTATCTTAGTTTACAATCCCTCCTATTGGAAAAATACACCTTCTGCTGTACACAGGAAGTACTAAACGAAAAACTCTATAAATATCTCCACTAAGTCACTCTCAGGATACTGACGATTGTAAGTCAAGTTTTGCCCAGTTCCTAAGACCAGGACACTTAGATGGTTTCTTTCAACTTCATCAAACGCAGATTCGATTTTATTTGACGAGTAGACACTTCAGGTCTCTGATCATCGTGAGTGTTTAGATTTAGATAGTGGTAGTTCCCCTTACCGTAGTGACCGTGTTCGAATACCCTTAGTTTTAGGTAAAGAATTCAGCTCCTTTTGACCGAACAGTTTCCTGTAACCATAGAACACGTTTCTTCCCTACCGACCGGGGAAACATCCTCGGCAATAGTATAGACATTCTTTGACATTCAAACGAAGAATGAATGTTCATGAATATCAAGAGTAAATCAAATCAAAAAAAAAAAAAGTTAGTGTCCTTTGACCAGATTTTTCAAATCTCTGTCTTTTATCATCTCTATGGTACTGTGAAGACGAAAAATGAAGTTTCGTACTCCACAAACAAACTTCATCTATATCAGAAAGGTAAATTTTGTTAAAAAAGACACAAAAAGAATTATTTTCCAGAGTAAAATTTTTAGTCCATACGTAAAACTTAAACTAATAAAAAATATGGATAGTATATTAAAATGTACAAAAGATGAAACACATATTAAACAAAAACAGGACAGTCAAACTTTTCTGATAATTATCTAAATAAAGTTATTCGGATTATAAAAACCTCATTAATTCATGATTAGTACCACATAATAAGATATTTACGTGGAATTATAATTAAAACGATAAATACAAATCCTAGATACCAAATATAATTATACTTTTTACATAAACGTCAATAAAAGAGAATCATATGTGATCAAACACCCAAAAAAAAAATTTAGTTCCGAGAGAATAATAGGACCAAAGTATTTTTCTTTTACCAAGAGATACAAGACATTTTCAAATCAAGTGTTTTCTTAATGTTTACCGAAGTTTCAACTTTGTCGGACACTGTCACACTAGGACTCTGAAAAACCTGTATGAAAAAAACTTTCACAGTCGTCAAAGAAGGTGTTACAACAAGTCAAATATCATTGATTTAAAATACATTTATACGATAATATACGTGAGAATTTTTAGTCGATAAAATAGATCTAAAACTACATAACCATATTCTAATTACATAAGTTTTTAAATAAGACATGAAACATAAGAGTAAAGATTCAAATAAATAAACATGTGGTTAAAATCAACTAATCTTATCGATCTTTTACATCAAAACAACTAACAATATGAAGTCGACCTATAAACTTAAAACCCCGGAATAAATAAGATCTTTCTTTTCTGCAAATATTGTTATACTTCCTTCACACTGTTTAACAGAAAAAAAAAAAGATATGTGTAACCTCCCTCACTATTTCTTTATCACTTATCTTTATCACTTACTACACGATGTAATATAAAATACGTGGGATATATAAAAAAATTTATATTTAAATAAATAAAATTAACCTCCGATTAATGAAATGTTATAACATAACCAAAACGGTATGTAGTTGTACTTAGACGGTGTCCATATGTGCACAAGGGGTAGGACTTGAGGGGAGGGTGGAGGAAGGGGCATGGTAGGGAGACCCAACAGGGTCACGTTGTCGGGACTCGTAGGTCATAGTACGTAGTTTGGACCTGACCACTAAGCAAAGTATATACTATAATATGTACAAAGTTTTACACCGAAGACCTATATATGACAGACCGAAGTTTTGGTCGGGAACATGAATCTTGAGACCTTGAAACATCTTTAATGAAGTAGAAGAAGACGAAAGGGAAAGAGTTGAACTTTTACCTAAAATAGTATCGTGAATTGAAAATCCCAATCGAACCTTCATTTAATTATTTATGTATACTTCTCGAATTTTACGATAACGTTGTTACACGTTCAAGTTTCTTATAATTCTCTTTTTAGTTGTCAAAATCGAAATTATGTCTAACATCCGAAAGAGGTATTGTCACTAATAGAAACGGGATAAATGACTAAATAAAAAAATTAGAATCCAACGTAAAAGGTTACATATAGAGAAAGAAAGACAAAAACAACTGTGAAACATTATTAAGGAATAAGGCGAAACTCCCAACCGGGTTCCGTCGTTCTTGGACCCGGGTCCGGTTCAGGGACTCCCGACGACAATCTTAAGGTCGTCCTAGAGTAATTCTCATCTTGATTTCTTTAATCCAACATACTAATACGTTCAATAACAAATGTAAATTAAACTTACCTCATGCACTCTCATCGGTGTCCCGTCGTCTTCGATCTACCAGGAACCTCTCGTGTCCGAGTGTGACAAAACATGAAAAGAAGAGACAGAACTGGGTCGAGAAGGGGTAAGTCGTAAGGGTAACCATCTGGGTGTTGATTAAGTAATCTATCACATAGTAATTCCCAAGAAGTCTCTTGTTTTTGTTAGACTCTAAAAAAAAATTATATGTCGACTGGAAATTTATTAAACCCCCAATCTGTGGGACTGGAATGTACGTCAGTTTTTAAACACATATGAAATATCAACACATATGAAACAAACATATATGAAATAAAAGACGTATAGACGTCTAAGTTTATTGATCCCTAATACATCATGACATCATAAATACTAACTTTTTATCGGTGGACATTGACCTAGGTACGGTAAGTTTGGTCACAACAAGTTCCCTGTATATGTATATATATATACATGTGTGTGTGTGTGTGTATATATATATCTCTCCCTCTCTAAATAAAATTCCTTAACCGGATGTATTGACACCCTGGAGAGTTTAGGTTTTAGAAGTCCCGTCCAGTCGACTAACTCCTAAGGTCGTTCTCAACCACGACGTCAAATCTCAGACTTCTGACATGTCTTCGTCTTTAAAAAAGAACCCCCTACGGTGACAACCAAGTATACCGGAAGTTGACTAACCTAATCAGAGTGGGTGACTAAGATTTACAATTGGTGTAGAATTTTTCATGGAAGTGTCGTTGTACATCTGATCACAAACTGGTTTCTTGACCCGTAGTATCGGATCGGTTGATTTGTGTGTTGGTAGTGTCTACCCTATAAACAATAATTTTACGGTAACGAGAGTTCGTACATCAAATAACGACCTGACAAATCTGACCTGGAACAGATTACCCTGTCGTTATCCTGGAAATTGGGGTTGAATTAGTCTAAGGAAACTTCGAATTAACAGAAGTGAGAACACTAATATTCTTACATCGTGGAAAGTGGTAAAACGGACAAAAGAGGTACTACTGACGGTGGAGAAAAACTCTAGACTCATTGTCCGATATCAAAAGTGGGGGTTCTATGAATACCTTATTATACATTTTTACTTTTATTATGTAATTTCTTTAAGTCCATACAAACCTTGAATATTCACGTCTATATTCGATGAGATTTTTCTCGTTAATATACCCTTAATAGTTTTACTTCAAAAATTTAAAAACTGATGAAGTAATTAAACCATCTATTTTATAATGTGAGGAATAAACTAATTATATGTTTTCAAAAAATTGTTTCAAATTCCTTTCGTTCTTTGTTTTCGTTTAACAACTCCAGTAGTTTTTGTCCCTTTCCGACTTGTTGATATGTCACATCTTAGGATTGTTCTGTACTGTATACTCATATTACATAGTATCTACTCCAGGACCCCATCTTTTTCTTATAATCCTTTTTATTTAGAATTGTTTCATACCGGAAATTAATTACTTACTTCATCTTGTCAAATAATCAGTACTGTTTACATGATATTTTTACTATTGTCATCCCTTATATATATTTAAAAGACATTATAAGAACAACAACGACGACGACGACGACGATTCAACGAAGTCAGCACGGGTTGAGACACGCTGGGGTATCTGCCGTCGGTCCGAGGGGGCAGGGACCCTAAAAGTTCCGTTCTTGTGACCTCACCCAACGGTAAAAGAAGAGGTTACGTACTTTCACTTTTCATTTTCACTTCAGCGAGTCAGCACAGTCTGAGAATCGTTGGGGTACCTGACGTCGGGTGGTCCGAGAAGGCGGGTACCCTAAAAGGTCCGTTCTCATGACCTCACCCCACGGTAACGGAAGAGGGTTATAAGAACAATGAGAAGATGTTTAGATTTTAATAAGATTCTCTATAAAAAATTTTTCAAAAAATTTTCTCTGTTTGACAATTTAAAACGAAGGTCGAGACTATCTTATTATTCTGATATGTACTGGAATTAGTATTGTCACTTTTTTTAATCCTTTTTATATACTTTTCGATAAAGTCTGTACTTTTTTATCCGTCATATCATGACATTAGGGGTTTTCTGCTTTTGTTCTATTCCAATTCAGATAGTAAGAGGGTGAAGATACGACCTCCGTTAAAGACCCGGAATCCATGTACTTCCTCCTTGGGTTTGTTACGATACCGGAGTAACTTTACTCCTTAACGACTGACTTCATAACTCCGTCGTCGTAAATCTCCCGTCTTACTTCTTTCAATACGTCTTTTCACTCGAGATCCTTTGTGTCATCCGTAAAGGAAGTCAGGAAGAACTTATTCTCAAAATGTATATATTTTCAGTTTCACATGTTTGGGTCGTCTTCGGGTGGTCTCTCGACATTCAAGTCGTAAGAGTCTCGAGTGTTACAACTCCTCGACAACTCAAGATTAGTCGGTCTCATCTTTCATTAGTAACTACTGGACCTTAAATCTTCTCAGAGGAGAAGATGATGGAAACATCATCTTCGATGCAATTTGGGAAGGATCTTTACGAAATTTTTAATTTGGACTTACATAAACTTAAGTTCTCCAATCGTTGAATATTATTAGTATGAGTGTGTGTATATGTTGTGTGTGTTTATGTGAGTGTGTATATATTTATGTGTGGTATGTATATCGATACATGTCACACATACGATGCATTATGAAACATACTACTCCTCATATTAAAATCTGTATGAAAATCTGGTAAGTCCATACTGGATTTAGTTTAGGGAATACTTATATGTCACTTATATGACACCTGCACTGTTTGTCTAAGTTCCCTAATCTATACTATCTCACGGACTTCTCGATACCTACCTCCAAGTACCTTAGCATGACCTCTGTCCCTGGTAGGGGTTCTTTTCTTTACGTTTTTTTCGGTTTACCAACAGACTTCTCCGGAATGTTTATCGACTCTTCTCTTCTCTTCGTTTTCCGTTTCCTCTTTTCCTTTCTATACGGGTACACTTACGTCTCAAGGTTTCTTATCGTTCTTCTCCATTCTTTCGGAAGGAGTCTCTAGTCACATTTCTTTATCTCCTTTTGTTGTCTTACCTTTTCTGATCTCTAGAGAAGTTCTTTTAATCTCTATAGTTCCCTTGTAAAGTACGTTTCTACCCAAGTTATTTCCTGTCTTTACCATACCTGGTTTCTCTTCGTCTTCTATAATTCTTCTCCACCGTTCTTATGTGTCTTCTTGATATGTTTTTTGTAGAGGGACTGGGTCTATTGGCACTATCACACTAGTGAGTGGATCTCGGTCTGAAGGACCTTACGTATCAGTTAACCCAGAATCCTTCGGTCACATCCTTCGTAGTGATGTTTGTTTCGATCACCTCCACTACCTTAAGGTCAACTCGATAAAGTTTAGGATTTTCTACTACGACACTTTCACGGTGTGAGTTATACGGTCGTTTAAACCTTTTGAGTTGTCACCGGTGTCCTGACCTTTTCCAGTCAAAAGTAAAATTAGGGTTTCTTTCAGTTACGTTTTCTTACAAGTTTAATTGTGTGTTAACATGAGTAAAGTGTGTGATCGTCTCATCACGAGTTTTAAGAGGTTCTGTTCGAAGTTGTCATGGACTTGACTCTTGAGGGTCTACCAGTTCGACCTAAATCTTTTCCGTCGCCTTGGTCTCTAGTTTAACGGTTGTAGACAACCTAGTATCTCTTTCGTTCCCTCAAGGTCTTTTTGTAGATAAAGACGAAATAACTGATACGGTTTCGAAAACTGACACACCTATTGTTGTTTGACACCTTTTAAGAATCTCTATCCTTACGATCTGGTGGAATGGACGGAGGTCTCTTTAGACATACGTCCAGTTCTTCGTCGTCAATCTTGACCTGTACCTTGTTGTCTGAGCAAGGTGTATCCCTTTCCTCATAAAGTTCCGATATATAACAGTGGGACGAATAAATTGAATATACGTCTCATGTAGTACACTTCAAGACCCGACCTACTTCGTGTTCGACCTTAGTTCTAACGGACCTCTTTATAGTTATTGGAGTCTATACGTCTACTGTGGTGGGCATACCCTTTTTCACTTCTTGATTTCTCAGAGAACTACTTTCAATTTCTCCTCTCACTTTTTCGACCAAATGTTGAGTTATAAGTCTTTTGATTCTAGTACCGTAGGTGAGGGTAGTGAAGTACCGTATATCTACCCCCTTGTTACCTTTGTCACTGTCTGAAATAAGAAAACCCGAGGTTTTAGTGACGTCTACCACTAACGTGGGTACTAAAATTTTCTACGAAGGAAGAACCTTCCTTTCAATACTGGTTGGATCTATTGTATAATTTTTCGTCTCTGTAATGAAACGGTTGTTTCCAGGGGCTCAGTGTCGATACCAAAAAGGCCATGAGTACATACCTACACTCTCAACCTGATATGTCTTTAGACTCGTAGTTTCTTAATCAGGAAAACTTGACACCATAACCTCTTCTGTGAACTCTCAGGGAACAGGACGTTCCTACAGGTTGGTCAAGTAGGATTTCCTTTAGTCAGGACTTGTAAGTAACCTTCCTGACTACAACTTCGACTTTGAGACTATGAGACCGGTGGACTACGCTTTCACGGTTGAGTAACCTTTTCTGGGACTACAACCCTTTCTAACTTCCGTCCTCCACTTCCCCTACTGTCTCCTACTCTACCAACCTACCGTAGTGACTGAGCTATCTGTACCCAAACTCATTCGAGAAGCTTAACCACTACCTGTCCCTTCGGACCACACGACGTCACTTAACTTCACTTGACTGTTAGTAAAACTTTACGTATCTTTATAACTTAGTGACACAACACATCGACCACGACTTATCACAAAATCCATTTAATATCAAGTTTTTATTTGAGTGAGTATCGTTTTCTTTAATCTAAACACCAATGACCCTCGTCTACTACTTCCTCCCCTTTAACCTACTTCCGTCAGTTTTCCATGTTTGAAGTCAACATTCTATTTATTCATGAGTCAGTCAGTCAAGTCAGAGAGTAAACACAGGCTGGGAAACACTGGGGTACTTAAGGTCGTGGGGTCCGGAGAGACAGGTAGTGGTTGAGGTTCTCAAATGAGTTTGAGTACAGGTAGCTCAGCCACTACGGTAGATCGGTAGAGTAGGAGACAATAGGGTAAGAGGAGGACAGGGGTTAGGGAGGGTCGTAGTCCCATAAAAGGTTACTCAGTTGTGCAGCGTACTCCACCGGTCTCAAAACCTCAAAGTCGAAATCGTAGTCAGGAAGGTTACTTGTAGGTCTTGACTAGAGGAAATCTTACCTGACCAACCTAGAGGAACGTCAGGTTCCCTGACAGTTCTCAGAAGAGGTTGTGGTGTCAAGTTTTCGTAGTTAAGAAGCCGCGAGTCGAAAGAAGTGTCAGGTTGAGAGTGTGCGTATGTACTGGTGACCTTTTTGGTATCGGAACTGATCTGCTCCGTTCTAATGAAACAACCGTTTCATTAGAGACACGAAAACTTATACGATAGATCGAACCAGTATTGAAAGGAAGGTTCCTCATTCGCAAAAAATAAAGTACCGACGTTAGTGGTAGACGTCACTAACACTTCGGGTATTTTTTATTTCAGACTGTGACAAAGGTGACAAAGGGGTAGATAAACGGTACTTCACTACCCTGTTCTTCAGTACTCGAATCAAAAGACTTACAACTCGAAATTAGGTTGAAAAAGTGAGAGGAGAAAGTTAAAGTAGTTATCCGAGAAATTAAGGAGAAGTGAAAGGTGGCATTCCCACACAGTAGACGTATAGACTCCAATAACTATAAATAGGGTCGTTAGAAAAAAAAATTAACCTCCAATTAATGAAATGTTATAACATAACCAAAACGGTACGTAGTTGTACTTAGACGGTGTCAATATGTGCACGAGGGGTAGGACTTGGGGGGGAGGGAGCAGGGAGGGGCATGGTAGAGAGACCCAGTAGGGTCACGTGGTCGAGGTTCGTAGGTCATATTACGTAGCTTGGACCCGACCACTAAGTAAAGTATACACTATAATATATACAAAGTTACGGTAAGAGGGTTTAGTAGGGTGTGAGAGGGAGAGGGTGTCTCAGGTTTTCTGGTAAGATATGTAGACACAGAGAAAACGACAGAGCGTATGTCCTAATAGTAATGGTAGAAAGATTTAAGGTATATATACGTAATCATATGACATAACCACAAAAAGAAAGACCGAATGAAGTGAGTCATATTAGCCGAGGTGAAAGTAGGTGGAGTAATCTTGACTAAGTTTACATAAGAAAAATTACTGACTCATTATAAGGTAACACATATACATGGTGTCGAAAGAATAGGTACGTAGACGACTACCTGTAGATCCAACGAAGGTACAGGACCGATAATATTTGTCACGAAGTTACTTATAATCCCATGTACACAGAGAAAGTTAAGACCAAAGGAGCCACACATACGCCTCGTCACCCTAACGACCCAGTATTCCGTCAAGATAAAGGTCAAAAATTCCTTAGAGGTGTGACAAGAGGTATCGCCGATATGATCAAATGTAAAGGTGGTGTCACATTCTCCCAAGGGAAAAGAGGAGTGGAAGAGGTCGTAAATGACGAACATCTGAAAACCTAGCGTCGGTAAGACTGACCGTATTTTACCATGGAGGAACACCAAAACTAAACGTAAAGAGACTATTACTCACTACAACTCGTAGAAAAGTACAAAAACAATCGGTAGATATACAGAAGAAACCTCTTTACAGACAAATCAAGAAGTCGGGTAAAAAACTAACCCAGCAAATAAAAAGACCTTAACTCGACGTATTCAACGAACATATAAAAACTGTAATCAACAAACAGTCAACAAAGTAAACGATAATAAAAGAGGGTAAGACTTTCGACAGAAAAATGGAATGAATATCAAAAGAAACAACACGTCTTCGAAAATTCAAACTAATCCAGGGTAAACAAATAAAAACGAAAATAAAGGTTATAAGACCCTCCACCCAGTATCTCCTAGGACGACACTACATACAGTCTATCACAAAACGAATACAAGAGGGGATCCTCAAAATATCAAAGACCAGAATGTAAATCTAGAAATTAGGTAAAACTCAAATAAAAACACATACCACAATCTTTCGTAAGATTAAAGTAAGAAAATGTTCACGAACTGGTCAAAAGGGTCGTGGCGAAAAATTTCTCTAACAGAAATTAGGTAACACATAAGAACGGAGGAAACAGTTTCTATTCCACAGGTATACACACACCTAAATAGAGACCCGAAAAATAAAACAAGGTAACTAGATATAAAGACAGAAACACGGTCACGGTATGATAGAACTACTGACACCGAACCATCATCTCGGACTTCATTCCGTCCAACTAAGGAGGTCCAGGTAAGAAGAAAGAGTTCTTACGAAACAGATAAGCTCCAAAAAAAAACATAAAGGTATGTTTAACACTTTAATAAACAAGATCGAGACACTTTTTATGGCAATCATCGAACTATCCCTAACGTAACTTAGATATTTAACGAAACCCATCATATGAGTAAAAGTCATATAAATAAGAAGGCTAGGTCCTTGTACCATATAAAGAGGTAGATAATCACAGGAGAAACTAAAGAAAGTGGTCACAAAATATTAAAACATATATATCCAGAAAACAAAGAAATCCATCTATTTAAGGATTCATAAGATAAGAAAAACAACGTTACCGCTTACCTTAACAAAGGAATTAAATAGAAAGATAAAAGAGTAATAATCACATATCCTTACGTCACTGAAGACACACAACTAAAATATAGGGTGTTGAAATTATATAAGTAACTAATTGAGATCATTAAAAGACCACCTCAGGAATCCCAAAAGATACATCTCCTAGTCAGTAGACGTTTGTCACTCGTAAAATGAAGAAGAAAAGGTTAAACCTAAGGAAAATAAAGAAAAAGACGAGACTAACGACACCGGTTTTGAAGGTTTTGATACAACTTGTAATCACCACTTTCACCCGTGGGAACAGAGTAAGGACTGAAATCCCCTTTACGAAAGTTAAAAAGTGGTAACTCCTATTACAAACGATACCCAAACAGTATATATCGAAAATAATACAACTCTATACAAGGGAGATAAGGACGAAAGACCTCTCAAAAATTAGTATTTTCCTACAATTTAAAACAGTTTCCGAAAGAGAGGTAGACGACTCTATTAGTATACCGAAAATAAAAAGTTAAACAATTACACCACTTAATGTAACTAACTAAACGTCTATAACTTCTTAGGAACGTAGGGACCCTATTTCGGGTGAACCAGTACCACATACTAGAAAAATTACACAACAACCTAAGACTAACGATCTTAAAACAATCCCTAAAAACGTAGATACAAATAGTCACTATAACCGGACATCAAAAGAACAAAACACCGTAGAAACAGTCCAAAACTATAATCCCACTACCACCGGAGTATCTTACTCAAACCTTCAAATGGAAGGAGACGGTAAAAGACCTTCTCAAACTCATCCTATCCACAATCGAGAAGAACTTTAAAAACCATCTTAAGTCGACACTTAGGCAGACCTGGACCCGAAAACAAACGACCTTCCAAAGACTAATGTCAAAGTTAAAGACACGAACACTACCCAGACAATTCTAAAAGATAAAGAAGGACCAAGTCAAAACCTTTCAACATGAAAAGATTCTTAAACAGGTAAAGAAGGTGTAACAGGTAAAATAACCGTATATTAACGACTATCATCAGAGAATACTAAGAAACATAAAGACACAACAGACAACACTAGAGAGGTAAAAGTAAAGATTAAAATAACTAAAAAGAGGGAAACAAACAACTACTCAGACCGATTACCAAACAGTTAAAAAAAATAGGAAAGTTTCTTGGTCGAAAACTGACAACTAAAAACGATATCAGAGAAAACAAAGAAAACGTAAATAAAGACGGGATTAAAAATTCTAAAAAAAGGGAGATGATAGGAACCCCAAGAGGTAAAGAAGGAAAAGATCAACGAAATCCACATCTCAATCCAATAAATAAACTGAAAAAAGAACAAAGAACTCCATACGGAAATAACGATACTTGAAAGGGGAATCGTGACGAAAATGTCACAGACTGTCCAAAACCCAACAACACAAAAGTAAAAGTAAGCAAAGATATGTATAAAACTAAAGAAAAAATTAAATAAGACACTAAACAACCAATAAGTCATCGCACAACAAGTCGGAGGTATACAACCTTAAAAATTATCAAAAAGAGGACATTAACTCTAGATTATAATGACGTAACACCAGTCTTTTCTACGAACCTTACTAAAATTATAAAAAAAAAACTTAAATGGTTCCGATCTAAATACCGGGTCCTACACTAGATAGGACCTCTTCCAAGGCACACGCGAACTCTTTTTCCACTTTAAGTAACAAAACCCCACTTTACAGGATATCTATAGTTAATCCAGAATGACCAGATAACATAGTAAATTTCAAACACAAAGGCACAATTAAAAGACCAATCAACTAGATAGGTATCCACACTCACCCCATAACTTAAGAGGGTCATAAAAACACAATAACAATTAAAGGGGAAAGTACGAACAATCGTAAACAGAATGTATAACGCCACGAGGATACAACACACGTATATATAAATATTAACAATTTATAAGAAGAACCTAACTAGGAAACTAGTAATACATCATAGGAAGAAACAGAGAAAAGTGTCGGAAACAAAATTTCAGATAAAATAGACTATACTCATAACGATGAGGACAAAAGAAAACCAGAGATAAACGTACCTTACAGAAAAAGGTCAGGATGTGAAAGTCAGACATAGACAGGGGACAAAAGTCCACCCAGAGAACATCTGTTGTATATAGCCCCAGAAGAAAAACATAGGTAAGTCGGTCAGAAACAAAAAACCAAACCCGTAAGTTGGGTAAATACAAATTCCAGTAATAACTATTCATACTAGGGTAACGGTAAATGAAATAACAAACCCAAACTCAAATATGTGGGAAAAACACAAAGGACAGATCTCTTATAGGAAATCGTAAACAACCTCTCGACCAAACCACCACGACTTAAGAGAGTCGAAAACGAACAGACATTTCGAAAACTAAAGAGGAAGTATAAACTTACTCTAGGAACTACCCATGTCATTAGATCCGACATCCAATAAAAGAAAGTAGTGAAATTCATATAGAACGGTAAAACAGGACCGGACCTCTCAAAGATAACTTTCTAGTCGTCAATAGGAATACCCTTCGGGGAACACACAATAACAAAAAGGGAACGACGAAAATTATAAACAAAAAAACACAAACTAGAAACAATTAAACTAATTATACACAGAACCCCACAAAACGGAACCTAAATAGGATAAACCCTGAGAGACCGAAAGAACCTGAACCCTCTAATAAAGGAAGGGGTAAAATCCCTTCAAAAGTTGATAATAGGGGGGTTCATAAAAGAGTACCAGAAAGAAAAACAGGAGAAGAAGACCCTGAGGATACTAAGTTTACAACCCCGCAAATTATGACAGGACCTCCAGAGACTCTAACAGGAGCAAAAAAAAATTAAGTAAAAAGAAAAAAGGAGAGACTAAGTAAATAAAGATGGTAATCTAGAAGATAAAGTGATTAGGATATAAGACGGAGACAATAAGATGAGAAACTACGGAGGTCTCACAAAAACTAGAGTAAATAACGTAATAAGTAATATATAACTGAAAAAAAAATAAAGAAGTTTCAGGAACAATTTGGAAAGAACATAGAACAGTTAGGAACAGAGGTTCGATAAATAGACACTGAGGTAAAACTAAAGTTCTAAAACCTAGTACAAGTGATAGTAATAAGCCTTAAGAAATAGTCCATCTAAAGGGGAGAAGGAGAAAACAAACCAAACCACCCGTAAATAGGACAAGAAAATGGACGACCCATAAGGAGACGGAGAAGTAGAACAAATATAACGACTCAAACCCAACCGGAAAGACATAAGACCGTCGAACACCTCAAGAGAAATAACACCTCAAAGGAGTGACACCCACCCCGACATGTCCACCGAACAGTTCTAAAGAACCAATCCCTTCGGACACAGCCACAAGACTACCCACCTCGACCTAAAGAGAGACCTCACGTTACTTCACAGGTCATTACTCAATACTCTACAGTCACCCAAACCTCATTGAAACCCGTCGGACGTATAACCTCGAGTCCCCACACAGGGACACAACGACCTCTTAAACACACCATACAGAACAAGACCTTGAACAACCCAGAACCCACCACGAACCAAAGTCACATCCATACCTCCGCAAACTACTCGGGGACAGTTCATTACAAGAGACCTCAGTCCTCAAGAGACCACAAGAGTCTCAAACCTGAATTCAGAGGACAAAGACCAAAAGTCAGAATAAAAATGTCATCAGAGTTCTGAAGAGGAAGATATGTCGTGGTAACTATTTTGTAAATCCAATTTCTACTTTTCAAAGAGGTGTAACTTCCTGTGGGTTTCTTCAAGTGTCTCAATGTACCTCTTCTCCCTCCTCCCTCAATCTCCACTGGACTTACTCTACTCCACCTTAGTTATCTCCTCTCTCGTTCGATTGGTCATTAATGAAGGAATACACGTGAGGTGTTGACCTGGAGAGTCTCTGGAAGTACCTCAATATGTCTCTTCTCTTCTCCCTCCTTCCTCTGTCTCCACCGGTCCTTCTACTTTCCCCCCTTAGTTTTCTTCGCTCTGTCTAGGTCGGTCATTAGTCAAGGGATTCACAAGAGGTGACAGACCTTGTGTGTTTCTCTAAGTGTCTTAACTCATCTCTTCTTTCCCCCATCCCTCGTCTGTCTCCGCTGAACCACCTCTTTTTCTTCCCAGGTTTCCCCCTCTCTCGGTAGTTCGGTCATTAGAGTGAGGGTTCATTTTTACCCATGACTTGTAACCCAAGAATTTCCATGTTTTAACTATTTTTTATGGTTTGTCGTTTCTAATTTTTAGATCTCATCTCAAACCTTAAGGTTTTTATGTTATAATTTCTTTTCTTTTTTTTTTTCTTTCTCTTTTTCTTTTTTTTTTTCGGTTCAGTGTTTTAATATTTTATATATATATATATATATATATACTTCAAACGAAGATTTTTTATACCAGAAAAAAAAAAACGTTTCATTATCATCCAATATTTTCACTTTTAATTTCTTCATTATTTCCTGAATTTTTAATTTTTTTTATTTTTCTTATTAACATTTTTATCGTTTTTATATCGATCCTGAAAGAGACCACAACAACACCAATAACACGCCAGTCAAGTAAAAGCCTATAAAGGAACCAGACCGAATATAAAGAGTTCTAGATATCCGGGGAAGAATACATCAGCTATGATTGTTGTCCGAAAATTAGATAACGTGGACAGTGAAGCTTCCGCCAAGGGAGACAAAATCGAAGAAGACAAACGACCAGTAAAGTCACAACTAAAGGTGGGACTGTTTTTCCCCCTCCACCACCTGTGGAAAAAATCCGAGTGAACAAGTCAGCGTGACACCCCTCCCTCCCTTCGACGTTTGTTTATTGTGACCGTACACGAACGTCACGGAGTCAGTGTGACCCGGACGGGGACGAGTGCCGCGCACGCGGGAGGGACGGGTGTGACGAGTCCGAATCCAACGAGACGGCCCTTGACAGGCTCCGGCCGGGACCCGACGCACGTGGAGGGTCCGGATTCGACGAGTCCAAGTCCGTGAGACCATCAGGAATCTTCACGTCTGAGGCAACCCGGACGCAAAAGACGGTGTGGGTCCAGACTCATCGAGTCCACTACTCCACAAACCGTTCGTACCAGTGACGCTAAATAGTGGAGGGGATAGGGACGGTGAGCCAAAAGGCCCACATGTTGGTTACGTGGAAGAGTCCGCCTACAACTGACAGGTCTTGGGGTTCTTCAGAACCAATCGTTTCTTCGGACAAACGTCAAACTATCTATTACAAAGAGACCCGACACTAACGGGGGAAGGCCGAGACCGACGGACAGTGACCTCCCCCTATCAGACGTCGACCGATCAAGACAAGTCAGGAAACAAGGTACGCACCCGGATCTCTACAAAATCCCGAAAAGGGTACCATCGATCGGGTGTCAGACCAAACGATCGGGTTCAATCAAGCGAGTCTAACGGGAGGTCCGTAAGACCGGTCTTAGAATGAGATTCGTTACGTCGGACGCGGAGGGACGGGTCGAGGTCGAATGATCACCGCCCACGTCCGTAGACGTGACGAATAGACGACCCCCTCAATGGCAACCCGAACATTAGACACCCAAAATTTAATAAATAAATAAAAAGGAGGTACAATACAACGGGAGACACGAAGGTTCCGAGTGGTGTCTGAGTCGTCACTCTCACAAAGGACCACAAACCCTTGAAGAGAGAAAAATTCTGAGGGAAGGACCCTGCCTCAAGACAGGGATGAAGAAAACAGAGTAAAAAACAGAAAATATAAAAAAGGATGGAGAAAAACTTCTGTTACCTGACGAAAAGACCACGGACTACAGGAGACGGTCGTAAGTCTTCAACAAGACACCTTAAATGAGTAACAAATTTACAAGAAAACTACTTAAACACCCCCTCCTTCACCAGAGGGGTAGGATAAGGAGGTGGTAGAATCCTGACGGAGAGGGTCCTTAGAACTAAGGTCGAACACGAAGAAGGTCGGGTCGCAAAGAGTACTACATGACACGTATATTCAATTTATTCGTCCCACTGTTATATGTCGGAACTGTATGAGAAAAAGGATAAACCTTGGTCAGACAACAAGGTACAGGTCAAGATTGACAACGAAGGACTGGACGTGTATCCAAAGAGTTCTACGTCCAGTCCACCAGACCATAAAGGTTTATAAAGTCTTAAAAGGTATCAAATAACACTAGGTGTGTCAGTTTTCGAAACCGTATCAGTTATTCCGTCTCTATTTATAAAAAGTCCTTGAGAGAACGAAAAAGGTACTAGGTCGTCTACAACAGTTAAACTAGAGACCAAGGAGACGGAAAAGATTTTGGTCGAACTTGTAGACCTTCAAGTACCAAGTGTACAACGACTTCGGACCGAACCTCTTAAAACTCGTAATGAAATGGTCGTACACTCTACTCATGTTAACACGACATCAAACTCGTAAGAAACCGTAACGGAAAGAAACCCTAACCTTACTTTTGACTGGAAAAGGTCAGGACACCGGTCACGACTCAAAAGGTTTAAACGACCGTATAATTCACGTCGTGAAAGTGTCGTAGTACAAAGTCCTAAACTTTATCGAGTTGACCTTAAGGTAGTGGAGGTGATCGAAACAAACCTCATTACGAAAGATTCCCGGTGAACTGAGGTGTTTATTCATGATTCCTATTTGAAATGTTCTACTATTTATAGTACATGTTTACTGTGTAGAGTCAAGTCAAGTCAGTGAGTCAGTACACGTTGAGAAACGCTGGGGTACTTGACGTCGTACGGACCGAAGGGACAGGTACAGGTTGAGGGTTTCGAACGAGTTTGAGTACAGGCAACTCAGCAACTACGGTAGGTTGGTAGAGTAGGAGACAGTAGGGGAAGAGGAGCACGGAAGTTAGAAAGGATCGTAGTCGCAGAAAAGGTTACTCAGTCAAGAAACGCCGCGGTGGGGATTGGGGTACTTGTCATACTTTTCCGTTTTTCTGTTTGGATCTGGTACATAATTTTTGATCTCTGTAATGAAACAGATGTTCCCAAACAAATCAGTTGCCATACCAAAAAGGTCATTAGTACATTCCTACATTCTAGACCTGTCAATTTTTCGGACTCTACGTTCTTAACTACGGAAACTTGAAACCACAACCTCTTCTGAGAACTCTCATGGACCTGACCTTTCTCTAGTTTGGTCAGTTAGGATTTCCTTTAATCATGGCTTATAAGTAACCTTCCTGACTACGACTTCGACTTCGAAGTGATGAAACCGGTGGACTACGCTTCTCGGTTGAGTGACCTTTTCTGGGACTACGACCCTTCTAACTCCCTTTCTCCTCTTCTCTTACTGACTCCTATGTTACAAACTTACCGTAGTGACTGAGTTACCTGTACACAAAGTGGTTTGAGTCTCTCTAGCACGTCCTACCCCTTCGGACTACACGACGTCAGGTGTCCCACCGTTTTCGACCTGTACCGACTCGTTGTTGTCGTTGTAATATATACCTCAGAAGGGCCCACCGTGACTACTATTTCATGGACGGATGGTTACGTCCTCTTTTCTCAAACAAGGGACCCAACCTTTTTAGGGGACTTCCTCCAATAACGTTGGGTGAGGTCATAAGACCGGACACCTGTCTCCTTGGACCGTCCGAAAACAGGTATCCCAACGTTTCTCAACCTGTACTGACTTGTTGAATCGTAGGTACGTGTGTGTAATATATACCTTCAACAATTCTCTCATTTAGGATTCACATAAGTAGTATTCTTTCTTGTAAAAAGGACAATAAATTAAAAATGGTATACTCTACCACCTACAAAGTAGATTAAATAACACTATTAGTAAAAAACTACACAGATTCAGGTTTTAATATTATGTAACTTTTATCTTCAATTCAGTGAGTCAGCACAGGCTGAGAAACACTGGGGTACCTGACATCGGATGGTCCGAGGAGACAGGTACCCTAAAAGGTCCGTTCTCATGACCTCACCCCCACGGTAGCGGAAGAGGTCCTCTAGAAGGGTTGGGTCCCTAATTCGGACCCAGAGGACGTAACATCCGTCTACGAAATGGTAGACTCGGTGGTCCCTTCAGATATTATGTCACGATGTACAGTTAAAACCCAAGGGTCCAACGTAATCACCATTTCTTGGATAGAGGGTTACGTCCTCTACATTCTCTACACCCAAACTAGGGACTCCGTCTTCCTCCCTTCTCCCTCCTCCCTAGGGAGGACCTCTTCCTATACCGTTGGGTGAGGTGCTAAGTACCGACCTCTTAGGGTATCTGTCTTGTCGGACCACCCGGTACCAGGTATCCCAGTGTTTCTTAATCTGTCCTACCTTTAATGAATCGTGTGCGTACAGTTAAAACATAGTCATATGACCTTCTCTTTTTCTTTTTTCATATATGGACTTTTCTTAGTTTGATTTGACGACCAATGACGGACGGTTTTGTCGTGAATGGCAAGAAATATCTTTCCGTAAAGTTTTTTGTGTGAGTTATTACGTTAAGAATGTTTCAAGTCGTCGGTTAATTTTTGGATTTGTATGGTTCCTCGTCCTTTGACACTGAGTTATTAGTCTGTAAAAATTTTTTTAGTTATCTTTATCTGGGTTTTTACAGCTTCTACTACCTTCATCGTACTTAAAATCTTTTCGATAAACCTAAAACGTGTTTATAAATTGACTTTTGCTTGAAATTTTTCTCTCTTTACTTTATAGATCCTGTCTTGATCGACTTAAGAAGGAGTGATAATCAGTCAAATCAAGTCAAGTCAAGGAGTCAGTACAGGTTGAGAAACGTTGGGGTACCTGACGTCATGTGATCCGGTGGGACAGGTAGTGGTTGAGGGTTGTAAATGAGTTTGAGTACAGGTAACTCAGCCACTACGGTAGGTTGGTAGAGTAGGAGACAGTAGGGGCAGAAGAGGACTGAAGTTAGAAAGGGTCGTAGTTCCTGAAAAGTTTACTCAGTCAAGAAGTGTAGTACCCCGGTTACATAACCTCAAAGACGAAGTCGTATGCAGAAAGCTTACTTATAAGTCCTGACTAAAGGAAATCCTATCTAACCAACCTAACGGAACGTCAGGTTCCCTGAGAGTTGTCAGAAGAAGTTGTGGTATCAAGTTTTCGTAACTAAGAAGCTGCGAGTCAAAAGACATGTCAGGTTGCAAGTGTAGGTATGTACTGATGACCTTTGTTGGTATCGAAACTCATCTACCTGGAAACAACCGTTTCATTACAGAGACGAAAACTTATACGACAAATCCAACCAGTATTGAAAAGAAGGTTCCTCGTTCACAGAAAATTAAAGTACCCACGTCGGTGGTAGACGTCACTAAAACATCGGTGGTTTTATTTCAGATAGTGACAAAGGTGACAAAGGGGTAGATAAACTGTACTTCACTACCCTGGTCTATGGTACTAGAATCAAAAGAATTACAACTCCCAAAAAAAAAAAAAAATTCAAAAATAAAACAAAACCTCATATGGACTAAATGTCGCAACACGATCAAATCCACCTGTCGTCTCCCTGAGTCGGTATATGTATGTACAGAGGTAAGTGGGAGTCTAAGGGGAGGGTAGTCCTACGGTGCATTGTGACTCGTCTCAAGAGAGACGACACGTCTTCAAGGAAGAACGACGATTCAGTGAAGTTAGCACAGACTGACACACTGGGGTATCTACCGTCGGGTGGTCCGAGGGGGTAGGGACCCTAAGAGGTCCGTTCTTGTGACCTCACGTAACGGTAAAGGAAGAGGTTACGTACTTTCACTTTTCACTTTCACTTCAGCGAGTCAACACAGACTGAGAAACGTTGAGGTACCTGACGTCGGGTGGTCCGAGGAGGTAGGTACCCTAAAAGGTCCCTTCTCATGACCTCACCCCACGGTAGTGGAAGAGGTACTTACAACTCAAAATTCGGTTGAAAAAGTGAGAGGAGAAATGAAAGTAGTTCTTCGAGAAATCAAGAAGGACGAAAGACGGTATTCGCACTACAGTAGACGTAGTCAAGTCAAGTCAGCGACTCAACACAGGCTGAGAAACGCTGGGGAACTCAACGTCTTGCGGTTCGAAGGGACAGGTAGTGGTTGAGGGCCTCAAGTGGGTTTGGGTGCAGGTAACTTAGCCACTACGGTAGGTCGGTAGAGTAGGAGACAGTAGGGGAAAAAGAGGATGGGGTTAGGGAGGGTCGTAGTCTCAGAAAAGGTTACTCAGTTGAGAAGCGTACTCCACCGGTTTCATGACCTCAAAGTCGAAATCGTAGTAAGAAAGGTTTCTTTAGGGTCCTGACTAGAGGAAATCTTACCTGACCAACCTAGAGGAACGTCAGGTTCCCTGACAGTTCTCAGAAGAGGTTGTGATGTCAAGTTTTCGTAGTTAAGAAGTCGCGAGTCGAAAGAAGTGTCAGGTTGAGAGTGTAGGCATGTGCTGGTGACCTTTTTGGTATCGGAACTGATCTACCAGGAATCAGCCGTTTCATGACAGAGACGAAAACTTATACGACAGATCCAACCAGTATCGAAAAGACGGGTGATCAAGACAGGTAAAGACTGTTTCACCATTGTTCTAAGTGGGGAGAGAGGAACCCTACTTAAGACAGTCAAAGACGGAGTGTCTTAAACTGTAAGACAAGAATTAACACCTTCATAATTCCTAACAATACAGAAGAACCTCTTGACTAAAGAAATAGTAATACATACATACATGGCAAAAAATAGGACAATTCAAAGTAACGTAACTTTAGACGAGACAGACTTTAATTGTATCAATGAAGACAAAAAAAACACACACACACCGACCCCCCTATCACAATTGCCTGAAGGGAACACCGAGTCTACCATTTCTTAGACGGATGTTACGTCCTCTGTACTCAAACTAGGGATCCAGCCCTCCTATGGGACCTCTTCCCTTACCGACGGGTGAGATCATGAGAACGGACCTCTTAAGGTACCTATTCTTCGGAACACCCGATGTCAGGTACCCTAACGTTTCTCAGCTTGTGTTGACTCACTGATTGTAAGATCAAAATCTTAATATGTAAAAAGACGTAGGTAAACGAAGAATAGAAATACACAGAAATATAAATTTTACCCCAAAACATCTGTTGTATATATCAATCCAACACAAAATTTTAGGTAAGAATATTAAAGGAAGTTGACCACATATATTAGGTAAACTACAACTTTCATAAATAACCATATCAACCTAATTATCGGAGGCATAAACAACGACAAAAGATAAACAACATACATAAAAAAAGGTGTAAAAACAGAAGTGAACAAAAAATGGTGAGTACCAAGGTAATGAGAGGAAAGAATTGTATAAATGTAACAATATAAAACGTAAAAAATGGAAAAATTCACCAACAGGATCTCAAAAATTACATATAAATTTCGATTATGTTCAAGTGTTTCAATAAAATTTAACGAAAAGACTAACAAAGATGACACACATAATATAGTCTCAGACCAGGACCACTTATGAAATACCGAAGTTTCATACGAAAAGGATTATCTAAAATACGGAGTATTAAAAATTATTTTCGATCTTCATAATACATTCTTTCATCTACTACTAAAACAAACAAACAAACAAAAAGTTACGAGTCTCCGTTTACAAAGTAAAGAAAGTAGTCCGGAAATCATCTACCCGAATTAACTCCATACGACAACGATACTTATAGGAGTCACGTAATATCCTAAGTTTGGGGAAAGGGCTATGGAATACTAATTCCTCCTGGACCAAAAGGTCTCTAGTCAAAGAATTACAGACGAAGGATGGACCCAAATTTAGAAAGGAAACACGAACAGAGATCTCTATTATACAGAAAGTAGAGAGGATTAACATGACAATAATAAAAATAGGTCAAGTACGAACGAACTAGTATCTCCGACCCCTTCTCGAACGTGACGGTTAATTAGTAGTCAGAATCAGTCTACGACACAGAGACCCAGTCCCGTGTGAGTTGTGTACAGGGAGGAGGTCGATATCACGACCCATCTCATTTATAAGGACGAGCAGGGGACCAATCACTAAAAAAAAAAAAAAAAAATGAAAGGAAAAGACTGAGGTCGTCTACTTCCATGCACCAGGTTCCGTTTTATCCCTTCTGTCGAAACAAAACCATAACAATGACTGACGACAAGACAAAACGAGAGGGTTAATCATGGTGTCCTTTCGAGAGGTTCTAAGAGTAAGAAATGTAGGTTACGAATAATTAAGTCTTCTAAGTCGATATCGAAAGATAACCGAATATACTTTGAGTCACTACCGTCGGAGTAAATTCGTTCACAAGCTCTAGACAAAGAGGGAATCTGTCGAGAGAAAGAGTTTAAATACTAATAGACTAACAGGACTCTGGAGTCAAGTGACAACTCAAACTTTTAATAGTAATTAAAAGAAGAAGAACATTCTCACTCTCAGTGAGAAAAATGTTAAGAAACGTAAAGACTCGAAGAAAAAAAAAAAAAATGACATAAGTACTTACTAGAAAATTTTGTAAAGTCATACTCCGATACGACTATGTAATTATCGTAATTATAATAAATCTCGTGTTATTTGTTTTTTTCTTCATTTTTTCCTTTCTTTAACCCCAGGAAATATCACACATTCTTCTCTTTACTTCTAATTTCATATTGAAGATTATAACAGACATTAAAACTTACTTATATAAAAGGTGGTTACTGATGTTTTGTGAAATAAGGTTAGTGACAATAAGACTTAATATTATTGATAATGTGACACCGATAAATAATTACTATTGGAACATAACGGTCATTTCCAATTGACTTCAAAAAGGGAAACTTTAACTTTTCCCTTGACTTACTCAGTACTCTCTATTTAAGGAGTAGGTGTATCAAGTAATTCGTAGTAAGAAGAGAGAATCCTAGAACATAAATCTTTGTATCTAGGACCAGTGGAACTCTCTACTACAACCAACGAAAGTAATAACAGGATTCCGTAAAAGACAAAAATATCAAACTGGGTTGTCAGGAGACTGAAATTTGACCCTGTGGTCGGGAGACTGACCGAACGAGTCGTAGGTTTAAAAGGAAAGGACACATAGTTTCCTGTTTACATTATAATTGACTGATCGTGAATGTGTAGTCGTAACGTGCTTCATTATTTTATGTCCCTAGTACTAGTGGAAAGTTAAGACCAGGTCAAATTAAAAGTCGTTATCCTTTGGCGATTGTTTAGTCTTATACTATATGATGTAGTGGTGGAAGAACACATGCCAAATATAAAAAAAATTTATTTTATGTCTTAGTCTACGTGGGTCTCAAACAAGTATAGGTTCCTCATTTTAGAGTACCTACATTCTTCTTCACATTCTTCAGTACAACGTCTAAACGTCGGAGGTCTCACCGTTAATTTCCCAAACTCACTACGTAACCTTCCGTTGAGTATAGGACGTAAACAAAAAGACAAAGAGAGACTTTAACATTCTGAATTTAAAGTAACCCGATTTCTAATCATAGAGATATTATATGGACTATGTTCGATTAAGTAAAATCCAGTTTGCTTAGATCACTCAAATAACTTATTTACCAATGTCCAGTTTCGAAACGGACATTATAGTAAAGGAGGACCGTATACACACACACAAACTGTGTATTTTTATTCTAGTACCTTGTTCATCCGGTCTATTTCACTTGTATTTTTTATACCACTTCGACATAATTATAGTGTATTTAAAATTCAGTCTTATAATATCTTCTATTTACACTTATAAAATACTATATAATTTATAGTCTGTTGAATAATTCTTTTGTATTGTGTATACTACAATAGTGGAGAAATGTCTAAATTTTGTGTACTCAATTTGTAAAAACTTTTTTCCCTTTTTTTCTTTTTTTTCCCTTTTTTTCTTTTTTTTCCCTTTATACCTCAGTATAGAGTTATAAAATCATAGACTATAAAATACTTTGTTTGTCTTTGTTTGAGTCATTATTACATCTAGTGAACTTGTTTTAATAGGTGGTTGAACTAGATTACTATGCACATCTCACGACACAGGTTTACGTTTTATGTATAAGAAGGATTAATGTGAACCCTTAAAATGGTTTCAGTAGTTTTCTGAACTGATACTCTTTTCGAATTAGATGTAGTTTCTTGACTTTTGTACTTTATATAAGATATCACTAAAACCATAACTCAATCTTCAGTGAACGTTATTTCATCACCATTTTATTTATTTATACACTTTTTAAATTTTGTATGAACATTGTTCGGTACTGTTTTTTTGGTACTCCCCGAGGTCTTTTATAAAACTTGATTTACTAATCCATTTGTCTTGAGAAAAGAAAAAAAAACACCCAACTTCAATTCGTTACTAATTACTTTTAAATGTCATAATTATTGATTGAAGAGTATTATCACGGTATATAATCTTTTCTTTATTAATGGATTGAAAAGTTTTATTCTTCGATCCGTGTATTTTCGTTGAATTTAGATTTCTCTCCAGTAATATTTTTATCTCTATTTTTAGGTCACTGTATTTATACTTCTTTCTTAAAAAATTTTAGTTCTACTTGTGACAATAACAATTCTAATTATTTTAATCATTCAGATACCATTCTGTTCTATTCAACTACCGTTCTCATTTCATTATGTTTATAGTAATAGTTTTAGGGATTTTGTAATTTTTCTTCCATTTCCTTACAATATTCGTAATCCGGATAATGATCATGTTTGCGTTGTATAGTATTTAGAGTTTGAGTCAATCAACTTACTTTCTTTGGTCTTTGTTCTTTGTGCACGGTACGTTTACGTAAATATACTTACGATTATCATCCCTTTCGATTAGATAACACTATAATTAGTCTTTTATAGTGGAAACTCAGAGCGGAAACTCTTTTCTTAAATGACCTTTATCCGTGTTTTATTAAAAGACTCTACTACCGTTACACGAAATAATAGAAAACCCATCTTCTATGTACAAATAGGTCCACAATTTTCTCACCGATCTTGGGATTCTAGAATTATAAAATAAAATGGACTCAATATGGAACTTAATTTTTTTCTACCAAACCAGTTAAAGTGTAGTAAAAAATAATAATATACAGTACTAAATAATCGGAGTAATTAAAAGAGAATGAAATAAAAGGTAATCATAAAGAATCACTCAATCGATAACACACACACACACTGACGCAAAAGTTATCTCAATTACAACTCCATTTTTAGGGACCACCGAGTCCCTCTGGACCCAACCTAACGACCCAACCCTTCTAGAGAACCTCTTTCCTTACCGTTGGGTAACGTCATAAGGACGGACCTCTTAAGGTACCTGTCTCCTTGGACCACCCGATGTCAGGTGCCTGAGTGTTTCTCGACCTGTACTGACTCCCTGATTGTGAAAGTGAAAGTTACAACTCCGTTCTTATAAATATTATGTTCTTCAGGGGTTGACACTAACTAAGCACGAATATCAGACTTACACACGAAGGAGGGGTTTAAGTGTACAACTTTAGGACTGGAAGTTTGCACTACCATAATCCTCCAACCCGGAAATCTCTCGTAAACTTCGTACTCCCTCTTAGGAGTAGTCACTCTAATCACGGAATAATTTCTCTGTGGTCTCTCTAATGACCGGAGAAGACACTACACTCCTGAGTCACTCTTCAGATGTCAGACGTTGTACCTTCTCCCGAAAGTGGTCCTGTGATCGTACGACCGTAGGACGAGAGTCTGGGTGGTGGGACTCGAGTCTGAAGATCGGGGATCTGTCACTCGTTATTTAAAGACAACAAACTTCGGTGTGTCAGACACCATAAAGTAATGTCGTCGAGTTTATCTAACCTTTTGAAGGAAACGAAAGACGTCAAACGGAATTGTACTATAAACAAACTGTTAACTATACTTAATGGATCTACTTCTAACTACATATAATTCTTTTCATAATGACATTCCATAGATTCATATTCTTGAGTACGAAGGAACTCAAACAAAGATAAAGAATTTAATTGGAAGTGACGATGTTATTATAATCCGATAACAAAAACAAATCGACCATTCAACACAGACTGAGAAAAACACCGGGGTACCTGACATTGGACAGTCCGAGGAGATAGGTACCCCAAAGGGTCCGTTCATATGACCTCACCCAACGGTAAAGTAAGAGACCCCCTAGAAAGACTGGGGCCTTAGTTTGGGTGTAAAGGACGTAACCGTCCGTCTAAGAAATGGGGACTCTGTGGTCCCTTCGGGTTGTCATAATCCACCAAAGATAATTTATTTAATATAAATTAATTAATGTATACGTGTATCTGGAGATTCCGAGGTTAATCAAGTACTGAAAAATAAATTATTGATGTCTCTTTTTCCTCTACTTTGTAGATTCGAGACAAAAATTATCAACGTTTCCAGGACAAAAGAATATACTTACTATTACTAGGACGACTTGACTTATTGATAACAAGAGTAAGAGTGTCGACCGTCTACTATATCATCTCTGTCAGGATTAATGGACTACCAGATACTTATTTGTTCCCTTTCTAGTCATCAAAACACTAAATTAGTGACTTATTTTAATCACACCCTGAGTAATTAAAGGAAAATATATCTTTGGTGGTATTTTTCCGAGAAAATTGACTAAAGTCGTAATAATGATGATAAATCTTTAAAATTCATTATAATAGAGTATGTTAAAAGGAGGTTATCGTTATGAAAGAGACGACCTCTACAATAACTCTTCGATAATTTTAATGACTCCGTAATTTTTTTGGATTGTTAACTTCATATTACATGTTGAAAATTCATATGTAAACTACTCAAAACTGTTTAAATATGTGGGTATATTCGTAGTATGTTAGTTCTTTATCTTGTAAAGATAATGGGGGCACGAGTAGAGTCAGTTAATGTGGGAGTGGGGATGAGGGTCGGGTCCGTTGGTGACCAAGTCAAGTCAAGTCAAGTCAACGAGTCAGTACAGGTTGAGAAACACTGCGGTACCTGACGTCGTGGGGTCCGGAGGGACAGGTAGTGGTTGAGGGCCTCAAATGAGTCTGAGTACAGGTAGCTCAGGCACTACGGTAGGTTGGTAGAGTAGGAGACAGTAGGGGAAGAGGAGGGCAGAAGTTAAAAAGGGTCGTAGTCTCAGAAAAGTTCACTCGGTCCGTTGGTGATTACACGGAAAATAAGGATATCTAAGACAGAGATATTTAATATAAATACAAAAATTAGGATAAAGGAGAGTAGATCATTCTCAGAGAAGGTCACTAATTCTTTATTTGGTTAATATAGGTTCTAGGTTTATTTGATTTATGGAAAAAGAAAAATAATCTTTAATGAATTATGAATGTTAAAAGACGGTAAGAGAATCGTCGAAGACCGTCAGAATAAAATTATGACACTTACTTAATTATTTGTGAGTTAATGTTTAGTCAAAGTGACATATCGGGTGTGTCATCAGTAAACTGTTGACCTATAACATACACGATGTAAAATCCGTGAGACAGTTGACGACTACATACTTCAATCCTTTTTATATTATAATCGACTTCCTGTATTTCGTATCAACCGTTAATCTTAAAACCAACTACTCATACATGTCCTCGAAAACCTTTACATATATCCTTATCCGTCATGTTAGAACCCAGAGTATCTTTTTTCAAACTTCTTTCACTATGAAGTGTACTCTGGACTTTTTCCCTTTTAAAACGTCCACTTCTACGGTCCTTTTATTCAAGTCACTATTATTTTCTCGAACTTTTTGTCAGTTCTCGGTTGTAAGTCGACTTCGAGTTTTCATTCCATTTCTCGTTTCGAGAACTTTAAACGGAATATCCTAAACATGACTCATGTTATCCTTCGGTGTCCTTCGTAAATTCGCCACTACTGTAGTAATACAAAACGGTCCGAATAAGAACCAAAATACTCCTTACAACTAGTATCAAACGTTTTACAGTTTTTAATACAATCATATTTTTACAATATCCAAACCTTTCCCCGTCTGTATAAACTTATATAAGTTCTCTTTTAGTTGTCATTAACCTTTAATTTATACACAAACCTCTCTCTTTCGTCACAAAGACTTAAACTACGTACTTTCTAATGTAATAACTCTATATCCTTCTGATTTTTATGCAGGTGAAATTCTACGGATATAAAGAATCTTATAAAGATTACTTACTTTTCTCGTAAATATATAAGAAATGTATTTATGTGATTAACAATTGTTAAACAATAAGGGGAAGAGAGAAAGATGTGTGAGTCTGTGTAAGTGTGAGTGCAAATTTTCATTAAATATTTATAGTACTGTGAAGTCGGGATTTATACAGTCGTATGTAGGGGATTTTTATGTAAAATGATGACTTGGTATTAATAGTGTGATAAGTTCTTTACATTGTAACCGTGAAATAACAATAGGTTATACGATACCCACGTACGGACGATTCAGCGAAGTCAACACAGACTGAGACACACTGGGACACTTGACGTCGGATGGTCCGAGGAGACAGGTCCTCTGAGAGGTCCTTTCTTATGACCTCACCCAACGGTACGGAAGGAGGTCCCCTAAAAAGGTTGGGTCCTTAGATTGGACTCAGAGAACACAGAAGACGTATCGTCAGTCTAAGAAATGGCGACTCGGTGACCCCTTCGGGGAGTATACGACATCAGGTATAGTTTTAAGGGTTAACAAGGTTTCTACAGAAAATTTGTATCAGTGATTTAACGAGGAGATGTGTGTTCGTTTGTGTAGAA
The DNA here is from genome assembly GCA_006410555.1 of Capra ibex. Lineage (NCBI taxonomy): Eukaryota > Metazoa > Chordata > Mammalia > Artiodactyla > Bovidae > Capra > Capra ibex. Next base: position 61,579,134 of record SJYO01026388.1, on the reverse strand, counting down.
TAGATATCGTTTATATATATCATTTCACAAATGAAGACACATCATTGTGTATGAAAAGTTTAAGTATACTCAAGTTCTAAAAGAAGGCTTTTGTCTAAATGAAGTGAAAATCTCCCACTTTTACTCCCATTGTCATATTAGACCTCTACTATTTTTGTCTTACTTTCGATGGGATTCTTAGGAGTATTTTGCAATCTTTATAATATCAGATATATTTCACAAAGTGTTAAAAATAAACTGAATCCGTTAAAAAGGTGTATATTCGTTGTACAGAAGTATAGACTGTACCGATATTGAGAAAAGTACTAAAATACGGAGGTCGTTTTAAGAAAGTTGAAATGTTTCTTAATACTAAGTTTCGGATCTCAAAGAGTTGGAATAAAACGAAAACAAAATAAATTCGTATTTTTGACACATCATAAAATACGTTAATAATGTATGAGACAGTGTGTACATGTGTGTAATCTTATATCCTTAACCTTCCTTTAAGAGATGCAGTTTTGTGTTTAGTTAATGTACTTTATTTTCCCTGTGTTTAACCTTTTCTTCTTCGTTTTGACAGTGACAAACTTCTACTGTACTATGATATGCCTCCTGTAGGATTTCTACGGTAGTCTTTTCATGATCTCGAGTAGTTACTTGAATCATTTTAAAGTCCTATATTTTAATTATGTGTCTTAGGGAACGTAAGAATGTATGATTGTTACTTTTCAGTCCTTCTTTTTAATTCCTTTGTTTGAGTAAATGGTAACGTTGTTTTTCTTATTTTATGGATCCTTATTTGAATACAATTCTCCATTTTCTGGACATGTGTCTTTTGATATTCGATATACTGTGACTACTCTCTTTACTTTCTGATGTGTTTACCTACCTCTCTATGTGGTAGAGGAACCTAACCTTCTTAGTTATAACACTTTTACTGATCTGATGGGTTTCGTTAGATGTCTAAGTCACGTTAGAGATGGTTCAAGGGTTACCACAAAAAGTGTCTGAATCTTGTTTTTATAAACGTTAAACACACCTTTATGTTTTGTGGGATTCATCGGTTTAGTTAGAACTCTTTCTTTTTACTCGACCTTCTTAGTCCAAGGGACTGAAGTCTGACATGAAGTTTCGATATCATTTATTGTGTTGTATCATGACTATGTTTTTGTCTTTATATCCGGTTATCTTGTTCTATCTTTTGGTCTCTATTTGGGTACGTGGCTACCAGTGGATTAGATACTGTTTTCTCCGGTCTTATATGTTACCTCTTTTCTGTCAGAGAAGTCATACACCACGACCCTGTTGACCTATCGATGTACATTTTCTTCCCTTAATCTTATGAGGGATTGTAGTATAGATTTATATTTGAGTTTATCTAATTTCTGGATTTATATTCTGGTCTGTGATATTTTGAGAGTCTCCTTTTGTATCCGTCTTGTCAGAAATTGTATTTAGACTCGTTCTAGAAAAACTGGGTAGAGGATCTTATTACTTTTATTTTTGTTTTTGTTTATTTACCCTGGACTAATTTGAATTCTCGAAAAACGTGTCGTTTCCTTTGGTATTTTTTATACTTTTCTGTTGAGAGTCTTACCCTCTTTATCAACGTTTATTTATGTGACTGTTCCCTCGTTAGGGGTTTTATATGTTCGTCAAGTACGTCAAGATACAGTTTTGTTTGTTTGTTCATTAGGTTAGTTTTTTACCCACGTTCTTCTAGATTTATCTATGAAGAGGTTTGTTCTGTATGTCTACTGGTTGTCTATGGACTTTTCTACGAGTTGTAGTGATTAATAGTCTCTTTACGTGTTTTAATACCACTCCACAGTGGAGTGCGCAGTGTGGTCAGTCTTACCTTTAGTAGTGTTTTAGATGTTTGTTATTTACAACCTCTCCCACGACGACGATTCAGCGAAGTCAGCACAGGTTGAAACACGCTGGGATACCTGACGTCGGATGGCCCGAAGATGCAGGCACCCTAAAAGGTCCGTTCTCATGACCTCACCCCATGGTAGCGGAAAAGGTGGAATGTGATAACCCCCCTTATATTTGACCATGTCGGTGACACCTTTTATCATATGTCAAAGGAATTTTTGATTTGTAACTTGATGGTGTTTGGATCGTTAGGATGATGATCTGTATACGGGGATCTTTTGGTATTAAACTTTTCTGTTTATATGGGGCTACAAGTAACGTCGTGATAAATTTTATCGGTTCAGTACCTTCGTTGGATTTACAGGTAGTCGCCTCCTCACCTACTTCTTCCACACCATGTCTTTATGTCACCTTACAGTGGGTCGGTATCCTTCCTTACTTTAACACGGTAGATGTATCTACACCTACCTCAATTCCTGACAGTATGTCTCACTTCATTCAGTCTTTCTCTTTTTGTTTATATGGAATTGTGTATATACACCTTAGATCTTTTTACCATATCTACTAGAATAAACGTTTCGTCTTTATCTGTATCTACATCTCTTGTTTACATACCTATGATTCCCTTTTCCCCTAGTCATCCCACTTAAGCCTCCAACCCTAACTGTATATATGTGATAACTACAACGACAAATCAGAGAGTCAGTACAGGTTGATGAACGTTGGGATATCTGACGACGTGTAGTCCGGACGGACAGCGGTTGTATAGGGTCTCAAACGGGTTCAAATACAGGTATGTAACCACTAACTATAATATAAATTTTATCTATTGATTACTCTTGTATGACATATCGTACCCCTTGAGATGAGATACTAGACACCATTGAATTTAAGTTTCCTTTAGGCTTTTCTCCCCTATGTACATTTGTATTTCGACTAAGTGAAACGAAACAATCACATCGTCTTTGATTGTGTTGTAACATTTCGTTGATATGAGGTTAGTTTTGATTACGTTTTAAGTGTCTCCAATTTTATTCACTTGATCCAACTAGTCATAGACACTTAGATCTATTGTAAAAACCATTCACTACGTAATTTATTTTAATCAGTGTATACATAGAAATTTTGATATGTTACACTGTATGTAAATACGTTATTTACCTATTCCTTCTATATACAATTAGACTTTCAAGACGAATAGAGACATATTGTATCAGGACCCACCAAATACTCACACATATTGTTACGATTTTTTTTTTTTTCTTTTCGAATTTGTCTAGACAGTTCAACAATTGTAAGCGAAGATGTATATCGTGTACTCACACACGACGTAGTGAGATTAAAACCTTTTGAAATATGATGTTTAAAGTGTATACACTTAAGAATTCTCATGAGTTCATGTATTCCGTTTTTGTATAATATCAGTAGTAGTAGTAGAGGTAATATCTCAATTTCCCTGTCTTGTCACGTCTTGTCAATTTGTTAAAGTACATACCAGTGTATCGTTCGTGTCTTGTAGGGAAAATTCGTTGTGTCTATCCTGAGGTTATGTTTTACTACCTAAAATTTAAAGTTCTATAAAAGTGATATGAAGTATAAGTGAATGAGACGACATTAAAAAATGATAAAATTGATTATTCCTTATAAAATCATAATTCCCATATAGCTATGATAGATTATTATTCCTGTTGAAAGTTTACTAAGTAATATCCAATTCTTGACATGAGATATGAAATAAAGAAAAAGACGAAATTAAAAAAGTTAATTAGAAGTGTTGTCAGGATATTTTATCCATAATAACAATAGTAGAGAGTGAAATATTCACTCCTTTGTAATGGACCAGAGAATGTATGACCTTAATTTAGGAATATCCTTAATTGAAAAATATAGATTCGAAAGGTGATACGTAACCTGGTAACGAAACGATTGAGTAGTAGTAAATAATGATTTCTCTATTTCGTAATTCACTAAATTATTTTATATTGATATTTAAAGTGTCAATTAAGATCACTTTAAAATTTCTTTATGTCTTGAAATGGTCAGTTAGGATTTCCTTTAGTCAGAACTTATAAGTAACTTTCCTGACTACGACTTCGACTTTGAGGTTATAAAACCGGTGGACTACGCTTCTTGACTGAGTAACCTTTTCTGGGACTACGACCCTTTCTAACTCCCGTCCTCCTCTTCCCCTGCTGTCTCCTACTCTACCAACCTACCGTAGTGACTGAGATACCTGTACTCAAACTCATCCGAGATCCTCAACCACTACCTGTCCCTCCTGTCCATACGACGTCAGGTACCCCAGTGTTTCTTAACTGCGTTGACTTTACTTGACTACTTGATTTTCGGGTTTAATCATAAATTAAAGGTAATTCTACCTTTAAACCTGTCATTGTACCTGAGTGAGAAAGACAGTAAACATACGCACATAAAAACATTGTTACGTCTAGTATCTATCTATATATTTATATATCTCTTTAGACAGGACTTTCTTAATATTTATATGTTATTTGTTACTTCAATCTTTTATTTTTGAAACGTTCATAGTATAATTATTAGATTCGTTTTGTTTGTTTCTTGTTACTACGATTTTAATCAAACACTTTCAAACTACTCATTGTTATAAAGTATTCCAAAGTTTCAAAGAAAGGTTTTTTAAACAACTATTGTTTAACTCTTTACTATCTAAAGAAATGTTACCTATTTTTATCATCTAGAATTTCAACAGAATACAGTACTTATTAACGTATAATGACAAACACCCAATGGGTAGTTAATTCAACTAATTTTTATGGTCTTTTTATATATTTCGTAGTCCTCATATATATATTTCTGAAGTTCCTCATTACCCTTATAAAGGTATAGAACTTATATTCCCAATAATGTACCCACATAGAGACAGTTTTAAATAAGTTGATGTGAATGTTACTCATATAAAATAAAATACACTTAACATTGAGTCATTTCAACCAATATTTGTAAGGTGGATTTGAATGATGGACAATCTAAAGTGAAATGTAAAATTACTTCCAATAGAGTAATGAAAAATGATATAGTCCTAAAGATAATGTAGAAATAAGTAGAGATAGAACTAAAGTTAAAGAGATAGATGGAGAATGAGATATAGATTAATGTTTTACGTCGATAATGTAAAGGGATAATGAACTTAAAAAGTACTACGTTATAAAGTTTTGGTAAACTTTTTAATAAATTTTTAGTACATAGTTGACATATGACTGTGTTATCTATATATAATAGTACTATAACTATATATTTATAAGAATGAATAATTTATAGGAAGTAATATACGATAAGTATCAAAACTTAATGTAAGTATCACTAACTATAAATTACTAAATAAACAAGTGTATGACGGTTATTAAAGGAAATTATACAAAGAAATTCCACAATTCCATAAACTTATGACAAGTCAAAACACTACTAGGGTATCATGTGAGTCTTTTCACCGACTCTTTGTCCTATCGTCCATAAGTAAAAAACTGTGGTTATCTATCAGATTAAANAAGTATCACTAATTATAAATTACTAAATAAACAAGTGTATAACGGTTATTAAAGGAAATTATACAAAGAAATTCCACAATTCCATAAACTTATGACAAGTCAAAACACTACTAGGGTATCATGTGAGTCTTTTCACCGACTCTTTGTCCTATCGTCCATAAGTAAAAAACTGTGGTTATCTATCAGATTAAAGTAAAATTTTGTAAGTAAAGAATTCCCGTTCTCCAAATTTCATACGGTTATCAAAATAAATTTAAAATGGTTATGTTTCAACTTATAAAAATATAAAAGTGACTGTAAACATAAAGAAAATGTCTAAAGAAACAAGTTACCAAATATAACATGTAAAAATTTAATTATGTAAATGAGGGGAAAAGAACTAAAAATCTTCAAAGAGAGTACAATTTATTAGACTAAAAAACTATAAAAGATGTTTATAAAATCGTAAAAGACATAATGGAAACGGATAAAAAAGAAAAATTATCTCCTACAAAATGTAAACTAACAAAGTATACGATAAAGAAAATTATGTACTTCTATATGTCGTGATCAAAGGTCAATTAGTGAATAAGAGTTTAACATATAAATATTCGGTAAGTATATTAAACTAAGGTCAGTTCCCACAAGTTTTATTTAAAAAGTAAGATCTAAATGATTGAGATTTTACTATGACAACACTTCTAATTTAGTTAGTTACGTATAGGGTCCGAGTAAACAAAAAAGAAGAAATGTCGTGAGTGATAACGGACTTAAGTGAAATAAAAGTCCGGAAGTAACAGAAGGAGAAAGATCAATTTATGACGTAACATTGTTTCCTGGGGGTCTAATATCGAATTTGATGTTAATTAATGATAGCGAGTGTAAAGACATCAACTGACCCGAGTGTCCACACCACGAACGAACCCTCTGAGGTGACTGGACACACAGGTTCTACCGAGTAAGTATCCTGACCTCTTTGTCCGACAGTCGACTCTCGAGTCGGTGTGAGGAAAGTGACAAGTATGGTGGTAAAGAAAGGTAACTAGTATGTTCAACGCCTTTGGTTTAAGTTTCCTTCACCTTATAAAAGAGAGTCATTGTTCTTATTGTTTTCTAACACTGGTATAAATTAAACGGTTAGAAGGGGTAGAGGAACTACCTACCTCGTAGACAGAAAAAATTGACGATCAAGAGTTGTTGGGTCTGTAACGAACTCTCAGAGGTTTGGATACAGAGTAATAACAAGGACTATATAAGGTAATGAAATAAATAAAAAACGTGGTTATGGTGTGTAAACTGAAGTTAATTAGGGTGAATAAACATATATGTGTCTTTTAATTTTAGTTCTAGAATCTTTCTATAGATGATTCTCAGAGTTATCGATTCTATACCCTTATTACCTTTATAGGTAACTGTCTGTTTACCTATGTCTCACACAATATATGTATATTAACTTATAACGACGATTCAGTGAAGTCAACACAGGCTGAGACACACTGGGGTCTCTACCGTCGGGTGATCCGAGAGGCCAGGGACCCTAAGAGATCCGTTCTTGTGACCTCACCCAACGGTAAAGGAAGAGGTTACGTACTTTCACTTTACACTTTCACTTCAACGAGTCAGCACAGGTTGACAAGTGTTGGGGTACATGACGTCGGATGGTCCGAGGAGGTAGGTACCATAAAAGGTCCGTTCTCATGACCTCACCCCACGGTGACGGAAGAGGTTTAACTTATGATAAGTCGGAATTTTTTCTTTATTCGGTACGGTGAACACTATTGTTCCCACCTGGACTTTCTATTATATGATTCATTTTATTCAGTCACCGACCACCTGTGTATGACATACTAAATTAAATATTCTCTATAGATTTTATCAGTTTGAATGTCCACCAAAAGTCTCCTACCCCTCTCTCCGTTTACCTTTCAACTCAAGTCAAAAAATGATATTTCAAATCAATATATTCTATTTATCTAAGATCTCTAAACGACATGTTGTATCACGGATATCAAGTGTTATCTTATAACTTGTGAGTTTTAAAGTACTTCACCCATATGGAGTTTTTTTACCTTTTTCCGTGTTCTTTTTTTAAATTCACCACTTACGACTAGTGGAACTAACACCTCTACTATAATACCCATAAATGTAGACAGTTTTGCCTAGTCTAACATGTGTAAATTGTACACTTCAAAAACATATAGTTAATATGGAGTTATTTCAACATTTTTACGAGATCAAAATATTATACTAAATCATAGACTGTCCCGACACACATATATAAAATGACTAGATACACTTGTACTATGATGTTCTTTCTGAGAAATGAAGGTTAGACATAGAATAAAACTTTTATTAAACAACTAACCTCCACAATTTCTACTCTTTTTCAAAATAAAAGATTAAACCGTTCATGACCTAACATATACGGTAGTTTTAAGACGAATGATTGAATAAAAACTCGGATAGAGAATCAAAATCAAAAGTAAAACGTGTCGTTTTTTTCGTTTCGGGTTTAACAGTTGTAAGATAAAAGGGACCTCAAGAAGAACACGTCAAGGTTTTTAAGTAATCCAAATAAAAGTTAGAAGATTCATTGGTATGTACTCTCAAAATGGTTTATAAAGTAGTGATGTTTTGTGTACACAGGTTAAAGAGTAGGAGGATTTTGTCAAGGGAACTGTAAAAGACTCAGAGAAGACAAAGGAGTCCCGGACGACGAACAACGTTTCCGTTACGGTCTATTTAAATCCAAAAATATGACCTTCATGTGGAGAAGACCATGGTCAAAGACTTAGTCAGTAAAGAATGATGGTTGGTGTTTTCGAGTCTTAGTAATGAATCGAACACTGAAACGTCTATTCCACCTCCCATCCGAATAGGGTCGACCTAGATAAAGGACTTGGTCGTTTGATGGTTTTGGTACAAGAAGAGTCCCACTTTCGTCTCTACAACATATGTACGAAAAGACCGAAAAACAGTTCAATGAGAGTAGTTATAGGGTAACCGGTTTCGTGTAGTATCCCGATTATGTTTTGGTTCCCCGTACCCTTTATATAAGATGAAGTAATCACCACCCCAACCCTACTCGACGACCTTTTAGTGAAACATGTTTCCTACGTTTATAAATTTAATTATTTCGGAATTTTTTAGATGTCAGTTTCGTTGGAGAGAGACGACTACGTCCAAATAAAGTAAAATGTAAATACAACTTCATATCCGGAAGCTGTAAAACAGATACCTGTGTCCGAAAGACCTTTCTCGTATTTTACATGGTCCTGTTTTTACTTACGTTACAAAAGTCCCGTAAAACGTAAGATTCTATAATAGGTATTCCCAATTGTTTATCCGTCGTAACTAACCAACAACTCGAGGACATGATTCAGTGTTTGACGGTACCAAGTTTAGAGTAAAAAGAGACTAATGATTCAACTGATGAAAAATCAACAAAAATGTCTAAAGAATATGAAAGAAAAGGAGGTAAAAGAAATTCTCTTTACACTAATACTATCATGGATCGAGTACCCTCATCTTCCGTTACCGTGGGGTGAGGTCATGAGAACGGACCTTTTAGGGTATCTGCCTCCTCTGACCATCCGACGTCAGGTACCCCAGCGATCTCAGTCTGTGTTGACTCGCTGAAGTGAAAGTGAAAAGTGAAAGTACGTAATATCTTCCTTTATCGTTGGGTGAGGTCACAAGAACGGACCTCTTAGGGTCCCTACCCCCTCGGACCACCCGACGGTAGATACCCCAGCGTGTCTCAGCCTGTGCTGACTTCGCTGAATCATCGTCGTCGTCGAGTACCCTTAAAGTAATCCTAATTTACTCAATTATGTACGTTTTCGTGTATTTTGTTACGAAATATATATTGTCCATGATTCTAATCCTTTCCAATAAGACTCCCTACTATAAAGTCATCAATCAACTTGTTCTTTCGTTTTAGTCGGTTCCTTTATATACATTCTAGTAAGATCCGTCTTCTATGTTGTCATCTTTTCGGGTTTCCTTTTTTCTAGAACTATAGTGACTCCTCGTCCTTCTCTCAATCATATAACAAGCAAGTATGTGAACTCAAGGAAGTTACTTCTATTTCTAGTTACGAAGTAATGGTGTGAAAATCGTAAATTAAAAAAAAAAATTAACCCCGAAAAATGAATTAAGGACCATCTGAACGGATAGAACGATAGATATGAGGGAAGTGTTGTATCTTAAAACTTTTACTTAATAGTATAAAAGAAGTTCCTTAGTGTAAAAGGGAGAAATTAGTTTTACTTATAGTAAGAGGTCTAGGGTATTTATTGACACCCTAAAAGGAATCTAAAGAGTCGTGAGAATAGAGTAAATAGGTCCAAAATATCGAGGATACTCCATAGAGAACTACTTTCACTTTCTCCTCTCACTTTTTTCAACCGAATTTTGAGTTGTAAGTCTTTTGATTCTAGTGTCGTAGACCAGGGTAGTGTAGTACCGTTTATCTACCTCTTTGTGACTTTTGTCACTCTCTGAAATCCAAAAACCCGAGGTTTTAGTGACGTCTACCACTGACGTCGGTACTCTAATTTTCTACGAAAGAGGAACTTTCTTTTCGATACTGGTTTGATCTGTCGTATAATTTTTCGTCTCTGTAATAATGAAAAGGTTTATCCAGGCAGATCAGTTTCGATACCAAAAAGGCCATCAGCAACCTACACTCTCAACCTGATATTTCTTTCGACTCACGGTTTCTTGACTACGAAAACTTGACACCACAACCTCTTCTGTGAACTCTCAGGGAACCTGACGTCCTCTAGGTTGGTCACTTAGGATTTCGTTTAATCAGGACTTATAAGTAACCTTCTTACTGCGACTTAGTCTTTGGGGTTGTGAAACCGGTGGACTACGCTTCTTGACTGAGTGACCTTTTCTGGGACTACGACCCTTTCTAACTCCCGTCCTCCTCTTCCCCTGTTGTCTCCTACTCTATAAACCTACCGTAGTGGTTGAGATACCTGCACTCAAACTCATCCGAGACCCTCAACCACTACCTGTCTCTTCGGACCACACGACGTTAGGTACCCCAGCGTTTCTCAGCCTGTCCTGTCACTGACTTGACTTGACTTGACTACTCCATAGACTTTATGACAAAAAAGGGAAGAACATAGAAGTAAATGATATAGTTAGGTCAAGTATTAGTGAAGTAAGGATTAGACAGAGGATCAAGTGAAATCAGTTACAAATTCGTCTACAATCCAATGAGTAATATTGATACAAAGAAATATATCGTTAACAGTAAGGAGTTTGACGAATGGGGATGAGAACGAATTTATCACAAAGGTGACTCCTCTTCTTATAGTATCACATCTCAGGAGTCGTAGTGTTGTCCTAGAAGTCACAAAGGTAATTATTAATAAATTCATCAAATGAATTATAAAGGTTCTGATTTCCAGAAGTTAGAATTTTATCGTATTCTTCACTATAAAGTAAGTAAGTAAAAAGTTTAGTAGATCAGAAAGTTTGTATGTATGTAAGTTATTTATAGATAACAAGTAATTTCAGGTCTCAGAGTTGATATTCATTCCTTATTTTATTATTTAGAAGTAAATGTTTCTTGTCATAAGAGTGGTAAGTAAAAAAAAATATATAAAGTTTCGTTCAGTTTGTGCCTGTTTATTCAAATTTATATCATCAAGTTCTTTTCATATAATAATTTTAGTCTAAAAGAATCTATAGGTAAATTTTGAAATAGGAAACAGGTAGATTTTTGTCATAAAAAGACTGTACCGTTAATTTTAAAAAAAGTAAATAATCTATTTTTGTTATGTTTACATGAGTAATACCAAAGAGTTCTGAATGAAAGAATCTTATCAAAACATCCTTTGTAATTTCTTTCCTAGTAAACCCCCACGAATTAAAAGTCCACACTGTTACTGATTATTTTAGAGACAAAATTTATTTAGAAAGAACAGGAACGTTTACGCATGAAATTAATTTAACTTCAGTTACTTCCATTATGTCGTATTTTGTAATGTCACCTAAATTACAAGTGATTGAAGATATGATAAATCTAACTCTATTAATTTGGACCGTAAAAATAATTTATTTTTTGTGTAGTTAAATTCTAAAGAGAAATTACTTAAATAAACCATCATTTTAGAAATAGTAATTTATAAATTTTCTCGAATACTTATATAAAAAAAGAGTTTATATGATTACTTAAAAATTATGATTTGTTTACAAGACAAAATAAAGAAAAAAGAGGAGAGAGAGACACATACAAAATAAAGTAGAAAGGTTATGAGACATAATTACAAATTTTAACTAAAGTTGTCTGACAAATATTGAGTATTCTTTGGAATTACACCTGTGGAAAAGAAAAAAAAAAAGACATATCTACTTTATCATTTAGGACCGAAGTGTCTGAAATTCTGATTTACTTCCCTCCTAAATTTTCTCCTAAATTATATAAATATCAAGTTTCTGATCCTTTCAGTACAGGAGTTTACAAGACGGAAGAAGTCACCTTTCGAAAGAATGAGAATCCCTAATTCTAGAAGTCCACTTTAAAAATGAAGGGAAACGATCTGAGTCTAAGTCAAGAGTTTGTATTAATTGAATTTTATTCTCAGAAATTTCATAGAACGGTTTTAGATTTACTATAAAGTGTCACTCTAGTACGTTATTAGAACAAGTTTGACGTATCTCAAGAGAAGATATTGTTAGACGAAACCCCTGGTGAAGGTTGATAGTGTCCAGACGAAACATAATTCCACTGTGAGACACTAAATAAGTACTATAAAGAAAAGAGAAAACCGGAGTGAAAAAAGGAAATTAAAATAACTATATATCAACTAAATGTTGTACAATCAAAGTACAAATGTCGTGTCACTAAATCAATATATATATGTGTGTGTGTATGTATATAAGTAAGAAAAATCTAAGAAATAAGAATATCCAATAGTGTCTTATACCTCATCTCCAGAAACACGACGTGTCATACAGGAACAACCAATAGACAGAATATATACGTGCTGTATTCTATACACATACAAATAGGGTTGGAGGTGTGAATAGGGGAGGAGGAGTGGGTAGACAAAGTGGAAACTATTGATACTTAAATAAAAACTATACACATTCCGATAAAGACAAAACTTTTATCAAGTAAAGATAGTAAAAAATTCTAATCTAAGGTACATACACACCATAGTATACTATAAACGGAAAGAGAGAGACTGAAGAAGTGAATCATACTATTAGAGAGATCCAGGTAGGCACAACGACATTTACCGTAATAAACAAGAAAAATATCTACTGATTATAAGGTTTAACATATATACATGGTAGAGAAGAAATAGAAGACAGTCACCCGTAAATCCAACGAAGGTATAGAAACGATAACATTTATCACGACATCACTTGTAACCCCACGTACATAGAAACATAATAAAACCTAATACCAAAAAAGACCTATATAAGGGTCCTCACCTTAACGTCCTAGTAAACCTCTTAGGGTCCCTGTCTCCTCGGACAACCCGACGGCAGACACCCCAGTGTGTCTCAGCCTGTGCTGACTACGCTGAATCGTAGACGAAATTCAAAGAATCCGTTGGAGGTATGATAGAGGTATCGCAAATATAGTTAACTGTAAGGGTCGTTGTAACATCCTCTCAAGGGAAAAGAGGTTTGGGAGAGGTCACAAGTAATAAAAACTGCAACATTACTACTGGTAAGACTGGTCACACTCCACTATGAAGTGATATCAAAACTAAATGTGAAGAGACTATTAACCACTACAACTCGTAGAAAAGTAAACATACAGAAGAAACCTTTTCACAGATGAATATAGAAGGTGGGTAAAAAACTAACCTAACAAACAAACAAACAAAAATTTATCTCAAATAATCACGACCATATAAAATCTCTAGCTACGTAACAATCAACGAAGTAAACGTTTATAAAAGAGGTTAAAACACACTACGGAAAATCAAAAGAATAACAAAGGAAACGACAAGTTCTCGAAAATTCAAATTATTCAAGGTTAAATAAAAACAAAAAATAAAAGTAATGAAATCCTTCACCTAGTTTTTTATATATTGACGTTAAATACGGGTTCCCACAAGACAGATACAAAAGGAAATCTCAAAATATCACAGACCGGAATGTAAAACTAGAAACTAGGTAAAACTCAAATAAAAACATATACCACAACCTCTTATAAGTTTAAAGTGAGAAAATGTACAACGACGGATTAAATTCTTTGGAAAGAGGTAACATATAAGAACGGAGAAAACAAAATCTAATAGTATCCACACACCCCAATAAAGACTCTAGATATAGGACAAGGTAACTAGACATAAACAAAATCTCGGTCATGGTATGACAAAATAAAGATATCGAAACATCATACTGAACTTCAGTCTCGGATTGAGGAAATCGAGACAAATTACAAGACCAATAAACCCGAAAAACCCATAGTCATAAAATCTACTTCTTCTTAAATTATGTACTAAACATAAAAATAATAAATATATAATACTTAACGAAGATTTTAACGTAAAAAAAAGATTTTTAAGTAAAAAGGACGTATAATAAGTGGAGAAGAATCAAGCTCTAGTAAAAGAGAATTCATATCCATGATTTCTGTTCTTTTAAGGAATCCTATGAAAGATTAGTAGAGTTCCATTTACTATTAGTCCCAGATCTAAAGAAACAAAACGAATTACGAGTAATTGTCATTTAAAATAATTGAAAGATAATTAAATAGTTTACTTAATTTTAATTTAATAGACAGAATAAAACATGTTTCTGGAAGATCTTGATTGTGGACTTTTTCTACAGGAAAAGTAGTATCCCCTGACCTTACGTTTTCATCCTTCAGTTCTTTATGGACGTTATTGTCCGTTTAAACTGGGACCTCATGTCTTATTTCGTCCTGTTTCCGAATACCTCAGAGTAACAGTATCGTTTGTGGGAAAAGGTTGTTGTGTTCTCTTCTGAAATGTGTATCTGTAGTGGTCTACCAGTTATGAATTTAATCTAACTAATGTAAGAAACGTCGGTTTCTCCCTCTTCGAACTATGTCAGACGTTTATTTCTGACCCTCGACTAACACCGAGTCTAGTATTTGAAGAATAACGTTTTAAGTCTGAATTCAACTTCTTTCATACCTTTTGGAGATCTGGTAAGTCTATACTGGATTTAGTCTAGGAAATACTATTATATCACCTTCACTGTTTATCTAAGTTCCCTTATCTAGACTATCTGACTGACTGACTTCTTGATACCTGACTTCAAGTACTGTAACATATCCTCCGTCACTAGTTCTGGTAGGGGTTCTTTTTCTTTACGTTTTTCCGTTTTACCAACAGACTCCTCCGGAATGTTCATCGACTCTTTTCTTCTCTTCACTTTCCGTTTCCTCTTTTACTTTCTCTGTGACCAAATTTACGTCTCAAGGTTTCTTATCGTTTCTCTCTATTCTTTAGGAAGGAGTCACTAGTCACGTCTCTTTATCTCCTTTTGTTATCTTACCCTTTCTGACTTGACCCTAAAGAAACCCTTCTTACTACGATTTCGACTTTGAGGTCATGAAACCGGTGAAGTACGTTTCTCAACTGAGTAACCTTTTCTGAGACTACGAACCTCCCTAACCCCCGTCCTCCTTTTCCCCTACTGTCTCCTACTCTACCGACCTACCGTAGTGACTGAGCTACCTGAACTCAGACTTACTTGAGGCCCTCAACCACTACCTGTCCCTCCGGACCGCACGACGCTAAGTACCCTAACGTTTCTCAATCTGTGCTGACTCACTGACTTGACTTGACTTTACTTGACTCTCTAGAGAAGTTCTTTTAATTTCTTTGGTTCCCCTGTGAAGTATGTTTCTACCCGAGTTATTTCCTGTCTTTATCATACCTGAATTGTCTTAGTTCTAACGACCCTCTTTATAGTTATTGGAGTCTATACGTCTACTGTGGTGGGAATACCGTCTTTCACTTCTCCTTGAATTTTCGGAGAACTACTTTCACTTTCTCCTCTCACTTTTTCAACCGAATTTCGAGTTGTAAGTCTTTTACTTCTAGTACCGTAGACCAGGGTAGTGAAGTACCCTTTATCTATCTTTGTCACCTTTGTCACAGTCTGAAATAAAAAAACCCGAGGTTTTAGTGACGTCTACCACTAACGTCGGTACTTTAATTTTCTGCGAATGAGGAACCTTCTTTTCAATACTGGTTGGATCTATCATATAAGTTTTCGTCTCTGTAATGAAACGGTTGATTCCAGGTAGATCAGTTCCGATACCAAAAAGGACACCAGTACATACCTACACTCTCAACCTGACACTTCTTCCGACTCGCGGCTTCTTAACTACGAAAACTTGACACCGTAACCTCTTCTGAGAACTCTCAAGGAACCTGACGTTCCTCTAGGTTGGTCAGGTAAGACTTCCTCTAGTTGGGACCCTAAAGAAACCTTCCTTACTACGATTTCGACTTTGAGGTCATGAAACCGGTGGAGTACGCTTCTCAACTGAGTAACCTTTTCTGAGACTACGACCCTCCCTAAACCCCGTCCTCCTCTTCCCCTACTGGCTCCTACTCTACCGACCTACCGTAGTGGCTGAGTTACCTGCACTCAGACTCACTTGAGGCCCTCTACCACTACCTGTCCCTCCGGACCGCACGACACTAATTACCCCAGTGTTTCTCAGCCTGTGCTGACGTACTGACTTGACTTGACTTGTCTTCGTCTTCTATAATGTTTCTCAACCGTTCTTTTGTTTCTTCTTGATATGCTTTTTGTAGAAGTACTGGGTCTATTGGTACTATAACTCTAGTGAGTTAATCTCGGTCTGTAGGACCTTACGTTTCAGTTAACCCGGAATCCTTCGTAGTGATACTTGTTTCGGTCACGTCCACTACCTTAAGGTCAACTTGATAAAGTTTACGATTTTCTACTACGACACTTTCACGACGTGAGTTATACGGTCGTTTAAACCTTTTGAGTCGTCGCCAGCACCCTGACCTTTTCCAATCAAAAGTAAGGTTAGGGCTTCTTTCAGTTACAGTTTCCTACGAGTTTGATGACGTGTTAACGTGAGTAGAATGTGTGATCGTTTCATTACGAGTTTTAAGAAGTTCGGTCCGAAGCTGTCATACACTTGGTTCTTGAAGGTCAACAAGTTCGACCTAAATCTTTTCCGTCTCCTTGGTCTCTAGTTTAACGGTTGTAGGTGACCTGGGATCTTTTTCGTTCCCTCAAGGTCTTTTTGCAGATGAAGACGAAATAACTGATACGGTTTCTGAAACTGTCACACCTAGTCTTGTTTGACCTTTTAAGACTTTCTCTACCCTTATGGTCTGGTAGAATGGACGGAAGACTCTTTAGACATACGTTCAGTTCTACGTTGTCAATCTTGGTCTGTAACTTGTCACCTAACCAAGGTTTAACCCTTTCCTTATGCAGTTCCGACATATAACAGTGGGACGAATAAAATATACGTCTCATGGAGTACTCTTTACGTCCCGGTCTACTTCGTGTTCGAACCTAGTTCTAATGACCCTTTTTATAGTTATTGGAGTCTATAAGTCTACTGTGGTGGGATACCGCCTTTCGCTTCCGTTCTCCTCTTTCCCTACTGTCTCCTATTCTACAAACCTACCGTAGTGGATGACCTAACTATACTGAAACTCGCTCGGGACCTCAACCACTACCTATCCCTTCGTACCGTACGACGACAGGTACCCTAGTGTTTTTCAGTCTGTACTGACTCACCGACTTGACTTGACAGAATAGAAACCTTGAGTCAGAAGAAAATTTCTTTAAACATATGAAAAGAGTGGAATTAGTACCAATGTTCTGTGAAAACACATATACTAGGTGAATGACCATAACAAAAACAAGTAAACGACTCAAGGGGTACTTGACGTTGTATGGTCCGAGAAGACAGGATGTGATAGAGGGTTTCAAACGAGTTTAAGTACAGGCAACTCAACCACTACAATAGACTGGTTGAGTAGGAGACAGTAGGGGAAGAGGAGGTTGGAAGTGAGTATGGGTCGTAGTCCCAGAAAGGGTTACTCAACCGAGAAACGCATCCACCGGGTACATAATCTCGAAGTCGAAGTTTTAGACAGGAAGGTTACTTATAAGTTCCAACTAAAGGAAATCCTAACTCACTAAGGTAGACGAAAGCCGGGTTTCCTGAGAGTTCTCAGAAGAGGTAGTGGCGTTAAGTTTTCGTAGTCAAGAAGTGACAAGTCGGAAATATCAGGATGATCGTATAGACATATACTAATGATTTTTTTTTTTTTTTTGTGGTATGGAAACTGATAGATTAGAGTGAATCAATAATGACAACTAAAGAAATATTTATCAGTGAACACTTATCATCATTGATTTGAGAAATAAAACCACTTTTCATTGACGTCAAAGTCTAACACCTAAAATTTAGTAATATCGGATCGATATCGATCCGAGTTTATGTATAAATAAGTAGTTTTATCCTAGGTAATGTTAGTTGTTTAAACACGGTTACTCCTTATTAAAACAGATAAGGAAATCAATTTTATAGGTACGAAACCATAAGTTGTTCGAAAATATTTCGTAAGGGACTGGGGACGACCAACACCTTTGTAAAAGGTATGTTTTTCAACAGCTCTACACTTCTTGACCATCAGTCCAGTCAGTCAAGTCAAGTCAAGTCAACGAGTCAACACAGACTGAGAAACGCTGGGGTACTTGGTGTCGTGAGGTCCGGAGGGACATGTAGTGGTTGAGGGTCTCAGATGGTTTTGGGTACAGGTAAAAACTTAGTCACTACGGTAGGTCGGTAGAGTAGGAGACAGTAGGGGAAGAGGAGGACGGGGGTTAGAAAGGGTCGTAGTCCCAGAAAAGTTTACTCAGTCGAGAAGAGTAGTCCACCGGTTTCATGACTTCAAAGTCGAAGTTGTAGTCAGGAAGGTTACTTGTGGGTCCTGACTAGAGGAAATCCTACCTGACAAACCTAGAGGAACTTCAGGTTCCTTGAGAGTTCTCAGAAGAGGTTGTGGTGTCAAGTTTTGGTAGTTAAGAAGTCGTGAGTCAAAAAAAATATCAGGTTGAGATTGTGGGTATGTACTGGTGACCTTTTTATCTCGGAACTGATCTACCTGGAAACAACCGTTTCATTACCGAGATGAAAAATTATACGACAGATCCAACCAGTATTGAAAGGAAGGTTCCTCGTTCACAAAAATTAAAGTACCGACGTTAGTGGTAGACGTCACTAAAACCTCGCGTCTTTTTATTTCAGTCGGAGACAAAGGGGTAGATAAAAGGTACTTCACTACCCTGACATACGGGACTAGAAGCAAAAGACTTACAACTCGAAATTCGGTTGAAAAAGTGAGAGGAGAAAGTGAAAGTACTTCTCCGAGAAATCGAGAAGAAGTGACCCATCAGTCAACCACTCTTTAGTCCACTTATACCGTCTACTTCGTTTTAAAATATCGGGTTAATTAGATTGAAAACTTCGTAACCAATACGTTCTACACACCCCGTGAACAGTACCTATTCTTAACCTGGGTAAGACAGCTGGTCATAACCGACGTTCATAACGTCAAAAACCACATAGAGTACCTAAACGACTCATATGAAAAGTCTACATTACCAAAACGGTCTTAAGTCTTTAGGCATCACTAGTCTACCAATCGTCTGGTGGTTTGTCACTGGTACTGGAAAAAAATCACGTTTAAAACGAAATCCTTCACGAAACCTTAAAGAAGAGTCAGGTCGGTGACTCGACCAGTAACGTCTTACAGTATATTTTAGATGAAAAGTAGTGTACAGTGTTAGACTAACTCTTTATCAAGTAACAACAACACATCTTATTTCCTTCTATTGTGAAGTTTTACTAAAAAAAATTTTTTAAACCCTAGTCGAGTACAACATGGGTGAATAGATCGAAAGAGTGGAAAGAGTCAAGTCAAGTCAAGTCAAGTCAGCGAGTCAGTACAGGCTGCGAACGCTGTGGCACTTAGCGTCGTCCGGTCCGGAGGGACAGGTAGTGGTTGAGGACCTCAAGTGAGTCTCAGCGTAGGTAGCTCAGTCACTACGGTAGGTCGGTAGAGTAGGAGCCAACAAGGGAAGAGGAGGACGGGGGTTAGGGAGGGTCGTAGTGTCAGAAGAGGTTACTCAGTTGAGAAGCGTACTCCACCGGTTTCATGACCTGAAAGTCGAAATCGTAGAAAGGAAGGTTTCTTTAGGGTCCCGACTAGAGGAAGTCTTACCTGACCAACCTAGAGGAGTGTCAGGTTCCCTGAGAGTTCTCAAAAGAGGTTGTGGTGTCAAGTTTTCGTAGTTAAGAAGTCGTGAGTCGGAAGAAGTGTCAGGTTGAGAGTGCAGGTATGTACTGATGACCTTTTTGGTATCGGAACTGATCTGCCTGGAATCAAGCGTTTCATTACAGAGACGAAAACTTATACGATAGATCCAACCAGTATTGAAAAGAAGGTTCCTCATTCGGGTTTTTATTTCAGACTGTGACAAAGGTGACAAAGGGGTAGATAAACGGTACTTCACTACCCTGGCCTACGGTACTAGAAGCGAAAGACTTACAACTCGAAATTCGGCTGAAAAAGTGAGAGGAGAAAATGAAAGTAGTTCTCCGAAAAATCAAGGAGAAGTGAAAGACGGCATTCCCACCACAGTAGACGTATAGACTCCAATAACTATAAAGAGGGTCGTTAGAACTAAGGTCGAACACGAAGAAGGTCGGGTCGCAAAGAGTACTACACGAGACGTATCTTCAATTTATTCGTCCCACTGTTATATGTCGGAACTGCATGAGGAAAAGGATAAACCCTGGTTAGGCAACAAGGTACAGGTCAAGATTGACAACGAAGGACCGGACGCATGTCTAAAGAGTTCTCCGTCCAGTCCACCGGACCATAAGGGTAGAGAAAGACGAACTTTACAACTTACTGGTATATTACCAGTTGCGACTCAAGAACGCCTTGAAGAACACATTAACATTCTCTTATTCGAAGTTACTAGGAGCCTCAACAACAGTTGAAGGCTTCCGACCAGTGACACAAGGAGTAGAAGTTCTGATCAGAGGAAACATTTTGAAGAACTTGGTGGTGACGTGACATACACACAATTGTAAAGACCCAGTTTACGTAACAACTACAACGTTTAACAGAGACGAGGAAATACTAAGTACAACTTGAGTTCTTTTTGTGAACTTAAATGAAAAACGAATTGTATTAAAGAAATCAAATGTTATTTATATTTTATTTCTCATTCATTATGCAGTAATTCCGAAGGCACCATCGTGTCTACCATTTCCCAGACGGACGTTACGTCTTCTAGACCCAAACCAGGAACTTAGCCCTTCCAGGGGACCTCTTCCTTACCGATGGTTGAGGTTATAAGAACGGACCTCTTAAGGTATCTGTCTCCTCGGATCTTTTAGTAATCATTTTTGTTTTTTGCATTTCACTCTTTACGTGTAATTTTACTACATTGTATCGGTGTAAATAAATTCTTACATAAGGTTATAGTTTGTCGTTTCAAGTTGTTACGTTTTGACGTTAATGGAAACTTGGTTGGATTTATATAGATTAAAACGTCAACCTTCTTATATTTCTTTCATTTCTTATATTTCCTGTCATTATTATTATGATTATTTCATCAAAATACTAAAACACGTACACAATGAAGTCAATGACAATTAATTAATAGATGAATTAAGATTTCTCCGAGTTCTTAATTAGTACAAAACAGAACTCCATGTATCAGTAGTACTGACTAAATAGTTTACGAACCTTACTATACCTGTATTGACTATAACATACGAGATATGATCATGGAAACTAATACATAAATGAAAGAAGTGTAGTAGAGTAGGTGGACAAGAGAGAATTTAGAATAAGTTAATACAATAAAAAGAGTGTCAGATGGTCGGGACGAAAACAGCTAAGTACTACAGGTACGACAATTTAAGTTATCAACCAAAAGTCACAAGTAGAATGAACTAAATATATTCGACGCGATTATACAACCAACAAGGAAGTGAATATTCTTGACAAGTGACCTGAAGTTCTTGTTTTAAGAGAACAAAAAACACATAAATCGTGAATGTGAAAATTAGAGGAAAAATACAAAAGGGAAAATAAGAATTAAATAATCTTAACTCTTACAGAAATTTTGAGATAAGAAACGATAAACACAAGAGAGAACCACTTGAGTATATAAGAGTCCTGAACTTTGTGGTAAATATAAGACTTTTAAGGTTTATATAAAAGTCTAGAGAGTGGGATTTAATCTGTTTTTATGTTGACGGATGAGTAGAGATAAACGTAAAGTTTATTTATAGAGTTTGAATTAATACAGAATTAGAAAAGGGGTTTGGAACCAAAAGGGAGAGAAAAGGGGAAATCACAACTACTTGTTGGGACAAAAAGGTCACAATCTATAGTCTTTAGAACCCCAGTGAGGAAATGAAGACAGAAGAAGAAAATAGGGTTTATGTAAAGAAGTCTTCTATCACTACCTAGTAATATATATAGATCTTAGGTTGATGAATACGATTCTGACGGTAGGTTCGGTAATAATATGAGATGGACTTGAAGGGGTCATCGAAGGTTTATAAACAGATGTTTTAGATGAGAGTTACATTATCGGAGTCCCTAGAACAAAATAATCCTATTACAGTGGGGAGACAAGTTTTAGAAGGTTTCCATGATAACAGATTTTTCATGTTCGGTCACAAAAGACATTTTCGACCATTCTTGAATGTACTATGCCTTGGACAATTATGAAAGCGAAGCTTAAGATGATGAAGGAGAGGAAGTAAGAGAACATCGGAATAACTGGAGAATTGCGTATACCTGGTGTGGTTGGTTCCAGGTCACAGGTTGACACGATTGTCAAGGACTACAGACCTTACGGGGAGAGGTCTATACATGTTCAGGTGAGGGAATTAAGCTTAATATTTCTTTGATAAACAGTATCGGAGAAGTCCGACGTTATTTTTATGGTATACGATCTAACAAATATTTCGTGTCCTTAAATAAAGAGAGTCAAGATGTACGACCTTCAGGCTTTAATACAACAGTAGTACCAGCCCAAGACCACTCCCGGTAGTAGATCCGACATTTGACGACTGTAACACAACTCTGGAGTAAACAGTCTTTCTCCCACTCTCTCAATAGTCACCAGAGAAAGTATCCTCGGATTAACATAGGTACTCCCGACTTGGTGGTACTAGAATAGTAGAGGGTTTAAGGATGGAGGGTCAGGATACTGTACCACCGCATTCCTAAATTTGTAATTAAACCCCTCTTGTGTCTCTAACCTATACTACTGGACAAACCATCGGTAATTGTATTAGTTTCGACTTTTATTTCTTCCACCATTCAGTTGTCTCCTTAATTTTTCACCCACCTAAAAATATATGACACGTTATGATTAAATATATGATACGTTAGTGATTAAAATCACACGTCACATGTCTCATCTCCTATTGTTATTTTAATTGGAAGTACTCTCGGACTGGTACAACCAAAAACGAACGTTATACATTTGGAACATAGATAAAGTCCCTGACCGGGTATCAAGTGAGAGGTTATTTATAAACTATTTATTCACTAGTATAGTTAAAATTGTGTGATGTTCAAAAGTATTTTACTTTATCCAGACCAATTCGGTATTTAGTATATTTATCTGAGAATATATTGGTACTGACATTTGTTCTAGAGTTTTGTCATACATGAATTGTCAGGAATATTTATTACTACTTTTAAGAAATGATTAAAAGAGAGATCTAAATAATACTATTCGTTAGACCTCGGTCCCACAACTTCTCGTAGAATTAGATGAGATTGTGACGTTTAATAGTGTGGGGAAAACTTACGAAACAACTTTCCTGACATTTACACTGGGACCGGTAATAAATAGGATTAATAAGAGTTTAACTACTGGGTAAGACGTATGTCGTCTAAGGAAGTAAAAAGATAGGTGTTCTTGAACACGTGGTCCCGCAAAGGGACGAGACACTAGGTCCGTCCTTGCGGTCCGACTGAAGTACCAACGACGGAACCACGAAACCACCTACTCCTCTAACCAAAGGGAAAATTCCGTAAGATTCGTGGAAAATAAGGGAACAAAAGGGGACAAAATTAATCGTAACCACTAAATTCCGACCGATGTAAAAAGTAGGTTCAAAAAGAAAGTTCAGTGACTAGTTATTGAGCAATTACTTCGGTCATTTTTTCTCTTGCCTTGTAAGACTTTACAGGTGATGAGGAGGGGCTTCGTTTGTTTATTTGTGTGGTTATCGACAGGACTCTTTTAGTAAGTCGATCGATTTAGTACCTCGACGATACTGTTTCCCATTATCTAAATCACTCTTCCCACGGTTGTAGGGATTTATAATTTAAGCCACGTACTATAAATTTTCTACAGAAATTACTGATAATTATAAACGTAATAGTAAAAGTTAAATTGAAAGTACTGTCCAATATGTCAGAATTATTATGTAAAAAGTTCGATATCAAGTAGAATTCTCGGTAATTAAATTGGAAGAGATTTATCTCAAGGAATCTTCTGGTAATGTAAAACTTAGAGGTTTCCTTGTCTCGTCACACACTACGTATAGGAGTCATAAGTACGTCTCTGATCTCTTCCAGTAAACGTGAACACACGGTCTGTAAAGTTTTTATTTCGCTTTTGCACCTCCAGAGTCACATGTCATGACCCTAGACTGGTGATCCACCGTCTTCGCAAGGAAGTCCAGAAGACGGAGAAGACCACACCCGACATTAATCCAGTCACATTCAATTTCATCCCGACTCTCTACTTATTTCATCTAAAAGAGGAGACCTTGTGTGACGTCAAATTAAAGTGAAGAAAGATGTAACACGCTACTTCCACCTAAATTGAATTTCCGTTTCTCTGTTTGGAGACAGTCCTATTTACTTTTCTGGGTCCCTCCCGTTGTCCGTGTTTTGTATTTTCTTTCCTTTACGAAAGACCGACAAAAGGATTAAAACCATAGGCACAGTAGTATTCTTAAGTAAAAGTTTCCATTTTTACGATACACATAATATATTCTTCACTCTCACTGAAGACTTAGCATTTCCCCGTACGAATAACCTCCATCTACAATTTTTACCAGGGGATAACCATCGTAATTTACTTTATTTTGATAAAATAGGAACTTCGACAAAAAGATTAAAACGGTCGTCGGTCTTCGCAAAATTAGACTTCCCTTTTGAGGTGTGGGGTCGTGTCTAAAGGGAAAGGACGAACTTACTCAGTGATTCCTCCCTTCACCAGGACTTCCACTTTCAACTGTGACCCACAAGATAACTTACCACACACAGTCCCCGGGACCCCTCCTGTCCTTAGGGAGTTTTGACCCCAGTCTGCGACACACACTTCGTCGGGGCCATTCATAGTTCGGTGTGAACCCAGCACAGTAATAGTTTCTCGTAGCCCCCAGTAACACCAGTGAATCCATATTTACCACTCCTTTCCTTTTCTTGTTAGTGTCCTTCTAGAGAGGAAAGAGTCTGACGACGAGCCCCTGAACTTATTCGTTCTTGGTCCGTAAAAAAAAGAAATAAATTTTATTTCTTTTATTTCCGTTTATTCTATATTCTTGTCCGTAATTTATCAGTACAAAGGACTGAAGTTTAAGAGATCTCCTACTCTCGTAAGTCGATTAAATCTGACACAAAAACAACAACAACAACTTAATGACCAGTAGAGTGACGTCACTCTGCTCCTCTTTAACTGTCGGACCTTCGACGAAGACTCCATTAACTCCTCTATTCGAGACTCTGTCCACCGAGTCTATCTGACTCTAAGAAGTTTATTAAGAATCTAAAATATCTTTTACAAATTCCAACCTGAACTCTCACGAAAGAGGATTGTGGAGAATTTGTAACGGGTCATCGATTACAGAAACACAAACAATGGGTTTCTAAACAAGTTTGTATAACTTTGACCTTTAGGTGGACCAATCGTTATGGATGACAAACACGTCCGACAAAAGGTAGACATCGGTGTCTACTATACTGATGTCTGAAACACACGTTAAGTCACAATAATACAAACGGATGCCTTAGTATCTGTTAGTGTAATTTCGATACACGTTTGTACCATGTACTGACTTAAGAGGTAAGAACTTTACTATAAGACATATATAGAGTTATAACATTCTTTCCTTGTCCTTAGTTTCTCTAATCTTTTCTCCCGTTTTTTATTTCTCGGACTTTTTCTCTGGGAACTTTAGAACAAAGTTCCCGTGTCAGTGACATAACATCGAAAAACAAGATGAATATATGATAGTCAAAGTAAACGACTGTCTGTGATCAGTCTATATCCTGTTGACTGATGACTACCTTACTTTTGTCTTTCTGACTGCTACTTAACATTAAATATTTCTTCAACTTGACTAGAGACTACATATAGAATCTTTAATCTATATATAAAATAGTCCCAAACCTTAAACCTCTGTCTATAGACTTTTTCTGAGACAATCGATTAGTTTTAACAACTTTTCTATGTCACATTGATACCACCATTTCTATGGGAGTATGCGTAACCATGTGTGGGAGTATGTGTATGCATGTGTGTGTCTCTCTAAGCCAAAATCAACTTTAGATAATTTTTAGGAGTAAATTTTGAAGATTTACAAAATCTTATGTTAAGACTTTAATTAAAACCCTTCGTACACAAACTAAGTAAACACTTGAAGTACTTTATCAGATTGATAAGTCAGAAAAATTTCATATTTGACATTAGAGGGGTTCAAATATTTGGTCCTTATCGACCTTCGTCGTACTTGTCAGTAACCTATATCATATCTGTCCTAGGTTAAGAAAGAATTCTTATAAACGTCACTGGACAAGGAATGTACGGATCGTATGTAGTCTTAAAGACACTCTGTGGCTAGATCCTCATCTCCGTGTTGAACCGAAACCGAAAGTGGGACAACAATAGGAGAGTGCAGACAGGAACACATACAAAGACGTCCGGGCAGTGACATTAGGTAACACAAATTAATAAGTAAAGATAGAGAACTCAGACACTTTTTCCTCTACTTATTATTAAGGTAAATAAAATTTAAGAGTCCGACTATTTTCGGATCGTATATCACCTGTACACTAGT
The DNA here is from genome assembly GCA_006410555.1 of Capra ibex. Taxonomy (NCBI): domain Eukaryota; kingdom Metazoa; phylum Chordata; class Mammalia; order Artiodactyla; family Bovidae; genus Capra; species Capra ibex. Next base: position 61,552,632 of record SJYO01026388.1, on the reverse strand, counting down.
TATTACCCAACTTAATTACTTATTTATCGATTAATACTTTACGTTTCGACAAATTGAAAATACATCTTGTCTTGATTTAGGGTTCAAAGATTAAAAAGATACGGTTTCCACCACCAACAAATAAGACTACAACAAAAACAAAACACGATGGTTTGTAAAGGATCACAAAAACAAAACAAATCGTGTCCATAAAAATTTTAATTAATTAAATAAAATTAACCTCCGATTAATGAAATGTTATAACATCACCAAAAACGGTATGTAACTGTACTTCGTCGGTACCCACATGTACACAAGGGGTAGGACTTGGGGGGAGGGTGTAGGGAGGGGTAGGGTAGGGGGTCCCAGTAGGGTAACGTGGTCGGGACTCGTGGGACAGAGTACGTAGCTTGGACCTGACCACTAGATAAAGTGTATACTATTATATGTACAAATTTACGATAAGAAAGTTTAGTAGGGTGGGAGTGGAAGGAGGTGACTCAGGTTTTCTGACAAGATATGTAGACACAGAGAAAACGAAAGAACGTATATCCCAGTAGTAATGTAGAAAGATTAAGGTATATATACACAATTATATGACATAACTACAAAAAGAAAGACTGAATGAAGTGAGACATATTATCCGAGGTACAAGTAGGTGGAGTAATCTTACTTAAGTTTACGTGAGAAAAATTTTCGACTCATTATAAGGTAACAAATATACATGGTGTGGAAAGAATAGGTAAACAGACGGACACCTATAGATCCAACGAAGGTACAGGACCGATAACATTTGTCACGATGTTACTTGTAACCCCAAGTGCACAGAGAAAGTCAAGACTAAAGGAGTCACACATACGGGTCGTCACCCTAACGACCCAGTAAACTGTCAAGATAAAGGTCGAAAAATTCCTTTTTGACAAGAGGTATCACCGACATGATCAAACGTAAGGGTGGTTGTCACATTCTCTCAAGGGAAAAGAGACGTGGGAGAGGTCGTAAATAACGAACATCTGAAAAACTATCGTCGGTAAGAATGGTCGTACTCTATCATCGAGTAACACCAAAACTAAACGCAAAGAGACTATTACTCACTACAACTCGTAGAAAAGTACACAAACAATCGGTCGACATACAGAAGAAAGCTCTTTACAGACAAATCAAGAAACCGGATAAAAAACTAACCCAGCAAATAAAAAGACCTTAACTCGAAGTCCTCGACGAACATATTAAAAATCTAATTAAGAAACAGTCAACGAAGCAAACGATAATAAAAGAGGGTAAGACTTCCGACAGAAAAGTGGAACGAATATCAAAGGAAACAAATGTGGACATAAAAATTACATAGACAAGGATAAGGAGAAACCTCTTCATATCAGTCAACAGGTATCACATTTTATAAGAGTTTGAATAAAAATAATTGATTACAATCAGAGAGTTTAGAAAATTTCAGTTAATACGGTGATCAATATATTTCCGTTAGAAATTAACTATAAATGAGACGTCTTCATACAATAAGTCAAACTCTTTATTACATAAAGGACAAAGAAAATAAGTCCGTTTTAAAACCTTCCTTTATTTTAAAGATATATTAGTAGTAATATTGTTATGTTAATCTACATAAACAGTTAACTAATATTACCCTTTGAAGACAATGGATGACCATCTTCTTTAATACTATAAGTAATAACTAGGTTTAATATCTTACGACAGAAGACATCTTTGCTAATAACTCATTAGACAAACAATCCGATATCCCATATTTATATTCATGTATATAGTATAATTTATATTTATATACATAAATATACAAAATAAATGTACGTATATAAACATTTCGTCAAAAATTATCGATATAAATATAAGAAAATCTGACATGTATATACAAATTAATGTTACTCCGGTAAATTTAAAGAGAAAAATACATTTCAAAAACTTTTACATAATACATATGTGATTTCTATGTGTCAAACTATTTAACAGTATATAACTCATGTAGACCCCTTAGTCTTAGATCAGTTCTTTGTTTTAGTGAGGAGTTCCAGGTAATACAAGGAAACGTCAATAATAAGTGGTTGAATGACTATTAGTAATGGGACTGAAAACTGACGATCTAATCGAAACAGATTAAAACTTAAAATATGTCAAACTTAGTATGTCATACATGAAAATCCCCAGATCTAAGAAAGTGAGCTATAAAATAAACACACTAAGTAGACCCAACAACATACATACACATCAATATTAACAACAACAAATCACCGGTTCAGTACAGGCTAAGAGACGTTGGGGTACCTGACGTCGTACGGTCCGAAGGGACATGGAGTGGTAGAGGACCTCAAACGGGTTCAAGTACATGTAACTTAACTACTACGGTAGGTTGGTAGAGTAGGAGACAGTGGGAGAAGAGGAGACGGAAGTGAGAAAGGGTCATAATCCCAGTGACGACGTATTACAAAGTAACGTACTTCTATTATGTTTAATAAACAAGTAAAACATAGTTGTCAATTAAAAGATTGAAACCTTATAATTTCTCCACGATATAATATATGTATATATAGAACCCGAAGGGACCACCGAGTCTCCAATTTCGTAGACGGACCTTACGCCCTCTGGGTCCAAGTTAGGGACCTAGTCCTTGTAGGGGACCTCTTTCTTTACCGTTGGGTGAGGACATGAGAACGGACCTCTTAGGGTACCTCCCTCCTTGGACCATCCGATGTCAGGTACCCCAGTGTTTCTCAGCCTGTGCTGACTCTCTGAAGTGAAAAAAAGAAAGTAGGAAATATAATATTATGTAGGAAACACTTCGAATATATTCGAATGTAAACCTTTCGGACATATGTCTTTACAACCTTTTTTATACATGTAAAGGTAAAAAACTGTATGATTTTCTTAAATTTTATCTACGTATTTGTATTAAAATAATTACCGTGTATTTATAAATTAAAATAGACAGAAACGGTTGTGAACAATAAGAGATAGAAAGGGTTAAATTGGTAAGACTAAAACGGAGAGAAGGGTATCTTTATGACTAGTTTGATCCTCTACAAATGTCGGTATATCTATCATCTTCGTCAATCTACTGAGTTTTAACAAAATAAAGTCAATCAGTTGAAAAATTTAGACACATAATTCAACTATCTAAGGAATCCTAAGTGATATTGACGTTTTTTTTTCATATTAAAACTTATAAGAAATAAAATCTTTAGTCTATTCTGGAATTGATATTGAAGTTATACACTTGTAGTTTAACTTCTCGTTGACTTAAGGGAATGATGATTTTATTAGTACTAATTTTTTTTTTTATGTTCAACATTGTGTTTCAGGTTTCTTTATAAGTAATACGGAGATGGTGAAAACAATTTAATCGGGGGTTCTCACTTTAGTCATACTCCATATGGTTTCGTAAGGGGTTGGTACTTTGTTTTTAAAAACGGTTGTTTATGACCCTTTTAATCTTTAGTTGGACTTTTAATACATAGGACGTCTCACACAGACTATGTTTATAGAGTAAATATAATTTAATTACTTTCGTTAAAAAAGAATATATTTTAAATGGAATACTATAGAAAGTCTTTTAGTAATATATGGTAGGTTTAAGATAAAATATTAACTTCGGTAAGGGATATGAAAGATTACACTAGTTATTTAAAATAAACTATATAAAAATTATCTAACAAAACATCGGTTTTTACACTCTTTGATACGTAGTACGATGTCAAGAGAAGTAAGTTTTGAATGTTTATATAACGTTTTCAGTACTCACTAGATTTAATATCTATAACAAAGAATATATTCGTGTCCGTAAACTCATTATTTTTCAAAACTAGTAATCTTATAGTCCCGTTTTAGAAATTATATATACAACTCTCACAAACTGTTCAAAAATACCTTTATTAAGGTTTACTAAAGAACGATAAACTAAGTGGTATATAATACCTTTATATTTGAGGTTATAAATTCATCAATTTAAGGTTTACAGAGTGTAAGGTATTAAATTAATTATAACTCCGTCTTAAATAATGTAAAATGATGGTACGTTTCACGACACACTCCCTATTAGAAACGACTTTGTCATTAGAATCTTTTCTAACCATGGTATGGATTTTGTTAACAGGGAAAATAAATAAATTATATTTAAATATGACGAGACATTCTTAACACTTAGGTAAGGTACTGAAGTAGGTTTAGTAAATTTTACAAAGTTAGACATTAACGAAAAATAGGTCTTAATAAAATATATTAAACCTTCAAATTTTAATGTAACCCCTAAATACCTCCGTTTCACTCATCAATATCAATCTTTTGATAGAATGTTTCCATACTCATTTCCGAAAAACAAAACCCCTCCCCTCATAAACTGTTTCTAAAATCCTTTCGACATTTATTGTCTAAGTTCGTTTCTTGTTTTACGAGTCACACCCTCCGTCACTAGAACCAACCAGGAAAGTCGACTTAGATTTAGGTAACAAATTTTAGTGACAGTCATTGTTACGGAATGGTTTGTATATAAATATTATATTTTATAAGAACTTCTTCTTGTAGACTAAGTAAAGTATCAAAGTCTTGTTCACTTTTAAAGTCATTTAGAAAGTATAAAGAAGGGGATACAAAAGAGACTATACATGTTATAGTCCTCTGACTTAAAGAGTAACTCAATTATGAAATTACCTTTAATGTATATTAATTTTCTTGTATATGAAAAAGATCACCCCTATTTTACAAAAGAAAAGGAAATTATGTTTACTGATATCCTTTCCTCACGTGATCACATACACGCACATACACACACACTTATACATTTTCCTTCCACTTCGTCGTCCTCCGTTTCCCGGATTCTTTTGTCGGACAAGAGTTTCTTTTTACAGGTTTCCAAATCTTTAATAGTTGGTAAAATGGGTTTGTCGTGTTAATGTAAATACGTAAATGATATAAAAGAAATGGTAAAAATATTTATTCCATAATGTCGAACTTTAATGACTAACTTCCTTGTGAAATAACTGGTAACTTTAAAATCCTTAATCCAAGAGGATAAAGTCACGTCACACCAGTGAGAATTGTTTATAGAGGATACATCCAAAGTCACCAAGAAACTCTAATCTTTTTCGAAACCGTCTGTTTGTAGTTTACTTTGTACTATAGGTCCGTCAGTCTTAGAACAGACTGGAAGTAAGGGTGTACCAGTACTATTAACAATTTGTTAATCCGGTAACAAAATGTTGTTTCGTAAAAGAATTTTTTACGATCAAATGACGCAGAGATATAATCAGTTTGAAATTTGATAAATAGTAACTGTAAAACTGAAAGTATAAAACCAGTCTCAGATCAGACGGTGTCAAAAGGAAGAGACCGACAGAGAGAGAGAGGGAGAGGGAGAGATTACCATCTAACGTCAAGAGCTTCAAGATCAACTGATTTTAGTGTTCGAGTTCTGCAGTCAAGTCCATTCAGTCAGTTACAAAATGAGAAAATCTACATAACAATCTTTCAAACTTCGTTCGTAAAAGTAACTTAAAATACAAAACCCCATAATCTTTAGTCTTTGTCTTGTTTCTTTTACTGTCGTAATGTCTCTTGGTTAATATAATCTTTTTATCTCTTTAATTACATTTAAATCTAACGTTGTCTATAATTACACCATGCTTCATTAATTTAACCGATATAACGGGTGAACCTCACCGGGTGAAGGTTGATTTAAAAGTACTAAGACTATTATACAAGTTAGATGACGTATCAAACTCTTTAAACTTATATTGTACACTTTTAGTGATTAAATCTATTTGAGAAACTATAACTTTATGACTCCTAATTTCTTTACATTTAGGTTTTCTGTTAAAAACTATATAAGAAAGTACGTGTACATGAACGTAATCATAAAGCCAAAGTAGGTAGTTGAAAAAAAGGACTCAAAATATAATTAATTTTTTATTCGTCTATTTGTAACGAAATCTTCCTATATACATTACTTATATACTGATTTCAGTTCCAATTGAGTAAAATTCTAGAATACAATTTTTATTCTTTCCGTTATAATTTCTTTATTTTTGTAGAAGTAAATCTTTTCTCGTTCTAATAGATCATCTGTCTCTTTTCGGAGGTTTTAATCTTGTGTACGATTCAGCGAAGTCAGCACAGGCTGAGACAAGCTGGGGTATCTGCCGTCGGGTGGTCCGAGGTGACAGGGACCCCAAGAGGTCTGTTCTTGCGACCTCACCCAACGGTAAAGGAAGAGGTTACGTAATTTCACTTTCACTTCAGCGAGTTAGAACAGGCTGAGAAACACTGGGGTACCTGACATCGGATGGTCCGAGGAAGCAGGTACCCTAAAAGGTCCGTTCTCATGACCTCACCCAACGGTAACGGAAGAGGCTAATCTTGTGTATCTTTAGAAATTTTGAGTCAATGAAAACTCCAAGATCTTCGTCACCCTTTCTAGTTACTTTTATTCTCGACTAAGAACCTTTTCTATTTTAATTATTTGGATATGGATCTAAGTACTGTTTTTTTGTCTCTCCCGGGATCATTTATTTTAATATTTTCTTTTTCTTCAATCTTTACTTTATATGTTTATGTTTTTTTGTATTCGTTAATGATACTTGTTAATATACGGTTATTTTACTTTTTGGATCTTCTTTACCTTTTTAAAGATATTTACATGTTAGAGGGTTTTGACTTAGACCTTCTTTATCTTTTATACTTGTCTAGTTAATGATCATAACTTCAATTTAACCATTAAATTTTTTGAGTGTCATTTGTTTTCAGATCCTTGGTCCGTCGAAGTTTCTACTTAAGATGGTTTGTAAATTTTTTATCAACTGTGGAAATAAAGATTTTGATAAAGTTCTTTAATGTATCCTTCTTTGTGAAGACTTGAGTAAGATGGTTCGGTCGTAGTGGGACTATTGGTTTTGGTCTGGTTGTATGGTGGTTTTTTCTTTTAGTGTCCGGTTATAGTGACTACTTGTATCTACGTTTTTGGAATTACTTTATAACTGTTTCTCTTAAGTTGTTATACAATTTTCTTAATATGTAATATTTGTTTACTTTAAATAGGGTTCCTACGTTTTTACCAAGTCATAAGTGTTCAGTTTGTTACACTACGTGGTGTAATTGTCTAATTTCTGTTTGCCAGTACCCCAGTATAGTTATTCACGTTTTTTTACAAAAATTGTTTTAAGTTGTAGGTAAATTCTATTTTTTTTTATTTGGAGAGTTATTTCACTCATATTACCCTTGTATGGGTTGTACCATATATACAGTGTGGGTGTCGATCGTAGTATAAGTTATCAATTTACGAGTTTCGTAAAGGAGATTTTATTTATTGTTCTGTTCCTACGGGTGATTGTAGTGAAAATAAGTTGTGTCATGATCTTCAGGATCGTTATCATTAGTCTGTTCTTTTTCTCTATATTCTTTAGGTTCAATCTTTACTTTTTCATTTTGAAAGTGACAAACGTCCACTATACTATGGTATATATCTTTTAGGATTTCTATGGTGTTCTTTTGGTTATCTTAAGTAGTTCCTTAAGTCATTTCAACATCCCATCTTTTAATTATATGTCTTTAGACAACGTAAAGACATACGATTGTTACTTGATAGTTTTCTCTTTAATTCATTTTTTTTAGGGTGAATATTAACGTAGGTTTTATTATTTTATGGATCTTTATTTAGATTCGTCCATTTTCTGAACACGAGTCTTTTGACGATTCTATGACGACTTTCTTTGACTTTTACTGTCTTTGTCTTTTTATATGGTGCAAGTACCTAACTTTCTTAATTACAAGAATTTTACTGGTATTAAGAGTTCCATTAGATATGTAAGTTACGTCAAAGACAGTTTTAACGTTACCGTAAAAAGTGTCTAGATCTTGTCTATCATTAAAAAATTACGTTTTCTTCGTGTTCTCTAGGGTTTATCGTTTTTGTTAGAACTTTTTTTACTTGTTTTGACTTATATAGTACGATGGACTAAAATTTGATATGATGTTTCGAGATGTCATAGGTTCGTCACGCTATGATCGTTTTTGTCTGAGTTCCTAGTTACCTTGTCTTATCTCTCGGGTCATTACTTGGGTGTGAATATACCAAGTATGAATACACTTGGGTGTAAATAATCAGTTACTGTTTGCTCGGTTCTTATATGTTACCTATTTTCTGTTATATAAATTATTTAACACAACCCTTTTGTCTTGTTAACGTACGTTTCCTTAGTTCGACCCAGCGAAAGACTGTGGTATATGTTTTTATTTGAGTTTTACCTAATATCTTAATTTATATTCCGGACTTTGGTACTTTGAAGACCTTCGTTTGTATCCGTTATGTAAGTAACTGTAACTAGAATACTTATAAAACCCCCTCCATACATGTTACCCGTTTACTGGACTTATCTGTAACAAAGTTCTTCCGTATGTCTACTGATTATCCATGTACTTTTCTACGAGTCGTAGTGATTAGTAGTCCCTTTACGTTTAGTTTTACTGTTACGTCATAGTGGAGTGTGGACTGTCTTACCAATAATAGTTTTTCTACTATTTATTAACAACCGTCCCAACACCTCTTTTCCCTTGGGAAAACGTGATAACAACCTTTACATTTAACTAAGTTGGTGACACCTTTTGTCGAACCTCCGAGGAGTTTTCTCTATTTATTTTTATCTCGTGAGGACCCATAAATAGGTTTCTTTTACTTTGTTTAATAAATTTTTCTGTATAGGCGATTATAAATAGTGTCGTAATAAATGTTATCCGTTCTATATCTTCGTCGAATTCACAGGTATCTATCTACTTATTTACCTATACACACACACACACACACACACACACACACACACACACACATACTTTACCCTCATAATCAGTATTGTTTCTTACCTTAGAACGGTAAACATCTGTTGTGCCTACGCGGATCTCCCCTTATAGGAGTCACTTTACAGTCTGTCTCTTTTGACGACATCCTAAAATAAATTTACACTTTAGATTTTGTGTTTTGTTAACTTGTTTGTACTGTTATACTTTGTCACCACGATTACCATTACTTGGATAGAGGGATACGTCTTCTGCATTCTATGTACCCAAGTCAACGACCTAACTCTTCTAGGGGACCTCCTCCTTTACTGTTGGGTGAGCTCATAAGAACGGACCTCTTAGGATACCTGTCTCCTCGGACTACCCGATGTCAGGTTTCCCAACGTCTCAGCCTGTGTTAACTTCGATGAATCGCACCTGTGTTATCTACTTATCTCATTTGTCAACCAACGGTCTCCCACCCCCTCCTATTTTTCTCCACTCCCTTAAATTCTCCATGTTTGAAGGGTGACGTATCATTTACTCAGTGTCCATACTTTAAATATCACATTCCTTATGTCAACCATTAATAATAGAAACACACGACTGTCTACTGTTACTTCTGAAAAGTACCACTAGTAAAACTTTACCATATCGTTATGACTTAGTGATACAACACATGATCTTTGATCATGTCACAACATCCAGTAAATATGAAGTTCTTGTTTGTTTGAGTAATATTTTCTCTAGGCTACACACCAATGGTCTCCATCACCAACCCCGTCCTCACCTTTCTTCCCTGAAGGTTAATATTCTATTTATTAATGATCTCTATATTACATGTTTCCTATTTATATTGATTGTCATGACATAGATATACACTTTCAACTACTCTCTCATATGGGATTTACAAAAAATGGTGTTCCTGTAAAATTTTAAAAGAAACATAGATAATTATATACTCTACTAGTCAAGTCAAGTCAAGTCAGTGAGTCGGCACAAGCTGAGAAACGCTGGGGTACTTAGAGTCGTGCGGTCCGGAGGGACAGGTAGTGGTTGAGGGCCTCAAGTGAGTCTGAGTGCAGGTAGCTCAGGCACTACGGTAGGTCGGTAGAGTAGGAGACAGTAGGAAAAGAGGAGGACGGGGGTTAGGGAGGGTCGTAGTCACAGAAAAGGTTACTCAGTTGAGAAACGTACTCCACCGGTTTCATGACCTCAAAGTCGAAATCGTAGTAAGGAAGGTTTCTTTAGGGTCCCGACTAGAGGAAGTCTTACTTGACTAACCTAGAGGAACGTCAGGTTCCTTGAGAGTCCTCAGAAGAGGTTGTGGTGTCGAGTTTTCGTAGTTAAGAAAGCGTGAGTCGAAAGAAGTGTCAGGTTGAGAGTGTAGGTATGTACTGATGTCCTTTTTGGTATCGGAACTGATCTACCTGGAAACAACCGTTTCATTACAGAGACGAAAAAGTTATACGATAGATCCAGCCAATATTGAAAAGAAGGTTCCTCATTCGCAGAAAATTAAAGTACCGAAGTCAGTGGTAGACGTCACTAAAACCTCGGGGGTTTTTATTTCAGACTATGACAAAGGTGATAGTATACTCTACTATCTACCAGTGATTTAAATGACACCGTTAGTAAAGAACTACATATATTAAGTTTAGTAATACGACATATTGAATTTGAACATGTCACCACATACAGTTTATATAGAGTCGTTTTGACCTTCTTTTAATGGGTCAATAAGAGTCATCAGATGTTTTTGGAATCCTTAACAGTCATAATATATAGTCACCTTAACTTTCACTTCTACTCGGATTTATGGCTTATCTACTTTCAGCCAGATTTTTTGTTAAGTCAACAGTATATGGTGAGACACGTTATGATTCCGTAGTATACTCTCTAAGAAAACGTCCTCTTGTATTTTGTCTGTCAGTTATCCGTTTCATGTCAGGTCCCATTACACCACTATTATTTCGCCAATTCCTTGTAAATGGGTAGTTTAGTCTTTCCGGAGTACAAAATTAGGTGTCTCAAGGATCTTGAAACAGTTAAATCGAATTAAACAATGGTGTAAGTTATACCGTTTTCAGAAGAAACTCTTTGAATTTGTGTGGTTCTCGATTCTAGATATCTGTGACTTCAGTCTCTTAGGGGTCACTTTACCAAATAGGTCTAGAATAATTGCACTTTAAATGTAAACTACTAGGGATGAACACGTGTATCTCGAAGACTATTAAAAAGAAATCTGAAAAAGACCTATAACAAAATGTTTTGTATATATCTGTGTATATCCGTCTACCTTTTTACCCATTTGTCATTAACAATGAAATTTTGTAAATTTGTAGTAAACGAATATTTATAAAGGAAATAATTTTAGAACCGCATTTATAAGAATTTCTTCTACTTCCTCCTTTTTCTCCTTTTATTTCTCTTGTCCCTTTTATTTTATTGTCACTAGGGAAAGTCTATTACACTATTCTAATAAAATAGTAAACGAGTACGGTTCTCATCTACAATTTTAGTATAGTCCAAAACGAACCCGGTGATAGAAATTTTTCGGTGTGTGGACTCTTTTACACCGTAGAGTATCATTCCTAATATGTCTTACTTTAACGAAAGTTTCATCATTCGTATTGAAAACCCGTTTCAAAAAAAAGGTTTATGTCTAAACCCATATAAAAGTTTATGTACGTTCCGACACCACCTTTATCTTTCGAAGTGATTAATTTTTTTCATTTGTTCAAAACTACATAAAGAGGTAATAGTAATTTAAACACTATATTTTGTTAAACAAGGTTAATCATTTTCTCAAATTGAGTTCGTTGTAAAGACATTAAATCGTTCTGTACTCAATTAAGTAAATTACCAATGTAAAAAATAAATTTTTTTAGTGTCAAAACAATAAAAGAAAATTTGTATAAATAGTCTTCACTCTATACTGAATCCTTGGGTCATTCATATGTTAAATATGATCTTTTAAAAACTGTATCCAATATAATACAGACTTTTTTGAAGATCCGTGAAAGTCAAGTCAAGTCAAGTCAAGTCAGCGAGTCATCACAGACTGAGAAACGCTGGAGTACTTGGAGTCGTGCGGTCCGGAGGGACAAGTAGTGGTTGAGGGCCTCAAATGGGTTTGAGTACAGGTAGCTCAGCCACTACGGTAGGTTGTTAGAGAAGGAGACAGCAAGAGAAGAGGAGGGCGGGAGTTAAAAAGGACCGTACTCCCAGAAAAATTTACTCAGTCAAGAAACGTAGTCCACCGGTTTCATAACCTCAAAGTCGAAGTAGTCAGGAAGGTTACTTGTAGGTCCTGACTAAAGGAAATCCTACATGACCAACCTAGAGGAACGTCAGGTTCTCTGAGAGTTCTCAGAGGAGGTTGTGGTGTCAAGTTTTCGTAGTTAAGAAGTTGTGAGTCGAAAGAAATATCAGGTTGAGAGTATAGGTATGTACAGATCCGTGTAATCCTATATAATTAGTCTTTTCTTGTATTACTAATACCTACTAAATGGAAAGTAGATTTGAACAAGAATGATACCGGTACATTGAAAGATTAAAACTATCTAAGATACCTAAGATACAATTCGAACTCACTTGTTAAAGTTAAAGTAACATGACTCTTTATAACACCTAACGATGTATTTACACTGACATCCACTTATCATATCACTAATAATAAAGGACCAAAGAGGTCGTAGTTTAAATTGTACGATAACGTTTTCTGTTCGATTTGACCAGTTCAAAAAACACCCAAAATACACACATATTCACACAAACAAAATAAAAACAAAAAATCATATTCTTTACATGTACCTAATAAATGACGTGGAAACAAAATATTTTACCTTTGACTGTAAATTATGAATTATGAAGTATTTTAAGGAGAATGTATATAAGATTAACAATCTATGAAAGATTTTGATGACAAAGGTAAGTCACCGAGATGAGAAAATTCTTTTTTTAAAATCATAATATCTATAAATCTCTTCTCCTGTGAAACCCACAAATCTACAGACTCAATCCCGGGTTTATTCGAACATACCACTAAAGTACTCTTATTTTAACCATACATGTTATTTAATATCGTCTCTATATCCTTGTTTCTGTTTGTTTTATAAAAGGTTTTTTAGAATTAATTAAAGGTATATTCTTCACTCTCTAGTGATTTGATGTTCTTTTTACATATGTAAAGACAATTCCCTTTCTTTCAATCGACAAGTTCCTTATCTCAGTTATGGCAAAGAAATGTGTACCTACTGTACAAGAAATGACCGAGGAAAAAACGGAACAACGAAGGATACTTAAGATATGTATCGACACTAGATACCTTGACCTCTCGCCTGCCACTCGGAATGACACACTTATTTCTACAAAGAAACCCCATGTTCATATCCTCTCTCATTATACAGCAAAGGGAGACTCTACTCTTTCTTACAGTCAACTTATTAAAGTACCTGAGAAAAACACAGGTTTTCCAAAGTATCGTACGAAAAGACATAAAACTCCCTTTGATTCTTTGTCTAATTCGAAACAACTTAAGAGAAAGACTTGTCTATACAATCGACATGCAAACTTTGAGGTCTAATCTGGCACTAGATGTATCTATTGAGATCTGAAAAATTCCGTTCTTTTTAAGAAAGTGAATAAAGTTTTCTAGGGTAATATTGGGGATATTTTTGTCAAGTTCGGGACTTCGTACTTTAAACTAACGGTTGAGTAGGTGAAAGTAACGAGGGATGTGTCATAGTTCTATTACATAGGAACTTAAAATCACTCTCTAAATAAAGGTGATGTCTAATTTTTGGTCGGTAAGGGAAGTCTTTGTGTAAACGGTGATAGAAAAATCTAAACTCTCTTGAAACAATGATCGTAAATTACAACGACGTAGACCCATGTTCAAACAAATACGTAAACCTTTAGTCCTTATGTTGTTAATATGAAAGACCTTAAACATTTTGAGGTGTCTTGTGTCTCAATAAACATCTTGATGTGTCTCAGGGGTTCTGTGAATACTTATAGTATAAACACGTTGTTTTTAATCAGAAAACATAACACAGGTATGACTATTCAGATGAGACCAGGATCAGTACCCTTAGATTCGACCGTTTACCTTTAAGTTTATATATAACAAATTTGACCCTGAGGAAACGAATGGAAGAAGTAACCACCACCACCCCTGATGAAAAGGGGGTTCCCATTCTTAACTTCGGTGACAATTACCACGTGTGTGGGTCTTATTAGTCAGTTCAACTTAAACATTGTCTTCTCCATACAAAAACAGGTGTCCTTCTCTACTCCTTAAAAGTTCTGAGACATTAAGAGGTAATAACTATTAGTCATGAGAACGGACCTTTTAGGGTACCTGCCTCCTGGGACCATCCGACGTCAGGTACCCCAACGATTCTCAGTCTGTACTGACCCGCTGAAGTGAAAGTGAAAAATGACAGTACGTAACCTCTTCCATTACCGTTGGGGAAAGTCATAAGAACGGACCTCTTAGGGTCCCTGTCACCTCGGACGACCCGATGACAGATACCCCAGCGTGTCTCAGTCTGTGCTGACTTCGCTGAATCGTCGTCGTCGTCGTCACTTATGAAACTACCTGTCAATTTTCTGTTCGTGTATAGTAACTGTGACTTAGAACTTAATAATCTTACTGTATATGACTAAGTCACTATATAGTCTGATAAATATTTTCATTTAATACTTTAACTATCGTACAGGCGTCTATTCTTTTTATCTTAATGTGTTTCCGTTATAACTTGCACTATGAGACATGTGGAAATTGACTAATGTCTTGACGTTTCTTTTCCAATGGAAATGAGTCATTTAAAAGACAACTGACATAATACACACATTGTCAAAGTTTTTATAAAAACATGAATACCATTCTCATATTTCCTTTACTGATTTATATAACTACGAGAACTCTTCGTCATGAGAGCGACACCTCTTTCTGTTTATGTGCTTAGTTTACCCCCTCCCCTGTGACACAAAATCTAATCTTAAACTTGATGACAGAGGTTAGGTATAACGTTTTAAGTTATGGATAAGTACTGTTTTGAGAGTCTTCTGGTCTTATCTTCCTTTACAGGGATTAAACTTTTATATCCTTTGTGTCGTTTACATAAGAAAAAAATTATACTTAAATAAATAAAATTAACCTCCAATTAACGAAATGTTATAACATAACCAAAACGGTATGTAGTTGTACTTAGGTGGTGTCCATATGTACACAAGGGGTAGAACTTGGGGGGTGGAAGGAGGGAGGGACATGGTAAGAAGACCCAGTAGAGTCACGTGCTCGGGGTTCGTAGGTCATAGTACGTAGCTTGGATCTGACTGATAAGTAAAGTATATGCTATAATATGTACAAAGTTACAGTAAGAGAGTTTAGTAGGGTGGGAGAGGGAGAGGGTGTCTCAGGTTTTCTGACAGGATATGTAGACACAGAGAAAACGACAGAGTGTATGTCCCAATAGCAATGGTAGAAAGATTTAAGGTATATATACGTAATCATATAACATAACCACAAAAAGAAAGACCGAATGAAGTGAGACATATTATCCGAGGTCAAAGTAGGGGGAGTAATCTTGACTAAATTTACATAAGAAAAATTACCGACTCATTATGAGGTAACACACATACATGGTGTCGAAAGAATAGGTAAGTAGACGACTACCTGTAGGTCCAACGAAGGTACAGAACCGATAATATCTGTCACGACGCTACTTGTAACCCCACGTACACAGAGAAAGTTAAGACCAAAGGAGTCACACATACGGGTTGTCACCCTAACGACCTAGTATGTACCTGGTACTTGAAGGACTACAAGTTCCACCAAAATCTTTTCCGTCTCCTTGGTCTCTAGTTTAACGGTTGTAGACGACCTAGTACCTTTTTCGTTCTCTCAAGGTCTTTATATCGATAAAGACGAAATAACTGATACGGTTTCGGAAACTGACACACCTAGTGTTATTTGACACCTTTTAAGACTTTCTCTACCCTTATGGTCTGGTGGACTGGACGGAGAACTCTTTGGACATACGTCCAGTCCTTCGTTGTCAATCTTGACCTGTACCTTGTTGTCCGACCAAGGTTTATCCTTTTCCTAATACAGTTCCGACATATAACAGTGGGACGAATAAATTGAATATACGTCTCATGTAGTACTCTTTGCGACCCGACCTTCTTTGTGTTCGACCTTAGTTCTAACGACCCTCTTTATAGTTATTGGAGTATATACGTATACTGTGATGGGAACACCGTCTTTCACTTCTCCTTGATCTTTCGGAGAACTAATTTCACTTTCTCCTCTCACTTTTTCAACCGAATTTCGAGTTGTAAGTCTTTCGCTTCTAGTACCGTAGACCAGGGTAGTGAAGTACCCTTTATCTCCCCCTTTGTCACCCTTGTCACAGTCTGAAATAAAAAAACCCGAGGTTTTAGTGACGTCTACCACTGACGTCGGTACTTTAATTTCCTGCGAATGAGGAACCTTCTTTTCAATACTGTTTGGATTTATCGTATAAGTTTTCGTCTCTGTAATGAAACGGCTGATTCCAGGCAGATCAGTTCCGATACCAAAAAGGTCACCAGTACATACCTATACTCTCAACCTGACACCTCTTCCGACTCGCCACTTCTTAACTATGAAAACTTGACACCACAACCTCTCCTGAGACCTCTCAGGGAACCTGACGTTCCTCTAGGTTGGTCAGGTAAGACTTCCTCTAGTTGGGACCCTAAAGAAACCTTCCTTACTACGATTTCGACTTTGAGGTCATGAAACCGGTGGAGTACGCTTCACAACTGAGTAACCTTTTCCGAAACTACGACCCTTCCTAACCCCCGTCCTCCTTTTCCCCTGCTGTCTCCTACTCTACCGACCTACTGTAGTGACTGAGCTACCTGCGCTCAGACTCACTTGACACCCTTAACCACTACCTGTCCCTCCGGACCGCACGACGTTAAGTGCCGCAGCGTTTCTCAGTCTGTACTGACTCTCTGACTTGACGCGACTTAACTACCCTTGTCTACGGTACTAGAAGCAAAAGACTTACAACTAAAAATTCGGTTGAAAAAGTGAGAGGAGAACGTGAAAGTAGTTCTCCGAGAAATCAAGAAGAAACGAAAGACAGTATTCCCACCACAGTAGACGTATAGACTCCAATAGCTATCAAGAGGACCGTTAGAAGGAATGTCGAACACGAAGTAGTCGGACCGTAAAACGTACTACATAAGACGTATATTCAATTTATTCCTCTCACTGTTATATGTCAGAACTTCATGAGAAAAGGACTAAACCTTGGGCAGACAAAAATATACAGGTCAAGATTGACAACAAAAAACTGGACGTGTGTCTGAAGAGTCCTCCGTACATCCCACCAGATTGTAAGGGTAGAGAAATTCTTAAAAGGTGTCAAACAACACTAGGTGTGTCAGTTTTCGAAATCGTATCAGTTATTTCGTCTTCATCTATAAAAAAGACCTTGAGAGAACGAAAAGACTACTAGGTTGCCTATAACCGTTAAACTAAAGACCAAGGAGTTGGTAAAAATTTAGGTCGAACTGGTAGACCTTCAATTGCCAAGTACATGAGAACTTCGGACCGAACCTCTTAAAACTCATAGTGAAACGATCACACACTCTACTTACGTTAACACACTATCAAACTTGTAATAAACCGTAACGGAAAGAAACCGAAACTTACTTTTGACTGGAGAAGGTCAGGACACCGTTGAAGACTCACAAGGTTTAAACGACCGTATAAAAAAAAAGGGTCTAATAAAATAAATAAATAAAAAAATTAAAATTTTAGAAATTAAGAATGTACGTAAGGGTTTGTACTTGGGGGGAGGGTGGAGGGAGGGGTATTGTAGAGAGACCCAGTAGGGGTACGTGGTCAGGGTTCGTACGACATAGGACACAGTCTGCATCTGACCGCTAAGATAAGAATGTACTATCATATGTACAATCTTACGGTAAGAGGGTTTAGTAGGGTGGGAGAGGGAGAGGGAGACTCAGGTTTTCAGGCAATATGTGTAGACACAGAAAAAACGACAGAACGTATGTCCCAGCAGTAACGGTAGAAAGATTTAAGGTATATATACACAATCATATGACATAACCACAAAAAGAAAGACCGAATGAAGTGAGACATATTAGCCGAGGTCAAAGTAGGTAGAGTAGTCTTGACTAAGTTTACTTAAGAAAAATTGCCGACTCATTATGAGGTAACACATATACATGGTGTCGAAAGAATAGGTAAGTAGACAACTACCTGTAGATCCAACAAAGGTACAGGACCGATAATATTTGTCACGACGCTACTTATAACCCCACGTACACAGAGAAAGTTAAGACCAAAGGAACCACACATACGGGTCTTCACCCTAACGACCCAGTATTCCATCAAGATAAACGTTAAAAAATTCTTTAGAGGTGTGACAAGAGGTATCACCGACATGATCAAACGTAAGGGTGGTTGTCACATCCTCCCAAGGGAAAAGAGGTGTGGGAGAGGTCGTAAATAACGAACGTCTAAAAACCTAGCGTCGGTAAGACTGACCACACTTCACCATGGAGTAACACCAAAACTAAACGTAAAGAGATTATTACTCACTACAACTCGTAGAAAAGTACACAAACAATCGGTAGGCATACAGAAGAAACCTCTTTACAGATAAATCAAGAAACCGGGTAAAAAACTAACCCAGCAAATAAAAAGACCTTAACTCGACGTATTCAACGAACATATAAAAACTCTAATCAACAAACAGTCAACGAAGTAAACGATAATAAAAGAGGGTAAGTCTTCCGACAGAAAAGTGGAACGAATATAAAAGGAAACAACACGTCTTCGAAAATTAAAATTAATCTAGGGTAAACAAATAAAAACGAAAATAAAGGTCTTAAGACCCTCCACCTAGTATCTCCTAGGACGACACTAAATACAGACTCTCACAAAACGGATACAAGAGGAGATCCTCAAAATATCAAAGACCAGAATGTAAATCTAGAAATTAGGTAAAACTCAAATAAAAACACACGCCACAATCTTTCACTAGATCAAAGTAAGAAAATGTTCACCAACTGGTCAAAAGGGTCGTGGTGAACAATTTCTCTAACAGAAATGAGGTAACATATAAGAACGGAGGAAACAGTTTCTATTCCACAGGTATACACACACCTAAATAGAGACCCGAAAGATAAAACAAGGTAACTAGATATACAGACAGAAACACGGTCATGGTATGACAGAACTACTGACACCGAAACATCATCTCGGACTTCAGTCCGTTCAACTAAGGAGGTCAAGGTAAGAAGAAAGAGTTCTAACGAAACCGATAAGCTCCAAAAAACATAAAGGTATGTTTAGAACTTTAATAAACAAGATCAAGACACTTTTTATGCCGACCATCGAACTATCCCTAACGTGACTTAAACATTTAACGAAACCCATCATATGAGTAAAAGTGATATAACTAAGAAGACTAGGTACTCGATTGTGGATAGGATGAGTTTGAGAAGGTCTTTTGACGTCTCCTTCCATTTGAAGGTTTGAGTAAGATACTCCGGTGGTAGTGGGATTATGGTTTTGGACTGTTTCTACAGTGTTTTTTTCTTTTGATGTCCGGTTATAGTGACTACTTGTATCTACGTTTTTAGGAGTTGTTTTAAGATCGTTAGTCTTAGGTTGTTGTGTAATTTTTCTAGTATGTGGTACTGGTTCACCCGAAATAGGGTCCCTACGTTCCTAAGAAGTTATAGGCGTTTAGTTAGTTACATTAAGTGGTGTAATTGTTTAACTTTTTATTTTTGGTATACTAATAGAGTTATCTACGTCTCTTCCGGAAACTGTTTTCAGTTGTAGGTAAATACTATTTTTGAGAGGTCTTTCGTCCTGATCTTCCTTGTATGGAGTTGTATTATTTTCGATATATACTGTTTGGGTGTCGTTTGTAATAGGAGTTACCACTTTTTAACTTTCGTAAAGGGGATTTCAGTCCTTGTTCTGTTCCCACAGGTGAAAGTGGCGATGATAAGTTGTATCAAGACCTTCAAAACCGGTGTCGTTAGTCTCGTCTTTTTCTTTATTTTCCTTAGGTTTAACCTTTTCTTCTTCATTTTGAGAGTGACAAACGTCTACTGTACTAGGAGATGTACCTTTTGGGATTTCTGAGGTGGTCTTTTAATGATCTCGATTAGTTACTTATATCATTTCAACGTCCTATATTTTAGTTGTGTGTCTTTAGGGAACGTAAGGATATGTGCTTATTACTCTTTCATCTTTTTCTTTAATTCCTTTGTTAAGGTAAGTGGTAAAGTTACTTTTCTTATTTTATGAATCCTTATATAGATGGATTTCTTTGATTTCTGTATATATCTTTTGATAGTTTGTGACCACTTTCTTTAGTTTCTCCTGTGATTATCTACCTCTTTATATGGTACAAGTACCTAGCCTTCTTAGTTATAACGACCGTATAATTCACGTCGTGAAAGTGTCGTAGTAGAAAATCCTAAACTTTCTCAAGGTGACCTTAAGGTAGTGGAGGTGATCGAAACAAGCATGACTACAAAGGATTCCGGGTGAACTGAAGTGTAAGGTCCTACAGACCGAGATCCATTCACTAGAGTGATAACACCAATAGACCCATTACTTCTAGAAAAAACATATAAAGAAGACACATAAGAACACTGGAGAAGAATTATAGAACGAAGACAATCCAGGTATGGTAAAGAGAGGAAATAGCTCGGGTAGAAACGTACTTTACAGGAACCATCGAAATTAAAAGAACTTCTCTAGACATCAGAAAGGGTAAGATAACAAAAGGAGATAAAGAAACTTAACTAGTGACTCCTTTCAAAAGAATAAAGAGGAACGACAAGAAACCTTGAGACTTAAGTTTACCCGTATATAAAGGAAAACTCTTCAATTACGATTTATATAAACCTGTTTTTTTTTTTTTTTTTCTTTTTTCTTTCTTTTTATTTATTTATATAAACCTTTGTGTTTACTGGATGTTCAGTTTCATATAAATCTTTTATTAACTTAACTTCCTGAACATCAAATAATATTATGTTGTCTTTATTTACGTCGTACTATAAATGTATTTTTATTTACATATCTAGTTACTTAGTTTTAATCTGATTATGTATATGTAGTAAAAAAAAAACTGTTTTTGTGGTTCCATCAGTCACTCCTCTCCCAAAGTAAAGTTGATCATTACGACCCTATAAACTGGTGTCATGGTGTATCAATGGTAACCTGTCCTAACTCCCTTTTTTAGTACTAACTCTTTATTATATTCTAGACAATATTTCTGTTTTTGATATAATGGACCTAAGATGAATATCTCTGTCGTTTATTTTATAACTACCATTGTTGTATTTTGTTGGAAATTAGGTTCTAAAAATTTGTCACTTTACAAACACTTCAAGTAGAAGTGTGAAGAAACTATAAATCTTTCCTCATAACGGTTTCCCTCAATTCATATCTAATTCTCTTTGTCTTTCGTTTAGACCTGAAGTTTACATTTGTTTTATTATTTAATACAACGTCAGTTAACGATCAAGTAATTTGTGTTTCAGTTGAATATGGTGCATAATAAGTCATAGAATATCGAAGAAGGTGTCAATAAAATTTAGACATAAAGTCGTCGTCGAGTCTTGAATAACGATTTAAGAATACACGGAGTCCAGTATAAAACACATGACGTAGACAACAAAAAACATCAAAACTATCCTTAAAAACTTCATACATATCCCGGAAGTGATGGAGATCGTCTCTTTACGTAGAAAAAAAAAAAAAAAAAAGTCAATCAAAGTGTCGTATAAGTCTCTCACTTATGTGACAATGACATACGCTACAGAATCTTGTCCCTTTCCCTCCGTAAGTAATGTTCTTTCACATTAAGATTTATTATTAAAGAAACAGTGATAAAATTTCACCGATGATTTACCATCAAGAATTATGTTGAAGAGGTTGATAATACGATTTTAAGGACAACTTCTGACTGTTGTTTTATTTTCATTTGACTTTTGACTTCTCTGAAAATAAAGACCCCTCTACTTCAATCCATAGAGTAAAATGAGGATGATACATTGATGTTACGGACTTGAAACATATATTTCGTTTGTATGCTAAGATTTTCCATCCCTCTTCTTTTATTGGTTGATTCTAAATTCCTGGACTCCCTTTTGGACCCCCTTTAAGGAACCTAAAAAGGAAAAAAGAGTATATGGGGTATCGTCAATTGGACTCCTTGGCCACTGGACCTTCACGATTGTCAATCTTTGTTTGTTTTTCGTAACCTCTTCAGACGACAGAAAACGACTTCTCGATCAATAATAGTAAAAAAAATTATTTTATTGACGAAGAAGGTCCATTTCTTATTCTGTTGACACCGTAGTAGGGGTGATCTTCCGTCTCTTAGGTTTGAAGGTGAGAGTGATCCGACACCGAAGGTAAGATCTCACCACAGTCTTTTCCTTCAGTACTAGTTCTTATAAGTAACGGTTCGTCTGAGAGGGAAAGGTACCAGTCCCCTCTGAATGGACCCCTCGCACCTTCAGGGGTGGACTTCCGTCACTACATGAAAAGTGGTAGTGGGGACTCCTGTATAGTCTACTACGGCTTATCTTCTCAGTCTTAAGAGTAGTAGTAAGTCGAAGTCACTTAGGTGGGAAGTGAAGACATCGTAGTCACCTTCGGTGCACCCCTCCTCGTTACTCTGTGAATAACGTGTTCGTCGGTTCCATCATAATCACTTTCACTTTCACTTCAGCGAGTCAGCACAGACTGAGAAACGCTGGGGTACCTGACATCGGGTGGTCCGAGGAGACAGGGACCCTAAGAAGTCCGTTCTCATGACCTCACCCAACAGTACAGGAAGAGGTCCTCTAGAAGGGTTGGGTCCCTGACTTGGGTCCAGAGGACGTAACATCCGTCTACGAAGTGGTAGACTCGGTGGTCCTTCAGGATCACAATCATAATCACTTCCGTATCACTTTTCGGACTTAGGACTCGGGTTTAGATCATCGTCGTTTTCCGGGGAAAGAGAGTCTCTGTTTTGTCTCTTGGACCTGAGTAAAGGGTTGGACCGGTATCATTCCACCATCGGGGGAAGGGGTCGTTCTCGTCATAGTCTGTATGCGACAATTTTGTGTTCTAAATTTCTTCTAGGTCTCAGAGTATCCGAGGAGTCCAACACGACACCATTTCTTAGGTGGACGGTTACGTCCTCTTTGTTCTCTACACTCAAGTTAAGGACTCAGTCCTTCTAGAGGATCTCATCCTTTACCGTGAGGTGAGGTGATAAGAACGGACCTTTTAAGATACCCGTCTCATCGGACTACCCGATGTCAGGTACCCCGACGTTTAATAACCTGTACTGACTCGTATGTGTTTCTTAGAGTGTTGTCTAATGAACTTAACAAGTAAAGTCAGTTCTAGTGAATAATAGTATTCTTGGTTCTTCTAGAGATTACTCTTTTCCGTTACCTCCGACTGAGGTTCTTTTTTGTCTATAATCTTAATAGAGTTCCTAAAATTATCTTCGATAGTATATTTACAAAGTCACTTTTAATACTTGTATAAAGTAAAATAAATAAATAAAAACCGACACAACCCAGAAGTAACGACCCGACCGAAAAGAGACTAACGTCGTTCCCCCCCGATGAGAGATCATCACCGAACGTTCGAAGAGGTACGACACCAAAGAGAACAACGTCTCGTGTCCGAGATCCCGTGCCACGACACCCGAAGTCCTCAACGTCGTTCACCCGATTCCTCAACACTAAAGGACCGAGATCTTATGTCCAGGTAATTGACACCACGTGTCCAAACCAACGGAGTACCGTACGCCGTAGAAGACCTGGTCCATAGTTTGCACACAGAGGACGTGACCGTCCGCCTAAGAAATGGTGGCACGGTGGTCTCTACGGGACTTGTACAAAAGTTATTTAATTCTTTTACCTTTCAAAGTCTTTTCTTTATCCTATATATCTCTTCTTACTTTACCCTTAAAATCTTGACCTTTTTATGTTATTGAATTTAAAGTTTTTACGTTACTAATTCGAGTTTTCGTCTTAACTTTCTGGTTTCTTTTAGTTCATTTGAATTACTAAATTGTCATCTTTGGTGTATTAGACTTGCTGTACTATTCGTTTTTATCCTCATTTACCTCACAGAGGGAAAAGAAGAGCTCAAAACCTTTAATACAAACCATCAACTTCGTTTTTAGTATTATAGACTACACCAAGATTTACATACATCTCCTTTAAAATAATAAATTTTTATTAAGATAATGTTTACCCCTTCCCAACGACGACGACGACGATTCAACGAAGTCAGTACAGGCTGAGACACGCTGGGGTATCTGCCGTCGGGTGGTCCGAGGGGACAGGGACCCTAGGAAGTCCGTTCTTGTGACCTCACCCAACGGTAAAGGAAGAGGTTACGTACTTTCACTTTTCACTTTCACTTTTCACTTTCACTTCAACGAGTCAACACAGGTTGAGAATCGTTGGGGTACCTGACGTCGGGTGGTCCGAGGAGGCAGGTACCCTAAAAGGTCCGGTCTCATGTCCTCACCCCACGGTAACGGAAGAGACCCCTTCCCAATTCGGTACATTTTTCTCTAGTACAAAAATATCCAGTGTCCTTGACCATTTTACTGATGTTATATAGCATGTATATATTATATTAAGTTTCGTTTAAGATTTTATACTAATAATTCGAGTATCCTTTTATTCCTTTTATTTAATGACTCTTTTCTTCTTGTTTCTCTTATTACTCTTTGTATGGTTATGTCTACCATATACCCCAGTATTTTGTTCGACGTCGTTCAAATTTACATCGATTTAGTACGTCTTAAAAAGACAATTGACGTATTTAGTTTATTAATCACTTTAGTTTAGTTTAGTTTTTCACTTTCTAATTGTCTTTGAGGGGTCTAGGGACTTTTCTGTGATGATTTATTAGGTACCCATTTCTCCTTTCCAGTTCCTTAAGTTAACTTACTACTACTTTTATATTGTAGTTCGATTTGATCACGACTATACCTTTAAATATCGTAATTTAAGAATTGAAATTTTTTTCCCCTTTCAGAGTTTCATTATAAGATTCAAAGATGGAGTTCTTTCATCTACTTTCTCTTGTTTTATTTGGATTTCATTCATCTTGTTTACTTTGTCATCTCTATTCCTGACTATCGGTACCTTGACTTTGTCTATTTTTATCTCTTTTAGAAATCGGGTTATATTAGAAATACGATTTCACTATATAAAACTCCGCCGTATAAGACAGTGGGAGGCAATCTGCGCTTACAGTTAATTTATTATCCTACGAACATTTATAGGGGTGTGTTCATGTCGGTACACTATAAAGTAGGGAAGAACCACCCTTACATTTTACTGTGTCTTGAGACCGTTCGTTTGTTAAATTTATTTGAGACCATATAGAGACCATATAGGCACTCTATGAAGAATTGTTGTTTTTTCCAACTTGACAACTGGACGAGTCAGAGTTTTCTAATGTATAAACTACTAAATTGAATATATTTTTTATATTTTTGATTTTTTATTTAATCGTTAACTGTCCTCAAACCCTATCACATTCTCCTAAAATGAAATATACCCCTTGTGTTTGCTCTAATAAAAACACTACTTTAAAAATGGAACTAACGTTACCATCAATGTGTTTGGATGTACACACCATTTACCGTATCTGGATATACGTGTGCACCCGAAGGGTTCACCACGATCACCATTTCTTGGACGGATACTTATATCCTCTACTTTCTTTACGTCCAAACTAGGGAACCAGCCCTTCTAGGGTGCCTCCTCCCGTACCGTTGGGTGAGGTCATAAGAACGGACCTCTCAGGGTGTCCGTCTCCTCGGACCGTCTGACATCAGGTATCCCAAAGTGTCTCAGCTTGTGTTGACTTCGCTCAATCGTACGTCGTACGTATATGTGTCTATGATTATAATCAATAGACTGAATTGCTAACGAGACATTAATGTGTCCCCTCGGATTCACTTCCCATACACCCTCATGGTATCCCCTTGGATTCACTTCTCATACACCCTCGAGACACGATAGGAACCTTGAAAGATACTTAACTATTAATAAAGTTTTTATAAAAAAATTTCTCACTCCTAAAACAGATTATAACAAACATCTGAGTATCTCTTTAACAGAAAGTAAGTCGACCACCTCTACTTCATCCTTGTTTGTCAACAGGTCTCAAAAAAACAAGTATGGTATGAAAGGAGGTATTATACCTCTAATGAACTGTTTACCACCCTACAACGAAACTTTGCAAGGGAAGTCAAACTGGGTCTGAGTTTCTTAGGACAACACGTGTTCAGTTTTTTTAGAATGTTGACAGGGTTATATAGGACAGATCCCCGACGATTCGTGGAGGGGAGGGTCCGATACTTGAATGTGTATAAAGATTGGAAACGTTTATCCTCCCTTCCTTTACCCTATAGGTCCCCTCCCGCCTACTACCGTCAATGATAATAGTTCTTAATAAAAAAAATAATGAGTAATCATTTCTCGACATCTGTTACTACCTTTCAGCCAATGTCATTCACGAAGTGTAAACATGTCGTCTTTCGTTCTGTCTACTTCATTTTACTCTGGTATAGGGAGGACTTACTTTGTCTTAGTTATGTCATGGGTTCTTTTTAGTACGGTATCAATTTTTTTTCGTGATTTAAACCTTGTACACGAATCCAAACTGAGAGATGAGGTGGTATAAAAGGGACTTAAGAACCTTTTATCTCAATTTTTACGGATGTCACTTTGAACTAAATTTACTAATTATTATTTTACACGTGTTATTACGTTTTTATCTAATACTAAGTCAAGTCAACAAAAAGACAAAAAAGTGTATCGTTATTATAATTTCGTATTTTTCATTAATCTTTAGTAATTACAGTAGTCAGGTCAAGTCAAGTCAGTGAATCAGTACAGGCTGAGAAACACTGGGGTACTTAACGTCGTGTGGTCCGGAGGGACAGGTAGTGGTTGAGGACCTCAAGTGAGTTTGAGGACGGGTAGTTCAGCTACTACGGTAGGTCGGTAGAGTAGGAGACAGTAGGGGAAGAGGAGGACGGGAGTTAGGGAGGGTCGTAGTCTCAAAAGGTCACTCAGTTGAGAAACGTACTCCACCGGTTTCATGACCTCAAAGTCGAAGTCGTAGTAAGGGAGGTTTCTTTAGAGTCCCGACTAGAGGAAATCTTACCTGACCAACCTAGAGGAACGTCAGGTTCCCTGAGAGTTCTCAGAAGAGGTTGTGGTGTCAAATTTTCGTAGTTATTGAAATAACATTTAAAGACTATCCTGACTTTATAGAAAGAATATTGGTAGGTTATATAGGAGTCTTCATTAGTATTAATTTTTAACACACGTAAAAAACAAAATTTATACGACAATGTGTAAAACGTCCCTCCATATTACAGTTTATTTTTTCAAATGTCTGAAGATAAAATTTTATAAGTGACTCACCAATCAGTATCTAAGAGGTTTTCGATACAACTTTAAAGGTACTTCTGAGTAATTTTTGTTTGTAAATTTTTCATAAAGTTCATATCAACCGTAAGACATAAGTCTACAAGACGTGTATCCGACTATGTCTTCCGGATGATATCCCTTGAACTCATGAGTGTCTAAAAACATAGGTACCCGTAGCACCTTGGTTAGGTGGTGCCCATACCAATTGGTATGTATATATATCAATGTATAAAGTTTATTTCATTAGTAAAAGTAAATAGAATGTAAAGATATACTTATATAATTACATAGATACTGTAAAACCCCGAAGGGACCATTGAGTCGACCATTTCTTAGACTGACGTTACGTCCTCTGTCCAAGCTAGGGATCCAACCCGTCCCGAAGGGACCACCGTGTTGACCATATCTTAGGTGGACGTTACGTCCTCTGGGGAACAACATAAGGACCCAGTCCTTCTAGGAGACCTCTTCTCTATCCGATGCGTGAGATCATAAGAACCCGAAGGGACCACCGAGTCTGTAATTTCTTAGACGAACGTTACGTCCTCTGGACCCAAGATTGGAGTCAACCCTTCTAAGGGGACCTCCTCCCGTACCGTTGGGGGAGGTGATAAGAACGGACCTCTTAGGAGTGTCTGTCTCCTCGGACCACTCGATACCCCAGTGTCTTTCAGTCCATACTGACTCGTTAATTCGTGTCGTGTACTGTAAACATAAATTAATTATATTTAAAATAGTGAAGGGACCAATCACGTATCCGAGATGAATAAAGAGAAATTACTGATGTACTAAAAGATATTTACTTATATAGTATAAAATAAATTGGTACAGGAAAACTACTTGTAAATCACAGAAACTTTACATGTTTACCCTATAATTATTCGTAAGATTATATAATATAGGTGTCTGTGTGACTCTAACTTAAGAATTCACTAAAACTTAAATTATGGACCAATTCATCGAAAAAATTCGTACTTTTAGTATCTTTAAATAAAAATGTATACGATCCAGAGTGTTTTATACCGTAGGTACATGGTACAAATTTTTATTAAAATTTTGTCAATTTTAACCTTTTCTTTTTTCTGTGTGAAATATCTAAAACTGAGATTAACATTGATAAAATTCCCTTATTTCTTAATCTAAAAATTTACAATTTAAATTGTTACGATCTTTGTTTTAATTAAATCGTTGAAGAAGATTACCTTTTTATGTAAGAATTTTTAAAAATTCTTTTAACAGAGTTTGGTTTTTGGACATAGTATAACTGATCATTTGGGATCTCAGTAAGGGTAATTTAAGTCATCTTCTTACCGTAAAAATTGAAAATAGTAACCTTCGACTACTTTTAAGTTATTCTAGTCTTTCGTTCTATATTTATAGCCTTTATTCATTTAGTTATAAAGAAGTTAAAGTCCACCATAAATATGTCGTACTGTTTACCATAGACAACTATATAATAGTTATTAGTCCAAAAATCAATGTCTTCTATTATATTATCAAATATTACCGTTATTATTGTCTTTTTATTACTTTTTTATTGATATATATTTATAATGACCTTAAATTCACCCAGATCATACATTACAGTTGAAAAAAATAGGTAGACTGAAAAACTATTTATTCTGCATTTTGTTTCCATAACTTAACTATCGGATACTTGCAGTAAAAAGGACTCCTCAGACTTCCTTTAAGTCAAGTCAAGTCAAGTCAGTGAGTCAGCACAGGCTGAGAAACACTGGGGTACTTAACGTCGTGCGGTCCAGAGGGACAGGTAGTGGTTGAGGGCCTCAAGTGAGTCTGAGTATTGGTAGATCAGTCACTACGGTAGGTCGGTAGAGTAGGAGACAGTAGGGGAAGAGGAGGACGGGGGTTAGGGAGGGTCGTAGTCTCAGAAAAGGTTACTCAGTTGAGAAACGTACTCCACCGGTTTCATGACCTCAAAGTCGAAATCATAGTAAGGAAGGTTTCTTGTGGGTCCCGACTAGAGGAAGTCTTACCTGACCAACCTAGAGACTTCCCTTGACCGGAAGAAGTCTATCATTTGGGTTCTTAATTTCTCTGAATTTTGGATTTTATCACGACCTAGCGACGTACGGGGGTTACACCACCGGACGGGGACACTTTACATCACACCTCCTAAGACCGTCTTGTACGATCGAGATTCCCTTCAAGTAAGGGTTCTCCGTTACCTCTTCAGAACCTACTAACCTAGTTCAAAGAGGAACGTTTTTGTAGTCAGTCTACTTCAATGAGGAGAAGTTCATTCACATTCTTATCTTTCCTCTTTCTTCACTATGTTACCAACTCGACGAAGGTGAACCCTCCGTTCTTGTCTTACACTCCCTCTTCTTTAGGTTTGGTCGTAATTCGTCCGTATTCTGATATCACATATCCTATCTATACAAAACACATCATATCTATGCTTCTCTAGATGTCCTCAACTCTCCCCTTTTAAACTAATTTAAAACCCTTAATACATCACGAAGATTTCCCTTTTGTAACTAATATTACGATAATTAGGGATTATCCTACGGTTTTTCCGTAACGAAAGACACCGTAGACCAAATCGTAAATTAGACGGTAGATACTTCTTACTGAAAGACGGTGAATGTACACGATCGACGTTTCGTCAAACTTAGAACGGGATCCATTCGTGGGTTGTACACTTCATCTTAGTACTCTATAAAAATATTTAACTAGAGGTTAAAACTCTGTAAAGTGTGAAGACTAAATCTTTAATGTAATTCATCATACAAAATTATCTTTGGTAGTAAATATTATACACATATACGAAAATAAAAGGTGAGATCACGTTATACTATTTTTGCTAAGTCCCGACTTAATGTATAAATTTGACTTACTAGTCTTCCAGAACGAACTCGTCTCTTTATGTGAATCCCAATATGGTTAGTTACCTTTATAGTCATACGAAATTTTTAATATTAGGAATTACCTTTCAAGTTCTATTGAGATTGAAGTAGATCAACCTTGTGAATCTTCATAACTCTTTATTTACGTAACATAACTTGACCTCAGGATGAAGTAACTGACTCACACCTTCTCTTTCGTTAGTCACGATTCTAGGAATGGTGTCGGTACCCTAAACAACTCAGAAAACAGAGGTTGAACCCTTTATATAGATTAATTCCCTTCAAACGGAAATTACTAAACGGAATCCTAGTGTTAATCACCTCTGGAGATCCCTGACACCAAAGATAAATCCCAGAAGGTCAAACTGATGTGACGATAGGTTATGTCCTTAATTACTTTCAAAGTACTTTTTATATGTAACAGACTAGATAACTTAGTAAAGGAGAATTCTTATACAAAAGAAAGAACTTATAAACACAGAAAGATGTAGAACTTTCCTTTTCAAAGGTTTATGAAGATAAATACATATTTCATACTGAAAAAGTAAAATTCAATACTGTCCACAGTCGATAGAAATTACCGGTTACACTTCTACTCACTAACAGATCTCCAAGTAGGAAGTTTTTAAAAACTTTGAGTCGGTACGTTTGACTAAAAAGTATATTCTTCCTGTTGTGTCATGAGTAGATTAAGTACAAATGTTACCATTACGTATAATATATCATGAAATATATCATGAGATTTTTTTATAACACTATCCGTCGAATGTTCTACCGAGAATTACTAGGAGAAAACAACCATAAGTGTTCAAAACAGTAGACGAGAGGTACACCTGTCCGACCCAGATGACTATTGCGAAAACGTTTATCTTATAACCTTTCCACTCCCTTACAACTAAGGTACTAATCAGACAATTTCTGACACTCAGGGTAATCGGACGTGAGAGATCTAAAAGACAAGAACGAGTGACATCAGTTCGTTCCACTGCATAATACTCACCGGAACACTAAAATACCTTATCAGTGTACAATTCCTTGACTCCCATAGGAAGTCGATTGCTGGTCACTCTGTGACTTCAGGAGATTCTTAGGTGCTCCTTGACTAAGAACGGTTGGTGTACTTACTCGAAACTTTAGTCTAGGAAGGGGTTTCCGGACTCTAAAGAGGTCGGGAAAGACTGTTAAACTGACGTTGGAACCTTTTCTCAGACTCTTTCTCCTTGTTTTTCCAACTCGGACCTAAAGACCGGGTTTATTTGATGTTCTTTATTTACAAAATTTGGTAGACCAAAATCTCATTAAACAATACTTCGTCATATATTGAGTACGGTTGGATGCACAGATATTACAAATTTTATCTACTGTAACAGGGTCTCCTATTGGTTATTACTTCCTTTTACTATAATAATCATAGTGGTTTAAAAGGAATCTGAGTAAACTCAATTTTGTCGATATGATTTATAACGACAAGAATATCACATCCGTCGATACTGTATTTTGATGATCTACGTTCATGGTAAAATATATTTACATCTCCGAATCATTTTAAGTTTGACCGAACGGTATTTTGTTATAACTTAAACTTTTATTACTTTAGTTGGTGATCTATTGAAAAACTTAATTACTTTGACATTTATGTGATTATAAGACTCAGTTGTTTTCTTGTTAAATATTGATAAATTTTTATTTAATTTAGACTAAGAAGTCTAATTACTATATTTGACCAAAGACGTCATGCAAAAACGGGGTCAACTCAAAAATAAGTTTATCTGAAACAAAAAATCTTCTCAAAATCCAAATCGTTTAAACTCACCTTTCATGTCTCTAAAGGATATAGAAGGGACGGAGGGGTGGATGTATTAGAGAGGGTAAGAGTTGTAAGGGGTGGTCTGATCACATTTAAACAATCTTGACTACTTACATGTAACTGTATAGTAATAACGGGATTCAAGTATCAAATGTTCCCCAAGTGAAAACCTTAATATTTAAGAAACCCCAACTCTTGTACTTATTACAGACATAGGTGAAAGTGCAGGGATTTTTAGGATACAGGAGAGGGACAAATAGAAAAGGAAAGGTATTGGAGACCGTTGGTGACTATTAAAATGAGAGAGGTATCAAAACAAAAAAAAAGTCTTACATTCTATCAGTCTAGAATATCATATCATCTTATCTCATCATACATCGGAAAAGTCTGATCGAAGAGAGTGTATCATTTTATATTTCTAAGGAGGTACAGAAAAGTATCAAACCATTATGTCAAGTAAAAATCAAAATTATTATAATGTAACGGAACTAAATAGAGAAACAAATAGGTAAGTCAAGACTTCCACTAAACAGACTTTAATTATATATTATCGATAAAGACAAAAGAAAACTAATAACAACCGTACTATAAAGAGGTAAATAATCGAATTAGATATGTAGAAACATAAATTTCACTTAAAGAGTATCTGTTGTAGAAATCAACCTAGAATAAAGAACTTAATGAGACTGTTAGAAAATACCATGTAACCAGAAGATTAACCATGTAAATCTGGTGACTGTAATTTTCATTAATAACTATATTTACCTGACCGTAGATGATACAAGGTCCGATACGAATCAGCGAATCAGCATAGGTTGAGAAACGGTGGGATACCTGTCTCTTTGGATCTCCCGACGTCAGGTACCCCTAAGGGGTCCGGTCTTATGACCTCACCCATCGTGAAACGAAGAGGTCCCCTAGAAGGGTTGGGTTCCTAACTTAGGTCCAGAGGACGTAACGTCCGCCTAAGAAAAGGTCGACTCGGTGGTCCCTTCGGGTTCTTATGACCTCACCAATCGGATAGAGAAGAGGTCACCTAGAAGGACTACGTCCTTACTTTGACCCCAAAGGACGTAACGTCCACCTAAGAAATGGTCGACTTGATGGTCCCTTCGGACATATACACACACACATATATATATATATATGTGTGTGTGTGTATGTGTGTGTGTATATACATACATATATACATTAAACACAGAAGGAAGAGTATAATGAGATAAGTCTTACGGTATTGTTTTATGGTATTACCGAATTAGTTCTATTTATATAAAAAATCGAGGGGACTTTATATCTTAAGATTCTAGTCACAATATCGTTCCAACGAAAGACACTCTGGAGAGAAGGACCGAACGTCTATTGACGGAAGAGTACATCGGAAAGGAGACAAACATGTACGTGTCTCTCTAGAGACGACAAAGAAGGAGAATATTCCTGTGTTTAGGGTGAGCTAATCCCGAGGTGGGAATGTTGGAATAAACTGAAAATAATAGAGGAACCATTATTCCTACATTCTCTATATGGAATGTAACGTCTGTGTTTTATCAGTGTGACTCCCCCTCAATCTCGAAATTGTATACTTAAAGTCACATTTTTAAACCAAGAGTAAAAGAACCAATTGGAATGATGTTTAAATAGTTAAAATAATTAGAAAGGTTTCTTAGTCGAAAATCAAAACAACTAATAGAGATATTTAAAAAAAAGTCGGTATCCAAACACAAAATCAAAAGTAAAAGAAAATGAAAGAAATTAAACGAGAAGAATGAGATCAAATGATTATCCCTTCCAATCTAAATAAAATCTAAAAGAAAAAAATTATAGACATAACTTATGACGTCTAAAGAAAAAAACGTGATGAGAGTTACGTAAGACAATAAAATATATAACATAAAAGTAAATCAAATTTTATAAATTTTTATAAGAACTGAAAAAAAAAGTACATAAAACATCATCATAAAATGCAGTAAATTTTTATAAAGTCCTCAAAGATGGATAGTGAGACAATGACTAAAGATCAAATTAAGGTAACACTAGACTCTTACATAGAACGTACTGAAGAAAAAATATAAACAATCCACCAAAATGTTGGGTCTTACACCATATAGAACCACACATTAGGTTCGTTAGAACTCTTATTATGCATAAGACGAGAACAACCTACTTAATAAGATATTTACGGTTAATCTAGTGTAACTAACTACCACGACAGGTTCAGTCGAGATAAGAATGAATGAAAAACAGACGAACTCGATAGTCAATCTCTCTCTTCACAACTTCGTACTTGATATTATCACCTAAATAAGGAAGAACTTCAAGGCAATCAAAAAAGGAGTACTAAAGACTATGAAAGGACACACTACGTATGTCTCAAATACAACACAGGAAAAACCTCTCAATTGAGGGAAAAGTAATATATTACAGTGAAAAGTAAAGACTTTTAGGAGAAATGGACTTCACTTATCTAGATAAGAATTGACACCAGATAATCACAATCGTACCGATAGAAGAGACAGAGGGTCTCCCTCTCGTACACTTCTGTCGTTTTTCCACCGGTGGATGTTCGATCCCTCTCTAGACCCCTCTTAAGTTGAGACAACTATAGAACTAGAATCTGAAGACCAGAGGTTTTGACACCTTTCTATTTAAAGACAACAAATTCAGTGGTTCAGACACTAAAAGTAATATAATCCGAACCGTTTAATTTCATATATAATGTCTAGAGATACCCTATACTTAGGTTTAATTATTGTTTTAAATCTTAATGATCATTATAAATGGAGACAAAACGACAGAACTCCCGTTGGACAATATTGTAACAAAACAAGTTGAAATCTTGAAAATGTATTAAAATAAAAATTAAATATATCGTGTTCAGTAAACAGTGTTGGGCTCATTAAAAAAATTTATCGGTACCTTACACATTGAAAAGACATAATGTAAAGTCTTATCTAGAAAGACAACTAAAGACTTTAATGTCGAACACACACTTTAGTAGACTTTAATACGACTTCAATAGGACTATAAGACCAATAAAAAACAATCGAAACGAAAGTGACATTCTTATTAATATTCGAAAAGAAGAGTACAGAATATTAAATTTATAATACGATATTAAATAAGTGTTCACCATTAAAAAGAATAGTTATATGTATAATACCTGAGAAGTAATGTTTTTTACAATATACGTACTAGTATCTAGTATCGTAGACAAGGTATACGTTTTCACAGAAAAGTTCTTGTCATTAACAGAGACACAAGTATGTAAGTAGAGATACAGAAGGGAGATGAAGTGATAGAGAGTGTAACACAAAAAGGAAATAGAAACGGTACACTTTAAAATAGGTAACCAAGTGTATTTACTAAATCCAGGAGCAACGGGAAGTACTTAGATTATAAACGAATCAGGAAAAAACACACTAAAAAATTTTGAAATTAGTAAAAAATTAGAAAAACATCGGAAAAATAGGGGGAAGTAATTTTGTATTTAACTTAGATATATAATGGTCAACAATTTTACATAGTAATAAAAAAATACTTTTAATACCATAAATAAAACCAGGAGATTCGGGTTAAGAGTGGAAACGAAATAAAGTTTCCAAGGACACTTATAAGACAAAAATATCTGTAAACTAATTTACACTATTCTAAGATAAAACCCGGGTAACCTGTTCGTTACAAAATTTAATCTTCTGAGGAATTTTTGACCCCACTCCTCCTGACTGATGGTCTTAGTGGTTTCGTTCTAACAATATCAAACAGTTTACTCGTCAACAATGTTTATACTGTCAATAAATCGACCCTGTCATTTCTTCTAAAACTTTCTATATCGACAGATTTATATCGTCCCGACACCAATCCTTTTGGTCCTATAAAAAGACCTACGTCGTTTGACGTCTAAAATAGAATTTCACATTCTTTAGACAC
Source organism: Capra ibex (assembly GCA_006410555.1). Classification (NCBI taxonomy): domain Eukaryota; kingdom Metazoa; phylum Chordata; class Mammalia; order Artiodactyla; family Bovidae; genus Capra; species Capra ibex. The sequence goes on along the minus strand of SJYO01026388.1, from coordinate 61,516,734 downwards.
AATGTTTTTCTAGATTATATTACTAAATTTAACGACTCCCTTAATCAAGGGATAGTATCCACAAGTATATACGTTTTTATTGGATAACGGTTTCCAGAAAAACTTTGTCTAAGAAATAAAACCACCCATAAACTGATTTATCAAAAAGGATGATTCTGTAACACACATTTTCCGTATTTCTTTGTAATTCGTTTGGAACTAAAATATTAAATATACCGGAATGACAAACTTTTCTCCATAAATTTTAAAATAAAAGGAAGTAATCTTTTGGGCATGAAGGTTTTACGATCTCACACTATGATTACTATGTCAACTACTTACGTTTAACCTAAGATTTCATTAATACGAAAGGTCAGGTTATTAGTATTTACTGAAATTGTTGAAAGGAAAACGAGATCTAGTTTCATTTTATATAAATTCAATCAATAAATCTTCATTTTCCGTACGTATTTCCTATATACATTTTCTTTTATTACAGAATTTTAACTCGTAAATAAACAGTCTATCTCCGTCTGGTAAAGTGTACTCGTTTTATACATCAACAATCTTATAAATATTTTCATAATTGTCAAGAAGTTAGTACATAAAGATCATATGTTAAAAATTTAACGATGAATCTAAAGATTACTGTAGATTATACAAAGTAGGAGAAATATTATAACGGTGGTCAAAAGTTTCAATTCTTCAGATGACAAGTAAAACATAAATGACTAAATTTCATTTATTTTAATGTGTATAACTACTTAATTACCAATCGTTTCATCAATTCAAGAGACGCGAAATGAAGGAAGGTTAAATCTTTCATAAGTTAATTCCATACAGTGAACTCCGATAGGACACTCTATAACGAAGATTCATAAGTCTTATTAAAAGGAAAATACAATCATGGTGTTGACAGTAAAATGGACAAATTACCTATTTTTCTTCGAGGGAAGGAACGACATTAAAGATAGACATATACTAAAGTTTTTACTGAATCAGTCACGGGAGTAATGGGAGTGACAAGTCAAGTCAAATCAATCAAGTCAGTTAGTCAGCACAGGTTGAGAACCGCTGGGGTACTTAACGTCGTGCGGTCCGGAGGGACAGGTAGTGGTTGAGGGCCTCAAGTGGACTTGAGTACAGGTAGTTCAGCCACTACGGTAGGTCGGTAGAGTAGGAGACAGCAGGGGAAGAGGAGGACGGGGGTTAGGGAGGGTCGTAGTCTCAGAAAAGGTTACTCAGTTGAGAAACGTACTTCACCGGTTTTATGACCTGAAAGTCGAAATCGTAGTCAGGAAGGTTTCTTGTGAGTCCCGACTAGAAATCTTACCTGACCGACCTAGAGGAACGTCAGGTTCCTTGAGAGTTGTCAGAAGAGGTTGTGGTGTCAAGTTTTCGTAGTTAAGAAGCCACGAGTCGAAAGAAGTGTCAGGTTGAGAGTGTAGGTATGTACTAGTGACCTTTTTGGTATCGGAACTGATCTACCTGGAAACAACCGTTTCATTACAGAGACGAAAAGTTTTACGATAGATCCAACCAGTATTGAAAGGAAGGTTCCTCATTTACAGAAAATTAAAGTACCGACGTCAGTGGTAGACGTCACTAAAACCTCGGGGGTTTTTATTTCAGACTGTGACAAAGGTGACAAGGTAGACAAAGGGTACTTCACTACCCTGGTCTACGGTACTAGAATTAAAAACTTACAACTCGAAATTCGGTTGAAAAAGTGAGAGGTGAAAGTGAAAGTGGTTCTCCGAAAAATCAAGGAGAAGTGAAAGACGGTATTCCCACCTCAGTAGACGTATAGACTCCAAGAACTATAAAGAGGGCCGTTAGAACTAAGGTCGAACGCGAAGAAGGTCGGGTCGCAAAGAGTACTACATGAGACGTATCTTCAATTTACTCGTCTCACTGTTATATGTCTGAACTACATGAGGAAAGGGATAAACCTTGGTCAGACAACAAGGTACAGGTCAAGGTTGACAACGAAGGACTGGACGTATATCCAAACTCTTTATGAAGAAAGAAAAAACTACGAAAATAACTCATATTAAATATATGGTATTTTAAATGGTTACAATTAACATTTATAGTTACTAAAATTATTTATACATAATATACCAATATGTGAGTAGTATTTTTTATCTGTAAAAAGGTTTCTTCTGTATACCTACCGATTGTTTGTGTACTTTTCTACGAGTTGTAGTGAGTAATAATCTCTTTACGTTTAGTTTTGGTGTTACTCCATGGTGAAGTGTGGTCAGTCTTACCGACGCTAGGTTTTTAGACGTTCGTTATTTACGACCTCTCCCACACCTCTTTTCCCTTGGGAGGATGTGACAACCACCCTTACGTTTGATCATGTCGGTGATACCTCTTGTCANATTTACATACATGGTATACCCAAAGGGTCCACCGAGTCACCTTTTCTTAGGTGGACGGTTCCTCCTCTGGACAAACCCAGGGATCCAGTCCTTATAGGAGACCTCTTCCTTTACCGTTGAGTGAGACATAAGGATGGAGTCTTTAGGGACCCTTTTTCTTCGGACTGTCCGATGTCAGGTACCCCAACGTTTCTCATTCTATTCTGAATTTCTGATTTGTCTTTGTTATAACGAATATCAGAAAACACAGACGGAAGAAAAGGAATTCTAATATTAAAGACTCTAAGTGATCACAGGTAACTGTGAATCAAGTTCAAATGAACATTCGTGTATACGTAGGACAAAACAGGTAAGTGACCAACTTTGTATAAAACAAACAATGTTAAAACTTGATAATACGTGTACAACGACACTCATAAACGTTTATCAAGAAAGACACCTGTACAAAAGTAAAGAGAACCTATATAAGGACTTTATTTAACGGTCCAGGATACCATTTACAAACAAAAAGAATTGTGTGTGTGTGTGTATGTCTCGTTAACGGTTTTAGTTAAGAGAAATTAAAATCGGCAAAGTCACCCGTGTGTCACCATAGTGTAACAACAAAGTTAAAGACAAAGGGGTAATTGATCCAAAAACTCGTAGAAAAATGCACACTATTACGAATATACGGGGAATTGTAGAGGAAACCAATACACAAATAAATTTAGTAAAAGTATCAATGAATAACCCAATAGAATAACAGTTCAACATTCTTAAGAAATACATAAAAACTATGTGCATGAAAGACTCTAAATATATAACCTTTGTAAAAGAAGGTCAGACACAGAACGTAAAAAATTGACACAAAATTTCCTGTTTGTAACTTTTTCTGTAAATATACACCTTAGAATTTTTTTACTATGTTTACTTGAATAAATATTTTGTCTCCATCTGAGTGTCTTTATTTTTTGTTTAAATACCAATGGTTTTCACTTCCCACCTCCTTCCCTATTTAATTCCCAAAACTTAATTCTATATGTGTGATGATATATATTTTATCTATTAGATGTTCCCGTATGTGTCCCTTGAAATAAGTTATAAGATATTATTTGATATATCCTTTTCTTAGACTTTTTCTTAAATTTACACGTATTGACTTAGTGAAATGACATATGGGTTTTGATTGTGTAATATTTAGATGATATGAGATTATATTTTATTTTTAATTTAATTTTTATTTTTTATTTGTCGATACAAACTCCACAAAAATCATTACTTGAGAACAGGTCTTCTCTGGATTGAGAAAATCAACCAAAATACTGTAAAGTAAGTTTTGAATAACCGTTTCTATGTATATGTAACGGAAATCCTGCTTCACATATATGAGTTAAAACAAAAAATTAAAAGAGACTACATTATACCTCATAATAATCATCATCTATGTGTACGACGAACACTTATGATAAAAAGTCATAACTCCGTCGTACCAGCAAAATATAAAAAATCTGACAAGAGTTTTTAATTTCGGAACGTAGAAAAGGGACGTAAATCTTCGTTATATGATTGAAGACACGTACGACAATCGATGATACTTGTGTCCGAAACACTAGTTTACTTATTTCAACCTATCCAAAACAAACTAATTTTTTTTTAACAATTAAAACTGTCTCATGTTAAATAGTTCTAAAGGAAAAATGTTAAGATCGAAAGCAAAGATAGATTCCTTCAAACGGATTAGGGTTTTGTGTTTCGTTTAAAGAGGGTACAAAACACAGTCTTCAAAATACTAAAATCATTAATGTAAATAGACCTCTTCCCTTTCCGATGGGTGAGGTCATAAGACCGGACCTCTTAAGTTACTTGAGATGTCTGGTGCCCCAGTGTTTCTCAACCTGTGCTCACTCACTGAAAGTGAAAGTGAAAGTTAATGTAAATACTGATACTAGCTGGTACTCCACTAATAACACTTATCTCACACCACTTTCGTTTTGAAAAAGAAAAGAAAAAAACCAGTAAACACATAGATCAACAAGATGGTGATGAATGACTCTTACAATATGAAAGGGATAACTTAAAGGAACCGTGAAAACACTTTTTAGTTAATTGGTTTACAGAAACCCAGTTATAGACTTAGAGACGATACACATCCGAAATTGATTATTGTGTGACAGAGCTAATGATACCTTGGGGTTCCACCTCAAACTATAGTACATTTTATTCAGAAGGTTGAACCGTGATGAAAAGTTTTAACAAAGGTGTTCAATCTATGAAACCTAAAGGTATATTTATTTTTATAGACGGACAGTGAAAGACTTATTTTGGATTCTAAAAGTGTCCGTTATAAAAATTAGTATATAGTCAAATCTCCTTTAACGGAGGAATTGTTCTAATAAAGTTATGTACTTTACCAAATACTGACTGTGGAATATATCTAGAAGAAATGAACAAGAATCGTAAGAAAATGTCAGAAATCGTATGTACGTAACGTGTAGAAGGTAGTTAAAAGAAAAATGTTAAAAATTTAACAAAACAATTATCTTAAAAACATTTTAACACAAAAATCTAACAAATCATTAACATATATCTTTATATTAAATAAAACGTATAACTAAACATAAGACTTTGAAACAATTTAAGTGTAGTTAAAGTCACTGAGAGAATATCTTTAATATTCTAAAAGATGTGTATAGTATGGTGGACACTTGTCCGTCCAAACGAAGAATGAAAGGTCAACAACACTGAAAAAAAAGGAAACGAATATAATAACCGATCTTTAAGGAAAGGTTATAACTTTTCGTCACACTGCTGTCTAAAGGAACGGAACAAGGACGAGAATCGAAAGACGATGATTCAGTGAAGTCAGTACAGGCTGAGATACTCTGGGGTACCTACCTTCGGATGGTCTAAGGGGGCAGGGACCCCAAGAGGTCCGTTCTTGTGACCTCACCCAACGGTAAAGGAAGAGGTCACGTACTTTCACTTTTCACTTTCACTTTTCACTTTCACTTCAGCGAGCCAGCACAGGATGAGAATCACTGGGGTACCTGACGTCGGATGGTCCGAGGTAGGTACCCTAAAAGGTCCGTTCTCATGACCTCACCCCACGGTAACGGAAGAGGAATCGAAAGATTACCGACGGTATTTCAAACGCAATACATAAAAAATAAATGTTGTTACATAAATTACAATAATAAATGAATGTGACTAATTTTTTGTTGATAAGGGATCTTCTAGAAGTAAACGAACGAGAGAGGGGACTACACACCACACACATATAGTAATAAAAATTAATGAAAATATGACTGGTAAACATCACAAGAAGGAAAAAAGGACAGGTCGACTCAATGTTTAGATACCAGTGAATAAGAGTTAGACTTCCTGAAATAAGCGATAAAGATCATCTTGTCATGAAGATTTGTATTTAAGAGACAAATATTCTCTTTATACTCATGGAAAAATACCAAAATAAAATGCAACTGAAAACTTTCTTTCAAAACGAATTACATCTTAAAGACCAACCATCAAACATAACCACACACACACACAGACACACATAGTGAAAGTGGAATAGTAGGTAGACGGACGTCGAGAGATAACAAAAACTACTCTTCAATCGGTAAGTAATTGTCTAACAACAAAGGATACACACTACGGTCAAAAGAGGAAGACGGAAATTCTAAAAGTCAAATCAAAACCGAAAATCGTCAAACTAACCCCACACAGATAAGGATTCAGAGAAACAAAACTAGAAAATACCTAAAATAACTAGAATAACCTACACACTTAATTTCAAAATGGATTTAAAACCTTCAAAAGTTCATAAAAAAAAAAAGGTCATATATGAAAAGCCACCGAGTCCACCATTTCTGAGATACACGATACGCTATGGACCCAAGCTAGGATCCCAGTCCTTCTAGGGAACCTCTTTCCTTACCGATGGGTAAGATCATAAGAACGGACCTCTTAGAGTTCCTGTCCGCTCGGACCACCCGATGACAGGTACCCCAGCGTTTTCTCACCTTTTACAGAATCACTGATTGTGAAAGTGACAGTACATGAAAATTAAGAAAGAGAGGAAAGACCCTTTCAGTAAATATACAACCTAACGAATCATAACAAAGTGTTATAATCTTATACCCGAGAGACTGCGGTAAGTAACAATTCAAACGAGACTAAAAACATAATTTATTAGTGATGATTAAGTAAAAAGTTAAGTTATAAAGAAAGAAAAAGGCAGAGGTTTTACGAGGGATTGTGTAGCACTTCAAAAACAAAACTACTGATATATAAAATGGTCGTTTTATAACAACGTAGTAGGAATTATATAAAGGTAACCACAATTTTTATAAAGAGAAAAGACAAGTCAAGTCAGCGAGTCAGTACAGTCTGAGAAACTCTGGGGTACCTGACGTCGTACGGTCCGGAGGGACAGGTAGTGGTTGAGGACCTCAAATGAGTTTGAGTACACGTAACTCAGTCACTATGGTAGGTTGGTAGAGTAGGAGACAGCAGGGGAAGAGGAGGACGGAAGTTAGGTTAGAAACAGAAAATCAATATACTTTTATAATTTTAGTAACCAAATTTCAAAAACACACGAATTAATTCGTCACGAGTGTGACTCAAAGACAACTGATTAAAAAGGAAGAAGTTATACTTATTAGAAAAAATTAAAAAAATAAAAATAAAAATAAAAAAAACTCAGAAGAGGTTGTGGTTTCAAGTTTTCGTACTTAAAAAACCGCGAGTCGGAAGAAGTGTCAGGTTGAGAGTGTAGGTATGTACTGGTGTCCTTTTTGGTATCGGAACTGATCTACCTGGAATCAGCCGTTTCATCATAGAGACGAAAACTTATACGATAGATACAACCAGTATTGAAAAGAAGGTTCCTCATTCGTAGAAAATTAAAGTACCGACGTCAGTGGTAGGTGTCACTAAAACCTCGGGGTTTTTTATTTCAGACTGTGACAAAGATGACAAAGGGGTAGATAAAGGGTATTTCACTACCCTGGCCTACGGTACTAGAAACAGAAGACTTACAACTCGAAATTCGGTTGAAAAAGTGAGAGGAGAAAATGAATTCTTAACTTAGTGGTCAGATACAGACTACGTCCTATGTCGTACGAACCTCGACCACGTACCCCTACTGGGTCTCTCTACAATACCCCTCCCTCCACCCTCCCCCCAAGTACAAACCCTTACGTACATTCTTAATTTCTAAAATTTTAAATTTTTTATTTATTTATTTATTTTAATTTTTTTTTTTTTTTTCTTTCATTTTCTCCTCTCGCTTTTTCATTTTCTCCTCTCACTTATTAGAAATAAATAAATAAAAAAACGAAAAGATCATTAAAAACCAACTTTTGATACATAATATCTAATATGAAACATCCCTGCAAGAAGACAAAATAAAAAATTCCAATAACTAAAAAGTAAACGGACCTGAGTTTGTCGTGTTACTGAGAGAAGGAATGCGACACACTCTGTAATTACAGTGGTACGTAAAAAAAAAATTCGGATTCGAAAATTTCCAGAAGCAAAACGAAGAAAAGAGACGTTTCATCAGTCGGTGGAAGTCAGGGATTATGAGACGACTACCTCGATATAAACCCAACTCTTTGTCAAAGTTATAACCTATTTATGACATCAAAGACAACTTAAAACGAGGTGTCCGAGAAAGTTCTAGTTGTTCCGATTTTAAAGGTCTTCTCGAGTCGGTCTCAGTTGTAAAGATTTAAACAACATATAACAAAAAAAAAAAGGTGAAGTCCTGTGACCTTTCAGGGAAACTCTGTTAAATCAGGTCAAAATAAAAACAAAAGAAGTCTCTTAACAGGTTGATAAAAATACGATGTTAATGTTCTTCATCGAGGAACGTATTTCAAAATTAGTTATGAGGTGTTTATGAAACTTCTCTCACCTTTGTACAAAAGTGAATATCCAGAAGACTTGATTTCTTTCATACCACGAGTCACGAGTGACACGAGTCAACGATTCAACACAGGTTGAGAAACGGTGGAATACCTGACATCGACGGTCCGACGAGACAGGTACCCTAAAAGGGTCATTCTTATGACCTCACCCAACGGTAAAGGAGGAGGTCTCCTAGAAAGGTTGGGTCCTTAACTTGGGCATAGAGGACTCAGAGGACGTGCCGTCCGTCTAAAAAATGAAGACCCGGTGGTACTATGAGTGTCTATAATTTATTGAAACTCAATTATTTAATGACGATAAAGGTACGAAATTAGAAGAAAACATATGTTAAAGTATGGTATTTTATTGGAAATATTAACATTTTATCTTAAAGTGAAATAGGAGATTTATCTTAAAGTTTTAGCAACTAAGTGTGAAGTTTTAGAACGAAGTTGTCACAAGAGGATTTTAATAGCTTTATAAAAAAGAAAAAAAAAAAAATATTATAACATCACATTATAGAAATGAAAAAGGTAAAATCACATGTTTTTATTGGGGGGTTTTAAGAGAATAACAAAACTACATTCTTTCACAGAAAATTAAACGCCAAATACGTCATACGGGATTGGAAAACCTGTGACCCCTGGTCAAAGTACGTTCTGTCAAAAAGGTACCTGACTCCTCTTACCTAACCAAACCCCTACTAAGTTCGTGAAAAGTATATAACACGTAAAACAAAGATAACAATAATGTAGTCGAGGTGGAGTCTAAAAGTGACAATCTAGGGTCTCCAAACCTGAGGACTAGTTCTCTCTAAGGAGTTAAACAACCAGGAGATTACACACCATATATTTCGATTTGAAAAGGGGAAACACAAATAACGGTTCTTGTATATTGACCCTTATTTAATTAGATAAAGAATTCATAAGACTTCTTCAAAGGTGTTAATTAACGTTATAAAGTGACCAATCGTTGAACTAACACAATTCCCTTAAAGGTAATCTAGAAGTTACTTATAGAATTTACATAAATGAAAGAAGACGGTATTCATGGAAACAAATGAACCAAAGATAGAAACTTAATTCAAAATATATAATGTTTCATTAGGACCAAATAGGACTATTCGTCAACAAAGGGATTTTATAAAACAAAAAACCTTTGTTTTACTAGCTTTAGAGTTTATAGGAAGATAGTTACACAAAAAATTCAATACTTAACGATTCTTATAATTTTGATACAAAGTTCTTCTTCCTATGTCATGATTATGATTTTAATTTTGATTGGAACCAAGAGGGTACTTTCCTATTAAGGTCACCTTATTATTGAACACACTCGGTTATAATCAGACACTCTTTACCAAAGAGTTTACGGTACAAAACCGACACTAATCTAGTGTAGGGGTTCCTTAAACTGATATAAAAATAAAATGGTCACATTTCATTTTATCAATATTAGAGTCATCTTTAGATACTCTGTAATTCTTCAATTAGAATCTCTTGATTTTCGTTAAACCCTGAGGTCCCAATAGATTTCTACGTTAGAGTCTCTTTTATAATACGAAGATGATAATTTTCTGGATCAATAAGTCTATCGAAATATAAAATCTTAATAAACCTCTATTATAATTGGAATAAACCTCTAAATAAATTTGTGAAATATTAAGTAAGGTTCGAATATTTAATTAACTTTTATTCTACAGAGGGTTTAGGTAAATTTGTTCGTTAGGCATAAAACACGAGATTAAACCAGAAGGGGTTAACGATCACTGACTAGTCAAAATTCGTTACTACAGGTGGAGAGTTGACTAGAAGTTTGGATCTACATTTAGTTAAATGAACTCTAGAGACGTGATCCTTAGAGTTCACATACTATGACAATTACGGAAGGATTTAATAATTACCGATTCGAACGTTTGGTTATTGGGTCACAGGTTAAAGGTGAAGGTCATATAAAAGGAGTAACTGAAGTCTTAATAGATACATGTTGTGTATAGACTCGTCATTGTAGTCCCACCAGTGATAAGGAACGGTGTAACCCACGGGAAAATACAGAGTGAAAAAACAATGATAAAGATTGAGATATTGGGTAGAAACAGGAACCATATGGTCTTTCTGTAGAAGACAATAAGTTCTGGGTCAAGTGCACAGTGGAATAGACTCTATGACATAATAAATACGAGAAATTCAAAAGTTCCTTCTTTGTAAGAGTACAATGATAGTTCTAATAATCAAATACCATTTGAATGGACTTCCCAAACCCCCGTAATAAATAAATAGACATGTCAGTGGGATTTAGAATCACGAAGATGTATCTTCCACATACCAATTACTTACCTTAAAAACCGGAATAATATTAGTGTCTTGTAAAACCATACAAAAGAATACATAGTTAAAGATATTTAGGACGAGATCTATACCTCTTCCGTTGCCGTGGGGTGAGGTCATGAGAACGGAAATTTTAGGGTACCTACCTCCTCGGACGACCCGACGTCAGGTACCCTAACGATTCTCAGTCTGTGTTGACTCGCTGAAGTGAAAGTACGTAACCTCTTCCTTTACCGTTTCTTGAGGTCATAAGAACGGACCTCTTAGGTTCCTGACCCCTATGACCACCCAACGGTTGATACCCCAACGTGTCTAAACCTGTGCTGACTTTACTGAATCGTCGTCGTCGTCGACGAGATCTATTTAGGTCCCATCAAATATACTGGTTTATTTAATCTTATATCATGAAGTAAGAAAAAAAAAAAACTCTCCACAAATAAATAAATAATTAAATAAATGAAATATTATAACATAACCAAGACGGTGTGTAGTTGTACTTAGACGGTACCCGTATGCGCACAAGGGGTAGGACTTGGGACGACGGTGTAGGGAGGGTCATGTTAGGGAGGTTCAGTAGGGTCACGTGGTCGGGGTTCGTAAGACATAGCTTGGACCTGAACGCTAAGTAAAGAATATACTATAATATGTACAAAGTCACGGTAAGGGAGTTTAGCAGGGTGGGAGAGGGAGAGGGTGTCTCAGGTTTTCTGACAAGATATGTAGGCACGGAGAAAACGACAGAATGTATGTCCCAATAACAATGGTTGAAAGATTTAAGGTATATATACGCAATCATATGACATAACCACAAAAAGAAAGACCGAATGAAGTGAGACATATTATCCGGGGTCAAAGTAGGTGGAGTAATCTTGACTAAGTTTACATAAGAAAAAGTAACGACTCATTATGAGGTAACACATATACATGGTGTCGAAAGAATAGGTAAACAGACGACTACCTGTAGATCCAACGAAGGTACAGGACCGATAATATTTGTTACGACCCTACTTGTAACCTCATGTGTACAGAGAAATTTAAGACCAAAGGAATCACAAATACGAGTCGTCACCCTAACGACCCAGTATTTCGTCAAGATAAAGGTCAAAAAATTCCGTAGAGGTGTGACAAGAGGTATCACCGACATGATCAAACATAAGGGTGGTTGTCACATTCTCCCAAGGGAAAAGAGGTGTGGAAGAGGTCGTAAATAACGAACATATGAAAACCTATCGTCGGTAAGAATGGTCGTACTGTACCATGGAGGAACACCAAAACTAAACGTAAAGAGACTATTACTTACTACAACTAGTAGAAAAGTACACAAACAATCGGTAGGTATATAGAAGAAACCTCTTTACAGATAAATCAAGTAACCGGGTTAAAACTAACTCAACAAATAAAAAGACCTTAACTCGACGTCCTCAACGAACTTATAAAAACTCTAATCAAGAAAAAGTTAACGAAGTAAATGATAATAAAAGAGGGTAAGACTTCCGACAGAAAAGTGGAACGAATATCAAAGGAAATGACACGTCTTCGAAAATTAAAATTAATCCAGGGTAAACAAATGAAGACGAAAATAAAGGTTATAAGACCCTCCACCCAGTATCTCCTAGGACGACACTAGATACAGTCTTTCACAAAACGGATACAAGAGGAGATCCTCAAAATATCAAAGACCAGAATGTAAATCTAGAAATTAGGTAAAACTCAAATAAAAACACATACCACAATCTTTCTCAAGATCAAAGTGAGAAAATGTTCACCAACCGGTCAAAAGGGTTGTGGTGAACAATTTCTCTAACAGAAATTAGGTAAAATATAAGAAAGGAGGAAACAGTTTCTATTCCACAGGTATACACACACCTAAATAGAGACCCGAAAGATAAAACAAGGTAACTAGATATACAGACAGAAACACGGTCATGGTATGACAGAACTACTGACACCGAAACATCATCTCGGACTTCAGTCCGTCCAACTAAGGAGGTCAAGGTAAGAAGAAAGAGTTCTAACGAAACCGATAAGCTCCAAAAAACATAAAGGTACGTTGAACACTTTAATAAACAAGATCAAGACACTTTTTATGGAAACTATCGAACTATCCCTAACGTAACTTAGATACCTAACAAAACCCAATCATATGAGTAAAAGTGATATAACTAAGAAGGTTAGGTACTTGTACCATATAAAGAGGTACATAATCACGGGAGAAACTAAAGAAAGTGGTCACAAAATATCAAAAGATATATATCCAGAAATCAAAGAAATCCATCTATATAAGGATTCATAAAATAATAAAATAAACGTTACCACTTACCCTAACAAAGGAATTAAATAGAAAGATAAAAGAGGAATAATCACATATCCTTACGTTCCCTAAAGACACACAACTATAATATAGACCGTTGAAATGATATAAGTAACTAATCAAGATCAATAAAAGACCACCTCAGAAATCCCAAAAGATACATCTCCTAGTACAGTAGACGTTTGTCACTCTCAAAATGAAGAAGAAAAGGTTAAACCTAAGGAAAATAAAGAAAAAGACGAGACTAACGACACCGGTTTTGAAGGTCTTGATACAACTTATCATCGCCACTTTCACCTGTGGGAACAGAACAAGGACTGAAATCCCCTTTACGAAAGTTAAAAAGTGGTAACTCCTATTACAAACGACACCCAAACAGTATATATCGAAAATAATACAACTCCATACAAGGAAGATCAGGACGAAAGACCTCTCAAAAATAGTATTTTCCTACAACTTAAAACAGTTTCCGAAAGAGACGTAGATAACTCTATTAGTATACCGAAAATAAAAAGTTAAACAATTACACCACTTAATGTAACTAACTAAACGCCTATAACTTCTTAGGAACGTAGGGACCCTATTTCGGGTGAACCAGTACCACATACTAGAAAAATTACACAACAACCTAAGACTAACGATCTTAAAACAATTCCTAAAACGTAGATACAAATAGTCACTATAACCGGACATCAAAAGAACAAAACACCGTAGAAACAGTCCAAAACCATAATCCCACTACCACCGGAGTATCTTACTCAAACCTTCAAATGGAAGGAGACGGTAAAAGACCTTCTCAAACTCATTCTATCCATAATCGAGAAGAGATTTAAAAACCATCTTAAGTCGACACTTCGGCAGACCTGGACCCGAAAACAAACGACCTTCTAAAGACTAATGTCAAAGTTAAAGACACGAACACTACCCTGACAATTCTAAAAGATAAAGAAGGACCAAGTCGAAACCTTTCAACATGAAAAGATTCTTAAACAGGTAAAGAAGGTGCAACAGGCAAAATAACCGTATATTAACGACTATCATCAGAGAATACCAGGAAACATAAAGACACAACAGACAACACTAGAGAGGTAAAAGTAAAGATTAAAATAACTAAAATATAAAGAGGGAAACAAAGAACTACTCAGACCGATTACCAAACAGTTAAAATAAATAGGAAAGTTTCTGTGTCGAAAACCGAAACAACTAAAAACGATACCAGAGAAAGCAAAGAGAACGTAAATAAAGACGGGATTAAAAATTCTAAAGAAAGGAAGAAGATTGGGACTCCAAGAGGTAAAGAAGGAAAAGATCAACGAAATCCACATCTGAATCCAATAAATAAACTGAAAAAAGAACAAAGAACTCCATACGAACATAACGATACTTGAAAGGGGAATCGTGACCAAAATGTCATAGGGTGTCCAAAACCCAACAACACAAAAGTAAAAGTAAGTAAAGATACGTGTAAAACCAAAGAAAAAACTGAAGAAGACACTAAACAACCAATAAGTCGTCGTACAACAAGTCGGAGGTATATAACGCTAAAAATTATTAAAAAGAGGACATTAACTCTAGATTAGAAGGACGTAAACCCAGTCTTTTCTACGAACCTTACTAAAGTTAAAATAAAAAAAAAACTTAAATGGTTCCGATCTAAATACCGGGTCCTACACTAGATAGGACCTCTTCCAAGGCACACACGAACTCTTTTTCCACTTTAAGTAACAAAACCCCACTTTACAGGATATCTATAGTTAATCTAGATTGACCACATAACATAGTAAATTTCAAACACAAAACACAATTAAAAAACAAATCAACTAGATAGGTATCCACACTCACCCCATAAATTCAGAGGGTCATAAAAACACAATAACAATTAAAGGGGAAAGTATGAACAATCGTAAACAGTATATAACACCACGAGGATGCAACCCACGTATATATAAATATTAACAATATGGAAGAAGAACCTAACTAGGAAACTAGTAATTCATCACAGGAAGAAACAGAGAAAAGTGTCGGAAACAAAATTTCAGATAAAATAGTCTCTACTCATAACGATAAGGATGAAAGAAAACCAGAGGTAAACTACCTTATAGAAAGAGGTCGGGAAGTGAAAATCAGACACAGGGGACAAAACTCCACCCAGAGGACATCTGTTGTATATATCCCCAGAACAAAAACATAGGTAAGTCGGTCAGAAACAGAAAACCAAACCCGTAAGCTGGGTAAATGCAAATTCCACTAATAACTATTCATACTAGGGTAAAGGTAAATGAAATAACAAAACCCAAGCTCAAATATGTGGGAAAAACACAAAGGACAGATCTCTTATAGGAAATCGTAAACAACCTCTCGATCAAACCACCACGACTTAAGNCTCTCGACCAAACCACCACGACTTAAGAGAGTCGAAAACGAACAGACACTTCGAAAACTAAAGAGGAAGTATAAACTTACTCTAGGAACTACCCATGTCATTAGATCCGACATCCAATAAAAGAAAGTAGTGGAATTCATACAGAATGGTAAGGCAGGACCGGACTTCTCAAAGATAACTTTCTAGTCGACAATAGGAATACCCTTAGGGAAACACACAATAAACAACAAAAAGGGAACAACGAAAATTATAAACAAGAAACACAAAGTAGAAACAATTAAACTAATTATACACATAACCCCATAAAACGGAATCCAAATAGGACAAACCCTGAGAGACCCAAAGAACCTGAACCCACTAATAAAGGTAGGGGTAAAATCCCTTCAAAAGTTGATAATAGATGAGTTCATAAAAGAGTACCAGAAAGAAAAACAGAAGAAGACCCTGAGGATACTAAGCTTACAACCCCGTAAATTGTGACAGGACCTCCAGAGACTCTAACAGGAGTAAAGAAAATTGAACAAAAAGAAAAAGGGAGAGGCTAAGTAAATAAAGATGGTAAGCTAGAAAATAAAGTGATTAGGATAAAAGACGGAGACAATAAGACAAACAACGGAGGTCTCACAAAAACTAGAGTAAATAAAGTAATAAGTAATATATAACTGAGAAAAAATAAAGAAGATTCAGGAACAATTTGGAAAGATAGTAGAAGAGTTAAGAACAGAGGTCCGATAAATAGACACTAAGGTAAAACTAAAGTTCTAAAACCTAGTACAAGTGATAGTAATAAACCTTAAGAAATAGTCCATCTAAGGGATAAAGTAGAAGAAGCCAAACCAAACCACCCGTAAATAGGACAAGGAAATGGACGACCCATAAGGAGACGGAGAAGTAGAACAAATATAATGACACAAACCCCACCGGAAAGACATAAGACCGTCAGACACCTCAAGAGATAACACCTCAAAGGAGTGACACCCACCTCAACATACCCACCGAACAGTTCCAAAGGACCAATCCCTTCGAACACAGCCACAAGACCACCCACCTCGACCTAAAGAAGAGAGACCTCACGTTACTTCACAGGGCATTACTCAATACTCCACAGTCACCCAAACCTCATTGAAACCCGTCGGACATATAACCTCGAGTCCCGACACAAGGACACAACGACCTCTTAAACACGTCATACAGAACGAGACCTTGAACAACCGGGAACCCACCACGAACCAAAGTCACATCTATACCTCCGTAAACTACTCGAGGACAATTAATTACAAGGGACCTCAGTCCTCAAGAGACCACAAGAGTCCTAAACCCGAATTCGGAGGACAAAGACCAAAAGTCAGAATAAAAATGTCAACAGAGTTCTGAAGAGGTAGATATGTCGTGTCAACTATTTTGTAGATCCAATTTCTACTTTTCAAAGAGGTGTTACTCCCTGTGGATCTCTCCAAGTGTCTCAATGTACCTCTTTACTTCTCCCTCCTCCCTCAATCTCCACTGGACTTACTCTACTCCACTTTAGTTTTCTCCTCTCTCGTTCGATCGGTTATTATTGAAGGAATACACACGAGGTACCAGACCTGACGAGTCTCTACCAGTACCTCAATATGTCACTTCTCTTCTCCCTCCTTCCTCTGTCTCCACCGGTCCTCCTATTTCCCCCCTTAGTTTTCCTCTCTCTAGGTCGGTCATTAGTCAAGGAATTCACAAGAGGTGGTAGATCTTGTACGTTTCTCTAAGTGTCTTAACCCATCTCTTCTCTTCTCCCTCCCTCCTCTATCTCCACTAGACTACCTCTTTTTCCTCCCAGGTTTCCCCCTCTCTGATCAGTTCGGTCATTAGAGTGAGGGTTCATTTTTACCCATGACTTATAACCCAAGAATTTCCATGTTTTAACTGTTGTTTATGGTTTTTCGTTTTTAACTTTTAGATCTCATCTCCAACCTAAAAGTTTTTAGGTTATAATTTCTTTTCTTTTTTTTTCAGTGTTTTTAATATATTTTTAATATATATACTTCAAACGAAATTTTTTAATCCAGAGAAAAAAAAAACGTTTCATTATCATCCAATATTTTTACTTTTAATTTCCTCATAGCTCCTGAATTTTTAAAAAATTTTTAATTTTTTTTTCTTACTATCATTTTTATCATTTTTATATAGATCCTAAAAGAGACCATAACAACACCCGTCACACTCCAGTCAAGTAAAAGTCTATAAAGGAACCAGGTCGAATATAAAGAGTTCTAGACATCCGGGGAAGGATACATTAGCCATGATTGCTGTCCCAAAATTAGATAACGTGGACAGTGAAGGTTCTGTCACGGGAGACCAAATCGAAGAAGACAAACGACCAGAGAAGCCACAGTCTAAAGGTGGGACTGTGTTCCCCCGCCACCACCTGTGAAAAATCCGAGTGGACAAGTCAGAGCGACACCCCTCCCTCCCTACGACGTTTGTTTATTGTGACCGCACACGAGCGTCACAGAGTCGTTGTGACCCGGACAGGGGCAAGTACTGCGAACACGACAGGGACGGGTGTGACGAGTCGGAGATCCAACGAGGCGGTCTTTGGCAGGCTCCGACCGGGACCCGACGCACGTGGAGGGTCCAGATTCGACGAGTCCAAGTCCGTGAGTCCATCAGGAGTCTCCACGTGTGAGTCAACCAGGACGTAAAACACGGGAAGGGTCCAGGTTCGTCGAGTCCACCACTTCACAAACCACTCGCACCAACGACGTTGAATAGCGGAGGGGGCAGGGACGACGAGGTAAAAGACCCACATTTTGACCGCATGGAAGAGTCCACCTACAACAGGTAGGTCTTGGGGTTCTTCAGAATCAATCGTTTCTTCGGACGAACGTCAAACCATCTATTCCAGAGAGACCCCGGCACTAACGGGGGAAGACCGAGACCGACGGGAGTGAACGGACAGTGGTCTCCCCCTACCAGACGTCGCCCGAATCGAGACAAGTCAGGAAACAAGACACTCGGCCGGACCGCCACAGAATCCAATCCCGAAAAGCGCTCCATCAATAGGGTGTCAGACCAAAGGATCGGGTTCAATCAGGGAGTCTAACGGGAGTCCCGTAAGTCCGGACCAGGAATGACATTCGTTACGTCAGACGCGGAGGGACGAGTCGGGGGCGAACGATCACCGCCCACGTCTACAAACGCGACGAAGAGGCGACCCCCTCAATGGCAACCCGTGTATTATACATCCAAAATTAATAAATAAATAAAAAGGAGGGACAATACAACGGGAGACACGAAGGTTCTGAGTGGTGTCTGAGCCGTCACTCTTACAAAGGACCACAAACCTTTGGAGAGAAAAATTTTGAAGAAAGGACCCTGTCTCGAGGTAGGGATGGAGAAAACAGAGAAAAAAACAGAAAATAAAAAAAAGGATGGAGGAAAGCTTCTGTGACCCGACGAAAAGACCCACGGACTACAGGAGACGGTCGTAAGTCTTCAACAAAACACCTGAAATGGGTCGCAAATTCACAAGAAAACTACTTAAACACCCCCTCTTTCACCAGAGGGGTAGGATAAGGAGACGGTTGAATCCTGGCGGGGGTCCTTAAAAGTCATGAAGTAAGAATTAATTACATCTGAAGTTCTACGAACTCCCTATCTTACAAGTATCAAGTAATTAATAGATTGTGTATACATAGAAGTAAGTCATTGAGAAGTTAAAGACGAATTTCAACCTCTTTCTACAAGTTCCTTCCTTTGTACTGTTACTGTACACGTTTCTAATAGTTTTGTGTCATTGACTTGGGACTTGAATTCATCTTATTCACAGGACTTGGACTACATTGACTGAACTGACTACATAATCAATCCCAAACTGGTCCCTTCATATGGTCTTACACATTATACTTTATTACGCCAAATGATATACCTACCTTAATGTATTAACACCTCCTACCACTTCTTAAGATTCCTTCTGAATGTAGTAACAGACGACGATTTGGATTTTAACGACATCCGGTCTTGTCGACTGTCTGACCTATTTCGAACGGGACCCTTTCTACCTTTAGTTTTCGTTCATCCTTGACTATCCTTGTTTAACTTCGTACACACTTAAAAATTGACGGAAGTTGGAGTTTTACGATTAAATCAGGTCTTCAACGACCGTAGTAAATGTCACCCCCACGTCACACGGTACTGGACCTCGTTGACTTCATCTTCTCAACTACCTGACATCCCATCACCGGATGGACTGTCCCACTCAGTCATATAACCGTTGAACTCATTCGAGTTCACTTCGAGTCCGGTAGTATTCCTAGAAAGTCGAAGTTTAAACGTTCGTAAGGACAACAAATCAAGTCAAGTCAAATCAACGAGTCAACACAGGTAAGAAACGCTGGGGTACCTGACGTCGTACGGTCCGAAGGGACAGGTAGTGGTTGAGGGCCTGAAATGAGTTTAAGTACAGGTAGCTCAACCACTACGGTAGGTTGGTAGAGTAAGAGACAGTAGGGGAAGAGGAGGACGGAAGTTATAAAGGGTCAAAACGTAGTCCACCGGTTTCATGACCTCAAAGTCGAAGTCGTAGTCAGGAAGGTTACTTACAAGTCCTGACTAAAGGAAATCCTACCTGATCAACCTAGAGGAACCCCAAGTTCCCCGAGAGTTCTCAGAAGAGGTTGTGGTGTCAAGTTTCCGTAGTTTAGAAACCACGAGTTGAAAGAAATATCAGGTTGAGAGTGTAGGTATGTACTGATCACCCTTTTCGTATCGAAAACTGATCTGCCTAGAAACGACCGTTTCATTACAGAGAAGACAAATTATACGGTAGAACCAACTAGTATTGAAAAGAAGGTCCTCGTTTACAGAAAATTAAAACACTGACGTCGGTGGTAGACGTCACTAAAACTTCGTGGGGCGGGGGTGAGGCGGGTTTTATTTCAGATATTGACAAAGGTAACAAAGGGGTAGATAAACGGTACTTCACTACCCCGGTCTACGATACTAGAATCAAAAGACTTACAACTCAAAATTCTTTTGAAAAAATGGGAGGAGAAAGTGAAAATAGTTCTCCGAAAAAACAAGAAAAAGTGAAACACGGTAGTAGACCCACCACAGTTCCCACCACAGTAGACGTATAGAGTCCAGTAACTATAAAGAGGGTCGTTAGAACTAAGGTCGAACCCGAAGTAGGTCGGGTCGCAAAGAGTACTACGTGAGACGTTTATTCAATTTATTCGTTCCACTGTTATATATCAGAACATGAGGAAAGGGCTAAACCTCGGTCAGATAACAAGGTACAGGTCAAGATCGACAACGAAGGACTGGACGTATGTCTAAAGAGTCCTCCGTCCAGTCCACCAGACAATAAGAGTAGAGAAAGTCTTAAAAGGTCTCGAAAACACTAGGGGTGTAAGTTTCCGAAACCGTATCAGTTATTTCGTCTTCATCTATAAAAATACCTTGAGAGAACACAAAAGTTACTAAATTAACGTCGATACAACGTTAAATTAGAGACCAAGAAGACGGAAAAGATTTAGGTGAAACTTTTAGACCTTCAAGTTTCAAGTACATGACAACTTCATACCCAACCTCTTAAAACTCGTAATGAAATGATCGTACACTCTACTCACGTTAACACGTCATCAAACTCGTAAGAAACCGTAATGGAAAGAAACCCTAACCTTACTTTTGACTTGAAAAGGTCAGAATACCGGTGACGACTCAAGAGGTTTAAAGGACCGTATAACTCACGTCGTAAAAGTGTCGTAGTAGAAAATCCTAAACTTTATCGAGTTGACCTTAAGGTAGTGGAGGTGATCGAAACAAACATCATTACGAAGGATTCCGGGTGAACTGAAGTGTAAGGTCCTACAGACCGAGATCCACTCACTAGTGTGGTAACACCAAGAGACCCAGTACTTCTAGAAAAAACATATCAAGAAGACACATAAGAACGGTGGAGAAGAATTATAGAAGACGAAGACGATCCAGGTATGATAAAGACAGGAAATAACACGGGTAGAAACGTACTTTACAAGGGAACCATAGAGATTAAAAGAACTTCTCTAGAGATCAGAAAGGGTAAGATAACAAAGGGAGATAAAAAGCGTGGCTAGTGACTCCTTACGAAAGAATAGAGAAGAACGATAAGAAACTTTGAGACGTAAGTTTACCCATATAAAAAGGAAAAGAGGAAGTGAAGAGAAGAAAAGAGTCGATAAACATTCCAGAGGAGTCTGTTGGTAAACGGAAAAATGTAAAGAAAAAGCACCTTTAACGGAACTAGGGACGGAGGACATGTCACAATACTTGAAGGTAGGTATAAAGAAATCCGAGATAGTCTAGACTTAGGAACTTAGATAAACAGTGAAGGTGACACATTACCTTTCCTTAAACTAAATCCAGTAGGGACTTACCAGATTACCAAAAGGGATGAAAGAAGTTAAATTCAGACTTCAAACTTTATTCCTCAAGTACTAGACTCGATGTCAGTCGAGGGACAGAACAAAAACGACTGAAACATCTCGAAGAGGTAGAAACCGACCTTTATTATATTAGTTAGAGTAAAACCATAACTGACAGACCTCTACAGGGACACATCTCAGAAGAGAACACAACAACCTTATTTCACAAAGGATACTGCTCACGTAAGAGAACCGTTTTGAGATACTCAGAAACGGGCCGAAGTAAGACATGAGATTCCGGTTTAAAAGGACAATGAAGTCTATAAAGAACTGAAGGATGAAAACGTAAGGTCAGGGAATATTACTTTTCCTACAGAAAAAACCACAATCAAGATCTTCCAGAACATCCAGAAGTATCTTGGTAAGTCCAAGTCGAAAAAAGTCGTAATGACCAGTCCCATATCTAAACCTAATCACACTATAACTTACCAAACGGAAACTTTACTTCTCTCTAGTAAGACAGCAAAAACTCTAACGTAGGTTCACGACGTTAAATCTGACAAAACAACTGATACTACCAATGAGGTAAAGAAGATTCTCTAAGAACGGGTGTCATCATCTATATTACCAGTAGACTCAATTTAAGTGGGTAAGGTCAGGTAAAATGAAGTGAGATTGGATTTTAGTGTCCCCTTCTCTTAACCCCCCTTTTACCAAACGTGTATCGATTAACAGTCTTATTTTAGTAGAGAAAATTATTTTAGTAGTAAAGAAAATTAAGAAAAAAGGAGGGACGAAGTAAATAAGGGTGGTAAGATAGAAGGTGGAGTGAATAGGATAGAAGACGGAGTCAATAATATGACAACCATGGGAGGTCTCACAAAAAAATAGAGTCAATAACGTAATAAGTAATAACTAACTGAGAAAATAAAGAAAATCCGGGAACAATTTGTAAAGAACGTAGAAGAGTTAGGAACAGAGGTCTGATAGATAAATATTGAGGTAAAACAAAAGTTCTAAAACCTAGTAAAAATGATAGTAATAAGGTTCAAGAAAAAGTTCATCTGAGGAATAGAGGAGGAGAAAACAAACCAAACCACCCGTAAATAGTACAAGGAAATGGACGACTTATTAAGAGACGGAAAAGTAAAACAAATTTAACGACACAAACCCCATCGGAAAGACATACGACCTTCAAACGCCAAGTAAAAATAACACCTTCAAGGAGGGACACCCACCCCAACTTGTTCAGCGAACAGTTCCAAAGGACCAATCCCTTCAAACGTAACCACAAGACCACCCACCTCGACCTAGAGAAGAGAGACCTTACGTTACTTCACAGGTCATCACTCAAAACTCCACAGATATCTTATTTTATGAATCCTTATTTAGATGGATTTCTTTGTTTACTGGATATATGTCTTGTGATATTTTGTGACAACTTTCTTTAGTTTCTACTGTGTTTATCTACCTCTTTGTATGGTACAAGTACCTAGTCTTCTTAGTTATATCACTTTTACTTATAAGATGGGTTTCGTTAGATATCTAAGTTACGTTAGGGATAGTTCGATGGTTATCATAAAAAGTCTCTTGATCTTTTTTATTAAAGTGTTAAACATACCTTTATGTTTTTTGTGACTTATCGGTTTCTTTAGCACTCTTTCTTCTTTCTTTGACCTCCTTAGTTGGACGGACTGAAGTCTAATATGATGTTTCGATGTCAGTCGTTCTGTCATACCATGACCGTGTTTCTGTCTTTATGTCTAGTTACCTTGTTTTATCTTTCGGGTCTCTATTTAGGCGTGTGGACACCTGTGGAATAGAAACTGTTTCATCCGTTCTTACATGTTATCTAATTTCTGTTAGAGAAATTGTTCACCATGACCCTTTTGACCAGTTGGTGAACATTTTCTTAATCTATCTTGTGAAAGATTGTGGTATGTGTTTTTATTTGAGTTTTAACCTGATTTATATTCTGGTCTTTGATATTTTGAGGATCTCCTCTTATATCCGTTTTGTGAGAGGTTGCATTTAGTGTCGTCCTAGGAGATACTGGATGGAGGGTCTCATTACCTTTATTTTCGTTTTTATTTGTTTACCCTGGATTAATTTTAATTTTCGAAAACGTGTTGTTTCCTTTGATATTCGTCCCACTTTTCTGTCGGAAGCCTTACACTCTTTTATTATCGTTCACTTCGTTGACTGTTTCTTATTTAGATTTTTTTTTTTTTTATGTTCGTTGAGGACGTCGAGTTAAGGTCTTTTTATTTACTGGGTTAGTTTTTTACCCGGTTTATTGATTTGTCTGTAAAGAGGTTTCTTCTGTGTGTCTACCGATTGTTTGTGTACTTTTCTACGAGTTGTAGTGAGTAATAGTCTCTTTACATTTAGTTTTGGTGTTACTCCATGGTAGAGTACGACCAGTCTTACCGACGATAGTTTTTCAGTTGTTTGTTATTTACGACCTGTCTCACACCTCTTTTCCCTTGGGAGAATGTGACAACCATCCTTACGTTTGATCATGTCGGTGACACCTCTTGTTATACCTTTAAGGAATTTTTTGAACTTTATCTTGACGACAAACTACATCGTTAGGGTGACGATTCGTATGTGTAGCTCCTTTGGTCTTAAATTTCTCTTTGCACTTGGGGTTACAAGTAGTGTCGTGACAAATGTTATCGGTCTTGTACCTTCGTTGGATCTCCGGTAACCGTCTACTTACCTATTCTTTCGTCACCATGTATATGTGTTATCTTATAATGAGTCGGTAATTTTTCTTACGTAAACTTAGTCAAGATTATTCCACCTACTTTGACTTCGGATAATATGTATCGGTTCATTTAGTCTTTCTTTTTGTGGCTATGTCATATGATTGTGTATATATATCTTAAATCTTTCTACCATTACTACTGGGATATACGCTCTATCGTTTTCTCTGTGTCTACATTACTTGTAAGAAAATCTGAGCCACCCTCTTCCGCTCCCACTCTACTAAACTCTCCCATCGTAACTTTGCACATATAATAGTATACACTTCACCTAGTGGTCAAGTCCAAGTTACGTACTCTGTCCCACGAGTTCCGACCACGTGACCCTACTGGGACCCCCTACCCTAACCCTCCCTCCACCCTCCCCCCAAGACCTACCCCTTGTGTAAACGTGGACACTGACTAAGTATAGCTACATATGGTTTTTGGTAATGTTATAACGTTACATTAATCGGAGGTTAATTTTATTTATTTAAATTGTTTATTTTATTTTACCCTTACAACTATATGTTTTTGTTTGTTTTATTTACTTATGGAGGTTTTCGATCCGAAAAAAAAAAAAAATTACGATAGTATAACACAACTCCGGTCCTCTCTGATATATTTTATTTTATTCCAAAAGTGTGAGGAAATTCATTATGTACGTTTTTCTTCCGACTCTTTTGATGAGTAAATGTTAGTGTTTATTAAAGAATTCCTTTTCCCTCCTAGGAAGACTTCCGTTTTGGTTCTAGAGTCATGTCTCTGATCCCAGTGACTTTTTAGAGTCAGTACTCCTAAATCAGGATTTATTAATTAACCGATGTACATGGACCCGACCTAAGACTTATAAAATATACCTGGTCAATTGACAACATAGAGGACAAAAAAAAAAAACCCCCCCCACAGATATAACCGATAAGATACGGATAGGATAGTAACATACGACGGATACACCCCTTGTATGTTATACGGAAATCAAGTGTACAGTAGTCAATCTCTCTTTAACATAAGTTTCACTAGACGTGTTTCATGTCCTCGACTTCTCGAAGTCGACATCGACTCGGGTTAAATGGACTCTAGAACTTGAAACTACCTGACTATAACGATACCATCCTCCGAATCCCCGAAATCTCCCGTCTGTAACAATATAAAAGACACACTCTCTTTTTACCTGAGAAAATCAATCTTCCGTCTGTCTAACATGTTATTATAGAGGAGACGGTATACGAGAAGAATGCTACACAAAACTGTAGAAAAGGAAGGTGATTCTTGACTCCAGATACAAGATAAGGAAAATTAGGGGTGTCCGAACAATCACACATCGTTATTATTCTGTTACCATGTAGGTTCCTATCTGGTATTTTCCATTATACCAGAGGTAGACTAGTAACCTTGTGAACGAAAATATCTGGACTCGTTGGTACTTTATATACAACAATTTTTTAGTTCCGGTGTACCTCTGTGAGACACATCCTTTTCGAGAAAGGAAAACGTAGTAATTTAAATTAACTAAATGTCAAAATATTAGTACCGATATAAATCTAAATACAGTATAAAATATAAGTTACTTAAATAAAAAAGAGTAAAATTCTTCTCTAGTTAAAAAGAAGAAGACTAAACTTTTATGATACATAAAGTTTTTAGACCACCAACCAACATTAAATAATTTTGAGATAAACCAAACCTAAGAGAACGTCAAAAAT
Source organism: Capra ibex (assembly GCA_006410555.1). Taxonomy (NCBI): domain Eukaryota; kingdom Metazoa; phylum Chordata; class Mammalia; order Artiodactyla; family Bovidae; genus Capra; species Capra ibex. The sequence continues at coordinate 61,490,622 of SJYO01026388.1, read as the reverse complement.
TCAGTAACTATTAAAATAAAAAGAGAACCCGGTCTTATCTGTAATTCTCAGAGAGATCAGGGACTGTGGTGAGGGAGAGTAATATAATTATAGAAGACACCAAAATCAGATGGTATTATCTCTATTGTAAAAGTGAATAAAAGGTAAAAATAAGAACGACAAAAATATACTATTATTGAAAATATTTTAAAAATGAGTGGGAACAAAATGTAAAAATTAATTCGTAAAGGGATTCAACAATTATAAGTAAGTTATCCGATAGGAGGTTATTTATAAAAACATACTATTTTAAGGACTCCATAGAATTTAATGTATAAATAAATTATATAGTTAAATCAAATGGTATTTTATTATCATACCATGTTAAGAAATAGAAAATGTAAAACTTTTGTTAAAAGGTAACACACCGAAACTACAACGAATATTTAGATTATTTCTCAATTAATCTAAAAAGTAATAAGATATTTTAGAATCAAAGTGATAATACACAGACCAAAATCGAAAAATTCTCTAAAAAAGAAATATGATACTCTATAAAATTACTCTATAAAGTAGAAGGAGATTATAAACCTAGACAAGTTTGGAAGGACGAAGTTATAGAAGAGACGTAGTATATAAAAAAATATAATATATTGAGGAAGATTCTGAGAATAAAATCCCTTGAAACACAGACAAAGATAGGTTATCTATGTATTTCAAGAATCGTGAAGGTAAAAAATTAATAAAAGACTACTAAAGACTTTCCGAAAATTTCGAATTATAAGATCAAGTTATTCTATCGTAAAAACCGACATAATAAGGTAATATTTTAGGAAGATGACTTTAGAAATAAAGATTATGTTCATAAAATAAAAATACTTTTATTAAAGGTAAACCAAAACGAAATATTAAAAGAGTAAAAGTACAATTGTCAAAAATATCATCAAAACGAAGGGAAAAAGACTTATAAACTAAAAAGACATATAGTATTGGAAAATACGAAATCTCCTAATCGTAATCTTTTATCTTATGCCTTTACCCCAGTCTTCGGGGTTTGAAAACTTAAATTATCGATTCAACTTTCAGTAGTCCCGTCTGTCGACCACGTGACTGTAAAGTGAGGTTTTTTACACTTGACGAGTAGTCAAGATAAATAGACGAAAATACTTCACTTACAGAGGGGACAATTAATTAGGAGATCGGGAACTCTTTACGTTCCTTCCTCCTCTGTTGTCCCTGATTCAGTAGTCCTCCAGGTAAAACTAGACCGAAATACGAAGAGAGAACTAAGTTCAAGACCGTCTTAGGACAACGAAGAGACGTAATCCCAGTTAAATATGATTCGTCATGATTCACGGTCAAAATATATATATATCTCTCTTAACTGTATTGTAATATAATGAAAGTCCACATGTCGTGTTACCAAGCTATAAACATATATAATCTTTTACTAGTGGTATACGAGATAGTAGAAGAGATGTAATCTCAGTTAAATATAACTCATTATGATTCATGGTTATTTTACATAAAAGATAAATGGAGTGGGTCTGGTAATTCATCTTTTAACGTAATAAAAAGAGAAATCTAAAGTTCTCTTTACACGTCTTTTTGTCTTTGATTCTCTTTTGATCTGTCGGATTAGGGTGTTAGGGTGTGTGGAAAAAACCCCCCCCCCAAACTTAAATTCCTGAACGAAGACTTTTTATCTTAATTAACCTTCTTTGTTACATACAGAAATCCCTGGTCAGGTATTTTCGTGATGGTGAATGTACAACATTCCGTACTAGTTACCTTCTTTAGGTGCTAGGTACTAGGTAGTTTTTACAGAAGAGACATAAGTTCAAACAGAACTTAAATAGGACAACAGAAGAACGTAAAAGGTAAATCTATATATAAGGTAATATTAAATTAAAAATACTTCTCATTTTACAGACACAGTTCTTAGACGACAAACGTACACCTACAGGTCAATAAGATCATGACAATAAATTTTCTGACATAAAAGAGGTAAATGACTGAGACACATCATATGCAAAATTTTTAGTCGAAATAAATCCGTACTAAAAATACATCACTTAAACTAGTCAAAATTGACATTCTAATCTACGGGAAACTGTCTACTAATCTCACACCTGAATGGTGGTATTAATATTGCCTCTAATAGAAGTAGTGAACTTGGTCAAGGGACCCCGAAAAAACAACAATTAAAGTATGGGTTCATGGTCAGATACCGTTAGTCACTAAACTAAAAGATAGTCATATCTAAACTGAAAAACATTTAAGGTATACTTTCCTTAATGTATAATAGAAGGAACATACAGAAAAGTTAATCTCATTAAGAAAGTGATAATTAAACTCAACCCACTTAACTAATATCAAACCCCGAAATAACATATACAGATGATATTTGCGAACTGTCTAGAAAGACACTTGTATGTGAAGTGTACTATTCATTTATGTATTGACACTCTTTACCATTAGCGTAAAAATGTAAGAGTGATTGTCATATACTCTCAAGGTCATCGAGGGGTAAGAGTGGATGAGAACGATGGAAGTCTGAGAAATCAAAATCGATAAGGTGATCATCCATCTTCATAGAATGAATGACGCCGAAATTAAACATACAACCAGCCAGCCAGCCAAATCAGCGAGTCAGCACGGGTTGAGAAACGTTGGGGTACTTAACGTCGTGCGGTCCGGAGGGACAGGTAGTAGTTGAGGAACTCAAGTGAGTCTAAGTGCAGGTAGATCAGTCACTACGGTAGGTCGGTAGAGTAGGAGACAGCAGGGGAAGAGGAGGACGGGGGTTAGGGAGGGTCGTAGTCTCAGAAAATGTCACTCAGTTGAGACGTGTACTCCACAGGTTTCATGACCAGAAAGTCGAAATCGTAGTAAGGAAGGTTTCTTTAGGGTCCCGACTAGAGGAAGTCTTACCTGACTAACCTAGAGGAACGTCAAGTTCACTGAGAGTTCTCAGAAGAGGTTGTGGTGTCAAGTTTTCGTAGTTAAGAAGCCACGAGTCGGAAGAAGTGTCTGGTTGAGAGTGTAGGCATGTACTGATGACCTTTTTGGTCTCGGAACTGATCTGCTGGATTACTGATTACGTCTCTTCCGTTACCGTGGCGTGTGGTCATGAGAACGGATCGATTAGGGTACGTGCCTTCTCGGACCATCCGACGTCAGGTACCCCGGCGATCCTCAGTCTGTACTGACTCGCTGAAGTGAAAGTGAAAAGTGAAAGTNCATGACCAGAAAGTCGAAATCGTAGTAAGGAAGGTTTCTTTAGGGTCCCGACTAGAGGAAGTCTTACCTGACTAACCTAGAGGAACGTCAAGTTCACTGAGAGTTCTCAGAAGAGGTTGTGGTGTCAAGTTTTCGTAGTTAAGAAGCCACGAGTCGGAAGAAGTGTCTGGTTGAGAGTGTAGGCATGTACTGATGACCTTTTTGGTCTCGGAACTGATCTGCTGGATTACTGATTACGTCTCTTCCGTTACCGTGGCGTGTGGTCATGAGAACGGACCGATTAGGGTACGTGCCTTCTCGGACCATCCGACGTCAGGTACCCCGGCGATCCTCAGTCTGTACTGACTCGCTGAAGTGAAAGTGAAAAGTGAAAGTACGTAACCTTTTCCTTTACCGTTGGGTGAGGTCACAAGAACGGAACTCTTAGGGTCCCTGCCCCCTCGGACCACCCGACGGTAGAGACCTCAGCGTCTCAGTCTGTGCTGACTTCGCTGAATCGTCGTCGTTGTCTTAATGATTACCACGACCCATGGCAAAATTGTGTTAATCTAGAAAGGGTTATTTTATATGTTATCTTACAAAACAGACAAAAATGACAAATAAGTCAATTATTCTTGATGATTACAACAATAACTCTAAAGATATACATAAAACTTATCTTTGGGAAATAGTCTATATACCAAACGTTCATAAAATAGGGTCAGAGTCTTCATCAAAACATAAAAGAATCGTCAAACAAAACTTCCCACCTTCAATTTACAAATACTTGAGATTTAAAATATAGGATAGCAGGAAACGATACGATTCCTGGTTCCTAAAAAAAAAAGAAAAGAGAAGATCTCTGTAATATTAAACTGGAGAATGAAGTGACGGTATCAAGTAAAACTCAATCAAAAACAGTTACTCACTCTATACCCTACGTCAAGTAAGAAAATCTATCTTTATTAATTAAAAAGTCTTGTAAAAGAGAAGGAAAAAAAAACTATTTCTAATAGGAAAAGAGAAAAAAGTGAAAAACATTTCTGGAGTGTAATGAACAAAACCTTTTATTTAACTGGTAAAAGAGAAAAAAGTGAAAAACATTTCTGGAGTGTAATGAACAAAATCTTTTATTTAACTGGTATATATGGAGTAAACCTAAGATATTAGACAAGGGTGACTAGGTAAACTCAGAGGATATACGATTTTGGTGTAACCTCTAATGAAAATTTTATACTATATGAGGGATCTATAATTATAATAACGTCATCACGAAAGAGGAATTTCGTTTGGTTTTGAATTTATTTCTTTCTTTATTTGTTGAATATAAAAGTCATTTCTGGACGTCACGAATAAACTTTCACAGATGTATTTGATCCCTGAAAAAGGGAATTTACACACCCCCCCCTTTACTTGATAGTAAATCGTGTAAAATTGTTGACTTTTATATGTCAATTCACTATTGCTTACAAACCAAGTAAACATAAAAATAGATCAATGTTTTACATTTTTATATTTATATTACTCACATCACCAAGTAACACTTTCTAAATATAATTTATATTTCTAGTAAAACTAAAATGTCCGAGAAGTCTTAAATTCAGTATGAAGAATTTTTATTAGACAGTATTTACAGAAATTTTATATACTCCCGATAAATAGAAAAGAATGGTTCCTTTATACTACAGTGTCGTAGTAATTGTCACTTAAAATCATCAGAGTCTATAAGGTGATTTTAAGATGTATAAAGGATGTACAGTGTAGAGAAAAAATACATTCATGTTTTAATTTCTGAACGAAGTCACTAAAGGTATAAATAAACAGAATGTTTTTCAGTATTAATTATCTTTCTCATTTCCCTTTTACTGTATGTTAGAACAAACGATACTTAATATAATATAACCCTAATTTTTTTAAACCTAAGACCGGAACAAAAGGGTTCAAGATCGATTAATAAAAAACATATACTTAAGGTCTCGGAATCAAAAGAGTGACCATTTACTATGTTTAACTTGGGTCATATTATAGAATTATTAAAAAAAAAAGTTTATTACTAATAATGAGGTCAAAGTCGAGTCGGAACATCTCTCTATTTTTCCGTCATTAAGAGTAAATACTTTCACTTTCTTGACTTTTAATTAATGGAAAAACTTAGGTATTCTATGACTCTAATCTCCTATTTGACGATTGGACTTTAGATTTCTCTCGAGACGTCCCTCTCTGTCTTGGGCTTATACACGGACAAACTGTGATAGGTACCGGTAGATTCGGTCATGTCTCTATCTCGATCTACAGGCATATAACGATTTCCGGTCTCCCTTGGGTGTCTACCTCCTCTTATATGAAGTAAAAACATTCGAAAAGGAGGTACCTATGATGTTTGAGTTTCCTGATAAACCCTTTTGGTATTCTTTCGAACGGAGTACCTTGATGGATCCCTTACTCTTATCGTCGGTGATAGTTTAAACAGGTCCTTTGGTAGAGGGATTGAAGGGATACCTTGTTTTATTAGAAGTCCCACTATTTGTTGTTTTAACATCTCACTCCCGTGACCACCATTGGTTGACGTCGACCCTTAACTTCTTGGCCCCACTTTTTTGTTTTGAGTTTTCGATCCCCTCCCTTACCGTATGTATAGTCTCGGATATATATAGACCTCCTCTCCGTCCTTGTAAAGGTTTCCGACATAGGGACTCTGGGTTTAAGTCTTATAATCTCTTGAGAGAAGAAGAGAGGGAGATAGGACTTTCCCTGTTGATGGTGATGTTTACAACCCTTGTGTATCATAATATTATGTCGAGCTTATCACCATTCTCTCAGAGACTCTTCGTCGTGTTTCTCTTCTTGGTCAATCTTATACTGTGAGTTTTAGATCGTGTAACGTTTCGTACTACTTGAAAACAGACCACTTTGTGTGTTCGTTTTTTGATTTCGGACTTTACTTCCGTAAGAGAGGTAGGAGGCTGGGTGGGGCGGGAGAGAGAGAGACTTCTCCGTTTTGTTACTAGTCTCGGTATCAATCTACACTATTTGTAAAATCTGGAGAGTCTTTCCGTAAAACTTTATTGATACTAATCATACAATTTCCAAGATTGCCCTTATCCATCCGTTGTACTTTCGATTCTAACCACCAAAATCGTCTCTTTACCTTTTGCATTCTTTATTAATTTAACTCTACTATCTTTAAATTTTTTTGTGTATTTGTTTCTAATTCTTATACAATCTACCCGAGTAATCATCTGAAACTTATCTGATCCTTTTGTCGGATCCTTTCTAAACCTGTCAAACTTCTGTCCAGTTATCTTAAAGGTTTCTCTCCTCCTTTTGATTTAAATTTCCCCTTTTTTTTACCCTTTTTTCGATCAGGTCCTCTAGACACTGAACTCCTTGTTATAATAACAGTATGTTAGATTACATTTAGATCGACTTTTGAGTCCTCTTCTTCCTCTTCTTTCTACATTACTCCTACTTTTATATGAAGTCCCTCATTAGAAATCACTTTCACTTTCAACGAGTCAGTACAGTCTGAGAAACGCTGGGGAACCTGACATATCAGGTAAGAGGTCCGGTTTTATGACCTCACCCATCGGAAAAGGAAGAAGCCCCCTAGAAGGGTTGGGTCCCTAACTTGGGTCCAGAGGGTGTAACGTCTGTCTAACAAATAGTCGATTCGGTGGTCCCTTCGGGTTTAATCACTATATATAGTTGGTTTTATGGGTCATAAGAGTCTCTAGTCCTACATAAATCGTCAAGTGTGATTTGTTTGTCGCTTTTGGTTACATATAATGTAAGTTTGACGTTTATACTGTTTCTCTTTTTTAATTTCCGTTCATCTATTTTCCCTGTATGACTAATTTCTCTTCGTTTAATTCTTATATTGTCCGGAGAGTGGATTCTCGTAGTCCTTTCTTATATTACTTTACTATAAAAATTACACGACTTTATTTTTATAAATAAAAACCGTTCTCATATTTTACTAAGCGTAAAAGTCAATCAGACCGTCCAAGGAAAAGACAAAAGAACTACAATAAGTCAACGAGTCAACACAGACTGAGAAACGCTGGGATTTCTGACGTTGCACGGACCGAAGTGATAAAAGACTTCAAACGAGTCTAAGTACAGGTAACTCATACACTACGATAGATTGGTAGAGTAAGAGACGACGGGGGAAGAGGAAAACGGAAGTTAAAAAGGTTTGTAGTACCAGAAAAGGTTACTCGGTCGGGAAGTGTAGTCCACCGGTTTCATAGTCCAAAGTCGAAGTCATAATCAGGAAGGTTACTTATAAGTCCCAACTAAAGGAAATCGTGAATGACTAAATTAAAAATTTTCAAGACAAACCCTTATTATATAAAATTATTCTTCCATGTTTCTATTTTCTATCAGACCCTTCAAGACACACACAGAAAGTGGTAATGGAATTCACCAATACAGAATGGACGGACATCATAGTATAGGTTTGGTCCTTTAATTGTAAACATTGTTAACATGTTCTACACATGTTCACAAATACAGTGAAATATTACACATCTCGGTACATTGATAGTGGGTCTTGGTACTGTCTTTTGATAAAGTAGGTGTTCCTAAAGTGTTGAAAGAGAGGTTATTGGGTTTGAGAGCTTTTGGTAAAACAAGAGTTTAGGTATAAACACAGTGAACCGAGATATAAAAACACTACGTTCTATAAAAAAGTGAGTTGTATTACCGTAACTCTATTTAGGTTTAATAACGTACATATTTATCAAATAATAAAAGAAAATAATGACAAATGATAGAGTACCATACCTAAACGCGAAGGGTCCACCACGCTCAGCATTTCTTGGGCGGACGGTTACGTCCTCTGTACTCTCTACACCCAAACTAAGGACCCGGCCCTTCTACGGGACCTCCTCCCGTACCGTTGGGTAAGGTCAAAAGAACGGACCTCTTAGGGTACCTGTCTCCTCGGACCGTTCATACCTGTTATCTCAGTATTTCTCAGTCTGTGTTGACTTCGTTGAATCGTACGTGCATGTGTGGTATATCTAAATGGGTAAACAATTCGGTTTGTATGTAACATCTTGTAAACCCAATAAATGTAAACTGATACTACTTATTACCTCTTCCGTTACCGTGGGGTGAGATCATGAGAACGGATCTTTTGGGGTACCTACCTCCTCGGACACCCGACGTCAGGTACCCCACCGTTTCTCAGTCTGTACTGACTTGCTGAAGTGAAAGTGAAAAGTGAAAATACGTAATCTCTTCCTTTACCGTTCGTGAATGACACAAGAACGGACCTCTTAGGGTCCTTGTCCCCTCGGACCACCCGACGGGAGATTCCCCAGCGTGTCTCAGCCTGTGCTGACTTCACTGAATCGTCGTCGTCGTCGTACTACTTATTTCGATGTTACTTTGTAGTGTATGTCGAAAAACACACCTACGCTCGAAAATGTAGAGATCCTATTTACGGGTCTTCGCACTAACGACTCATTATAACATTTTAAAATTACACGTCCAAAAGTAAGTCTCCCGAGATGGTAAAATGTAAGGGTCGTCGGTATTTATTCCTGTTTTTTAACCTTTCTGTGATTTCTAACTTATATATATTTGGTAATTGTTTAACTATTCTTTTTCCTTTTGACGTTTCACCTTTTGCATATTTACCGTTCAGTCCTTTCCTTTTTTTTTTCATGTTTACCGTCAATTTGTACACTTTTCTACCAGTCGAATGGTTATTAGTTCCTAAATTAATGTTCAATTGTATGTCATTTTGTAATGAATTATAGTTTAACTGTTCTTTGAATTATAAGAGTATTATCGTTTATAACCACTTTTTCGTCTGGTAACCTTGAAAAGAAAAAGAAAAAAAACGTCTTAACAGAAACCGGTAACGGTGAAACTCCTTAGTCAAGTCAAGTCAACGAGTCAACACAGGCTGAGAAACGCTGGGGTACTTAGCGTCGTACGGTTCGGAGGGACAGGTGGTGGTTGAGGGTCTCAACTGAGTCTGAGTAAAGGTAGATCAGTCACTACGGTAGGTCGGTAGAGTAGGAACCAGCAGGGGAAGAAGAGGATGGGGGTTAGGGAGGGTCGTAGTCTCAGAAAAGGTTACTCAGTTGAGAAGTGTACTCCACCGGTTTCATGACCTGAAAGTCGAAATCGTAGTAAGGGAGGTTTCTTTAGGGTCCCGACTAGAGGAAATCTTACCTGAACAACCTAGAGGAACGTCAGGTTCACTGAGAGTTCTCAGAAGAGGTTGTGGTGTCAAGTTTTCGTAGTCAAGAAGTCGCGAGTCGGATGACGTGTCAGGTTGAGAGTGTAGGTATGTACTGGTGTCCTTTTTGGTATCGGAACTGATCTGCCTGGAATCAGCCGTTTCATTACAGAGACGAAAACTTATACGATAGATCTAACCAGTATCGAAAAGAAGGTTCCTCGTTCGCAGAAAATTAAAGTACCCACGTCAGTGGTAGACGTCACTAAAACCTCGGGGGGGTTTTATTTCAGACTGTGACAAAGGTGACAAAGGGGTAGATAAAGGGTACCTCACTACCCTGGCCTACGGTACTAGACGCAAAAGACTTACAACTCGAAATTCGGTTGAAAAAGTGAGAGGAGAAAGTGAGAGTAGTTCTCCGAAAAATCAAGGAGAAGTGAAAGACGGTATTCTCACCACAGTAGACGTATAGAATCCAATGACTATAAAGAGGACCGTTATAACTAAGGTCGAACACAAAGAAGGTCAGGTCGCAAAGAGTACTACATGAGACGTATTTGTCCCACTGTTATATGTCGGAACTGTATAAGGAAAAGGATAAACCTTGGTCAGACAACAAGGTACAGGTCAAGAATGACAACGAAGGACCGGACGTATGGCTAAAGAGTTCTCCGTCCAATCCACCAGACCATAAGGGTAGAGAAAGTCTTAAAAGGTGTCAAATAACACTAGACGTGTTTCCGAAACCGTATCAGTTATTTCGTCTTCATCTACAAAAAGACCTTGAGAGAACCAAAAAGGTACTAGGTCGCCTACGACCGTTAAACTAGAGACCAAGGAGACGGAAAAGATTTTGGTCGAACTTGTAGTCCTTCAAGTACCAAGTGCATAACGACTTCGGACCGAACCTCTTAAAACTCGTAATGAAATGATCGCACACTCTACTCACGTTAACACTTCATCAAACTCGTAAGAAACCGTAACGGAAAGAAATCCTAATCTTACTTTTGACTGGAAAAGGTCAGGACACCGGTGAAACTCCTTATCAAACTATGATAGACTACTTTAGTTTCTACGTCAAATCGTATTGAGTCACTTTCGCAGGGATCTGTACGTACATAGGATCTCTTTGAGTATATATATGTATTACTAAATAAATCACGTATTTCTAAATCATCTACGACAATTACAAACTGAGTACAGGGAAACGGACGGACTCAAGTGGATGACGAAGACATTTGTCGAGGACTGGACGACAGTCTGGGACTGAACACACAGACCCAGATGTAAGAGACCAACTTGGGGAAAAGAGGTCCTTGTTTACCCTGGATTTACTACCTACACCCTCGTTAATCCTTTACGGACACACTTATAACGACCCCCGTCGACAGTTACATCCCTCACCTCTCCGTCCTCGATTTACGAAGTCGGAGGAACATACGACCATCTCATTAAAACTCCGTACCAGGTGTGTTCGGGGTCACCTTAGTGTAGGGTAAACGAGAGCCACCATAAGAAGAAGAATTTTGTATGAAATAACGGGTAAAAGAGAAAGGACAAAAGGGAAAAGCTAAAGGAGTAAAAACCACGGACCCTATAGGAGACTTTATTTAACAGACATAGGTTTTAAGAACCGAGTCAACCGAACCTCTCTCTCTGTAAGTTTGATTTTACTCCATTCTCACAAATACGTCATACCAAATATTATTACTTTTTAATCTTTTTTTTACTCCAATAAGACAGAACAGTAAAGTATGATACCATCGTTTTATTTACTTCTTAGATAAAAGGGGAGATCTTCTTAATTCTCAAATATAGTTAAATTAAAAAGGACTTAACCTTTGTAATTAAGAATTTAATTTAAATATTACGGCGGAATATACCTCAGTTATGTCCCTTACAGTGTCAAACCATATTGACATCTCGAGTGTAAGTTCACTTGATGGTTCATTACCCTAATTTACACATGAACCTTTATTTATACCAATAGTTCGAGACTATTCACTGGTACCACTACTAGTAAGAGTTTGTTAAAGTTGTTTAGTTTATCTTTCATTTGAAACATAAAAGAAACGTCTTAGTTGTTAAGTTAAAATAAAATGGACCATCCGACGTCTGACACCCCAGGGATTCTCAGTCTGTACTGACTCGCTGAAGAGAAAGTGAAAAGTGAAAGTACGAAACCTCTTCCTTTACCGTTGGGTGAAGTCACAAGAACGGACCTCTTAGGGTCCCTGCCCCCTCGGACCACCCGACGTAGATACCCCAGCGTGTCTCAGTCTGTACTGACTTTACTGAATGTCGTCGTCGTATGAATAGACGAATCCGACAGTATTATTTTATAATGTCTAACCACTAGAATAATTCGTTGCTTCCAAATAAAATAGGGTTGACACCACTGATCTTCAGGTTCTAGTTCCAAGGTCGACTCAATAGGAAACCACTCTCAGGAGGGAACACCAAAGTCTGTCGATGGAAAACGAAACATAAATGGACTAGAGAAGAAACACGTACGAGACTCTCCCTTTTTCTCGTTCTTCCACCACTATCCTCGAGAGGTGACTGAGAAGAATGTTCCTGTGATTACGATAGTCTAGTGTCAAGATAGGAATAGTCCCGAAGGGAACACCATATATAACGACGACGATAGTAACTTATCAACTGTGTCTCAATTCAGACCTCTTTTTAAATATAGCATACATGTTCGATTCAACGGGATTAACATAGAAAAACTGGGGTACCTGATATCGGGTAGTCCGAGGAGACAGGTACCCTAAGAGGTTCGTTCTTATGACCTCACCCAACGGACGGAAGGAGGTCTCATAGAAGGGCTGAGTTTCTAGATTGGATGTAGAGAACGTAACCGTCCGTCCACAAAAAAAAAAAAAAAAAAATGGTAATCCTGATGGACNAAAAAAAAAAAAAAAAAAATGGTGATCCTGATGGACCCTTCGGGTAACCATTTCTTTTTGAGTTACTGACAGAGTAACTTCTCGACATGTACTCCATAGTAATAACAACGATAACGAAATTCCTTAACCTAAGAACAACATAAGTTTACATCAAGAAGATCTATACAAACATTATACTAGTAGAGACTGAAAGATTCTGTGAAGGATAAGGAATCCCCGTATTTCTGACCTTTGATATTCAGAAATGGTGGGAAGGGTGACCCCAAGTTAATATGATTCGACCACTCTCCGATAGAGTACTCCAACACATCCTAATCTTCGGTCACAAGAGTACACTATCACCTCGCATTTACCCATCTAAAACCGTCTACCGTCTACACCCAAAAAAAGGGTCTCTAGAACCCGATAGAACAACTACCAATGAGAACCTCCCTACCATCCGTTGACTTTAGTACTTACTGAAGGATTCTAAAGAAATGAATTCTTAAGTGACTTTAGTCGGGAAAACTGGAAGTAAGGAGTAGAGGGTTATTAACAATCAAGTCAAGTCAAGTCAAGTCAAATCAGCGATTCAGCACAGGCTGAGAAACACTGGGGTACTTAGCGTCGTGCGGTCCGGAGGGACAGATAGTGGTCGAGGGCTTCAAGTGAGTCTGAGTACGGGTAGTTCAGTCACTACGGTAGGTCGGTAGAGTAGGAGACAGCAGGGGAAGAGAAGGACGGGGGTTAGGGAGGGTCTTAGTCAGAAAAGGTTACTCAGTTGAGAAGCGTACTCCACCGGTTTCATGACCTGAAATCGTAGTAAGGAAGGTCTCTTTAGGGTCCCGACTAGAGGAAGTTTTACCTGACCAACCTAGAGGAACGTCAGGTTCCCTGAGAGTTCTCAGAAGAGGTTGTGGTGTCAATTTTCGTAGTTAAGAAGTCACGAGTCGGAAGAAGTGTCAGGTTGAGAGTGTAGGCATGTACTGGTTTCCTTTTTGGTATCGGAACTGATCCACCTGGAATCAGCCGTTTCATTACAGAGACGAAAACTTATATGATAGATCCAACCAGTATTGAAAAGAAGGTTTCTCATCCACAGAAAATTAAAGTACCGACGTCACTAAAACCTCGGGGGGTTTTATTTCAGACTACGACAAAGGTGACAAAGGGGTAGATAAAGGGTACTTCACTACCCTGGCCTATGGTACTAGAAACAAAAGACTTACAACTCGAAATCCGGAGATTCAGATATATAATATGGGAAAATCTTTACTTTATAAACGTTACGAAAACTAAAACCATTGGTTTAGGACTTATAACCAATCACATGTAAACCGTAAGAAACTACGACTATCCTTTAATAAAAACAAAATAATTATCAAAATACCAATCTACACTCCTTTTAGGGTCTTAGAAAATTTTAAGTAAAACAATCTAATTAATACACAGAGATAGTGTGGGTTTCGAGAAAAAAAGGATTAACAAAGTTTTTAAGAAAAACTCTCCAATTTTTTGAACTACGATTACCAAAAGTGTAAAATATTATAGTTTTTGACTCTTTTATACATTATTTTATTTTAATCCTAGTCATGTAATACTGTTTCTGAGAGAGGAACTGGTCTGATAACTGACCGAGGAACTCGGACCGAGGGACTCCGTACAGGAGTTCTAAGAACGAATTTACGTTCTTAGGACAATTCACTCTGAAGTGGTGAGACCTAGACTTCTAGTTCAAGGAGTAGCAAGTGATGAGTGTTCTCAATCCACTATTGGGACCAGATTAAATCATTCTTAACACAACTTAGACGATTCGGTCTTAGTGGTGAATGAGGACTCCAAAGGTAGGGGACTGGGGGAGTCTGACGGGGAAACTATATTTAGAGTTGAACAGGTACAACATAAATCTTTACTCTAGTTATATATGACTCCAAGAGAAAAGGGGATAACATTATTAAGGAAACTTTTAGACAAACAAAGACGAAGTAGATATTAGACCGAGACTAAAAAGAAGAAATGAAAATATAACAAGATAAAGAACAATTCTAAATAAATATAATATATACAACGTTTACTTTAAATAGGTTTTAACCTTATTTTTTGTAACTTTTTAAACTCTATTTCATAGTTGGGTTAGAAGAATTAGAACCGTCTTCTCTATAATTTTACCTGACATGATACCTTCTGAGAAACTCCGAAAGTTCATTTTATCGTTTACAGTTCAATATAACGTAACGAAGTCCTTGATGTCTCCAACCGATAGTGTAAGTTTTGTTCTTTTTTTTTTAGAGTTAGATCACTTGTCCGTACGCCAATTCTAATGAAGAATCAACCTCCCGTTTATAAATTATTTACTGTCGTTTCTTTGGTCTAGAACCATGTTATCGTAATTTTTCGAATTTCAAAAAAATTTTTTGATACAGTAACTCTTCTTTATTCGAATAAAGTTCCAAAGTGAAATAATCTCAACAATTGTAACGACTAAAATGGATTTAATACCGTTCCCAATCAATCTTTGGGCTTCGAGACTTCCTTCATCGAATTGAGAAAAAGGTCTTAAATGATTGGTGTTCAGGATCTTTTGAGGGTTCCCGTTTAAAGTGTAAAGACCGGAGCAAATTCTGACTTTAGTAAAAACCCTCTTTAAGACTTCTCGAATCTCTTTCGTAGGTTTTAAAGTTAACGAAGAGACTTTGGAACCTTAGGACGGACAATTATTAGAGGTACGAGAAACGAATCTTAAATGTGTGTCTTAGTTGACTGTCCTTTGACGGATAGTGGGGGCTGGGGGTGACTTTCTGACACGGTTTCGTGAGCAGTCTTTGGTGTTACTGTTTTTATCTCGGTGACCGTTAATATGTCACTGATTCTTCACCTACAACCCTAACTTCGATAGAATGAGAAAAAAAAGAAGAAAACTATTACCACAATTTTTCTTTGTCTTTCGATATATTATCGTAGACCGGTTTGTCGAACAAGTGATTCAGATCGGGACACATTAAATTTTATAAACTCAAGAATATTGTAGGAACTTTTCGTACCGTAAGTTAGGTTTATGGTGTCTGTATGTCATGTCTTGTAGAGTGAGGTCAGTACGACGACCCATATCGAACGTCGTTTTCGTTGTTATTCTTTTCTTTTAAGAGAAACATGTCGACTTACCGACGTGATCTTAAAAGTCACAAGTCTACATTAATCTTTTGTCGACACTTCCTTTTAGTTAACAAAGACCATCAGTTACCGATTAAAAGGTGTTAGTCTTATTTCTTACGTTATACTGTACAAACATTACTCGTTCATTAACAAAGAGAAAGCAAATAACAAAATTGTAAAAAGGGAAATAAACACTCTCGACAGTAAACGAACGAAATCCTGTCGAAGAGGTCACAGACGAAGAGGGTAGGTATAAATTTTTGAGAGTTGACGGTTCGTCCGATGTATCAGGTCGAGTTAAATAAGTTCTAACGGTATGAATACTACTACTAAACATCTGATCGTTCCTTTACAACAGGAACGAAAATACTTAAGTGTTATTTCGAAGGTATTTACCTTACCAATAATTTGTGATCGTAAATAAGTACCCTAAATTGAAACTAAGGAAGGAGTTTCCAGAGTACACAGTTTTACTCCGTCAAGGGTCTTAAGTAACTGGACGACCAGGTTTACGGAGACCTAACGTTTTATTTTGATTTGATCTTGTTGATGTCCCGGGAATTTTTTTTTTTATATATATATATATATACACACACACACACACACACACACACACACACACACACATATAGGAAGAAGATAGTAATCGTATCTGTTCTTCCCCAACTAACAAAGTTGTCTACCTACCTTTTGATTTGGAGATACCACGGGTTGACCTTACATCTACCTACCCTTTACTTGAATTTACGATGTTATCCGGTTACTCTCATTTTAACAAAATAGTACGTTTTCTCAGACGAACTCTTTATGGTCCTCCTTATTGTGAGGAGACGACGAAGGTCGACTATTTTTTTCTTTTTTTTCATGAATGTAATAAACCACTTTAATTGGATAATGCAAAAAATTATGAATAAAAAAAACATCTTGTAAGAAACTTTCGACTACATCACTGTCACCTTCTTTCATTTTACTTATCATTTATTCTTAACATCATTTATCATTTATTCTTATGTGTCAGAGTCAACGACACATTAGAACCCTGATACGAAATTAAAATCAAAGGGGATGTAAAGAAAATTTCTCTTCTACCATTATGTATTCACTTATACACGAGAAAGAGAAGGATTATTAATACTATGTTTTATGTGATTATGTCATTAATTATAAACGTTTTTAGATTTCAAGATCTCCTTTTACTAAGGAGTCGAAAAGTTTTGACGTACTAATCGTTGGTTATCGGTCATCACTATTGACTAAAGTATTACAGATAAATACGAATACTAACTGTGTATCCCAACTTTAATATCAATTTAAAAAGAATCGAAAGATTAGAAGTCTCTCGGACGAGGTCTAAGACACACCACAAACAATGTATGATGAAAGACCCCGGGGGCTTTCTATGATACCCGGTTTCATTGTTTAATATTCTTTTCCTTGAGACATAAAAATACTTCGTCAGATTTAATAACTGACCCTTGATTTTAAACTTTTGGCGAACGTATTAATTATACGATACCCATTATTTATAATATACAAAATTCGACTTTAGACAAAAAGTTTACTAATTCCATATCGTACTAAAAATTTACTTTAAAATCCTCCGTGACAGGACATACTAATAGACAGGTGGAAAATATATTACGAAGTGTCAAACCCCATGTTATACCCATTAATTTTGTGTTTGTGTAGGTTTTCTACCAACTAACTAAAACAAAACAAAAATTCTCATCTTAAAGTATGTATGTCAAAATATCAAAATCTGAAACACGTTCTTTCGGTTACCTTCAATCTATCTTTTTACTTTATTCTCTTCTTTCTACTGTGAATAGTAGGGTCCTGACATCTTCCTCCACTACATTAACTTTCGATGAATCCACCATATTAATATATATGTAAGATCCTTTTGTCTGTTGGTCAAATTCACTTCCCCTTTCTGTTGTCTGTTTTCATACTGTTGAAGAGATGTAAAAGGTCCTCCCATCGATGATTTAATAGCATATCATACATAATTATGTATAGTGTATGAAAGAGGCACAATGGTCTTCGGACAATGAGTGGTGGGACCAGTATATAGACTATTTTTATAGAAAAGTAGACCAGTGTTTACGTCCGTAGACTGTCTCCGACACAGTTAATATCAAATAGATAATCTTTAAAACTTTTAATACCTCATTATATGTCTCACTTCCGACAGTCTTAATTCAACCTCAATTGAATACTGTTGGAATTTCCAAAGTATTGTAGTTTGAGGACGACGACTTTAAGGGTTAGAAGGGAAAAGGAACGAGAAGGGTCCTTGACAAAGAAGTCGAAAAAGAGTAAAGTACTAATTGACTTGTTGAACAGATCCTTCAAGGACAGTGAGTCGATAGAGGGACTAAAATAAATCAACCAAACACCATGTACTGTGAGTTTATGTAATTTAGTTAGTTTGTTATTTAATTTTATTATGTTTTCAATCATGGACTCTCATCCAGTGTTCGTTGACAAGAACTCATTATTTACACCAAAACCTTAAGGAGTCTGACTTCCTCCCGTTATTCCTTTCATTATGGAGGACCTACCATTACGTCATCAGTATAGACCGTTACCATTTTATGGATTAGTCTAGAACTAAGGATTAGGAGACTCTCATAGGAGGGTGACTGTCTTCGAGACACCTTTCCATTCACGAACGTATCCGATCAAAAATATCCTATATTCGTTACTGTTACGAGTTTTAAGAGATTCGTTCCAAAGTTGTCATGTGCTTGACTCTAGAAGGACTATAAGTTTGACCTAAATCTTTTCCGTCTTTTTAAACGATATACCGAGTCCTTTGAGTTTGTCCCCTAGGTATAGTTGGATCTTCCCACCCTTCCCTCCCTCTACCCTCCCTTCAAGTTTTCCCACCCATATATACATATGGATACCGACTAAGTACAACTCCAATCTGTCTTTTGTCGTTTTAAGACATTTCGTTAATAGGAAGTTATTTTCGTCTCCTTGGTCTTTAGTTTAACGATTGTAGACAACCGAGTAGCTTTTTCGTTCTCTCAAGGTCTTTTTTTTCAGATGACGAAATAGCTGATACGGTTTCGGAAACTGACACACCTAGTGTTGTTTGACTTTTTAAGAATTTCTCTACTCTTATTGTCTAGTGGAATGGACGGAGAACTCTTTAGACATACGTCCAGTTCTTCGTTGTCAATCTTGGTCTGTACCTTGTTACCTTACCAAGGTTTAACCCTTTCCTCATGCATTTCATAAGATGGGACGAATAGATTAATGTACGTCTCATGTAGTCCACTTTACGGTCCAACCTACTTCGTGTTCGACTTAGTTCTAACGGTACTCTTTGTAGTTATTGGAGTCTCTACGTCTACTACGGTGGGAACACCGTCTTTCACTTCTTCTTGATTTCTCGGAGAACTACTTACACTTTCTCTTCTCACTTTTTCAACCGAATTTTGAGTTGTAAGTTTTTTGATTCTAGTACCGTAGATTAAGGTAGTGAAGTACCGTTTATCTACCCCTTTGTTACCTTTGTCACTCTCTGAAATAACATCCCCCGAGGTTTAGTGACGTCTACTACTGACTTCTGTACTTTAATTTTCTACGAACGAGGGACCTTCCTTTCGATATTGGTTGGATCTGTTGTATAATATTTCGTCTCTGTAACGACTGTTTTCAGGTAGATCAGTTTCGATACCAAAAAGGTCATCAGTACATACCTACACTCTCAACCCAATATTTCTTTCGACTCGGGACTTCTTAACTATGAAAACTTGACACTACAACCTCTTCTGAGAACTCTCAGAGAACCTGACGTTCCTCTAGTTTGGTAGGTTAGGATTTCCTTTGGTCAGGACTTTTAAGTAATCTTCCTGACTACAATTTCGACTTGGAGACTATGAAACCGGTTGACTACGTTTCTTGACTGATTAAACTTTTCTGGGACTACGACCCTTCTAACTTCCTTCCTCTTCCCCTACTGTCTCCTACTCTACCAACCTACCGTAGTACCTGATCTACCTGTACTCAAACTCGTTCCAGACCTTCAACCACTACCTGTCCCTCCGGACCGTACGATGTCAGATACCTTAGTGTTCCTCAACCTACACTGACTCGCCGACTTAACTCGACTTCTTTACCGTTTAGACACCCTTCCCGATCAACGAAGTCTATGTTACTTTATAAATTGTATTTCATATTCTTAGGAGTTAAGAAGGAAGTTTATTACTATACTTTGAATTCAACCTGAGATTCGTCCCGTTTTGGAGGGGGGTTTTTTTGATTTTGTTTCGTTTTTCGACTGACAAAACGGTTATTTTCATTCTTCTCCCTATTTTAGGTGTAAGTCTCTAACTAAGATTTACGAGAACTTCAAAAAGTCTTAACCTGATCATATGTTAAGTCAGTCCAAACAATATATTTTCGAACCCACAACCAATCTTATGTGACTCAGACAATAAAAACCTTATAGAATCTTATACGTTTGTTAAACCTCTCTAAGGGGGATTGGAGACTTATAGAAAGAAGAGGTAGACTTCTTCAAAGATAAAATATAAGAAACGATTGACTTCTACACTAAAATACGACCTTCCCCTATTAATAAGAGACTTTAAGGTATAAGTTCCGGTGTAGAGAGAAACTTCGAGGAACGACCTAATTATTTTAGATAAAAGTTGTTCCAGTATTTTTATCGTATACATTGACTGAACCTTTCTTCTTAATGTATATATTCATTAATGTCTTTAAACCATGTCTTACAGTAGTTTTTGGAATACCCTTAAAAGAGTCATTCCCACTTATATTAAAAGTTTGTCCAACATAAAAAAAAAGATGCATACATAAGTCGTCTATTAATAGATAATAAACAAACCCTTTGGTACACCGATTTTGTTTGAACTTTACTTATCACTATATATGATACAAGGGTAAAAATTTAAATTTGAGAGGTACATTATATCTTTTACGTTCCATTACTGTTACTCTTTATTCCTACAACTTAATTAACATGGAAGATGTATTGAGTGGACCAGATATAGGTTAAGACATAGGTATCAATATATAAGACAAGAGACAAGATAATGTATTCAATTTTACAAAGACTAGTGTAGATTCCGATTTTGGAGATGGTCATGAGACCTAAAACGGATTCTTATATGAGTTTTAACAACAAGGACGTTAATTAGAAAGAGTGAGGTAGTAGTTCAAGAGGACAGATGATTTATAGAGAAAACATCAGATATTTGAAAATGTTAGAATTTTTTAATTTTTATTCGGAGTAATATATAGGGAGGGGGTGTAAGTTGGGACTAAGAATCGAAAATATATACAGTTTTAACAAAATGAGTAAAAAAGTTGAAGGAGAACAGGGTAAAAAAGATCACGACAGATGTTAAGTCTAAAATAAAAGTGTTGAGTTATACTTGTTGTGAACAATTTTAGTGGCCACTATAAACTTAACGGTTTAAACTTTGAGTCAAGAATTATAGGTATGATCTCTGAATTTTATATGTGGACTATGTCCTCTATTTGAGTGGGGAAGAACTTTACGAAATAATTACATTACATAGACTGTAGTGAAAAAGAACTAAATAGTAAGGAAGATTTGGAAGAAACGACAAAAAAGAAATAGAAT
Organism: Capra ibex; assembly: GCA_006410555.1. Taxonomy (NCBI): domain Eukaryota; kingdom Metazoa; phylum Chordata; class Mammalia; order Artiodactyla; family Bovidae; genus Capra; species Capra ibex. The sequence continues at coordinate 61,469,552 of SJYO01026388.1, read as the reverse complement.
AACTTATATGTAAATCCTTTCGGATTCGAGTTAAGAACCGGTAAAAGAGAGAGATGAAAATAGAAGATCGACTAAAACAGGTCAACGTTCTAAAATGACAGTATGTTTTTCACTACAGAAGTTTTAAATATGGAGTTAATGGTTAAAAAGGGGACTTTAAGTCGAAGAATATCAGTTTTTTACGAATAAACCTACAGATTATCAGATTATCAATTAAAATGGTATAGATTTTAATTCCAAAGAAAAGGATTCAGAGATAGAAGACTTCTCAATTTTCAAGAGTAACAAAATGTCACAAAGGGACCACGGAATGTGCCATTTCACAGACGGATGTTACACCCTCTGGGCCCAAGTTAGGGACCCAGTCCTTCTAGAGGACCTCTTCCTTTACCGTTGGGTTGAGTCATGAGAACGGACCTTTTAGGGTACCTGTCTCTTTGGACCATCCAATTTTAGGTGCCCCTGCGTTTCTCAGTCTGTACTGACTCGCTGAAATGAAATGAATGAAATGAACTTACATATTCGAGTTGCAAGTCTTTTGCTTCTACTACCGTAGGCCAGGGTAGTGAAGTACCCTTTATCTACCCCTTTGTCACCTTTGTCACAGTCTGAAATAAAAACCCCCGAGGTTTTAGTGACGTCTACCACTGACGTCGGTACTTTAATTTTCTGCGAATGAGAAACCTTCTTTTCAATACTGGTTGGATCTATCGTATAAGTTTTCGTCTCTGTAATGAAACGACTGATTCCAGGCAGATCAGTTCCGATACCAAAAAGGACACCAGTACCTACCTACACTCTCAACCTGACACTTCTTCCGACTCGTGGCTTCTTGACTACGAAAACTTGACACCACAACCTCTTCTAAGAACTGTCAGGCAACCTGACGTTCCTCTAGGTGGTCAGGTAAGACTTCCTTTAGTCGGGACCCTAAAGAAACCTTCCTTACTACGATTTCGACTTTCAGGTCATGAAACCGGTGGAGTACACTTCTCAACTGAGTAACCTTTTCTGAGACTACGACCCTCCCTAACCCCCGTCCTCCTCTTCCCCTGCTGTCTCCTACTCTACCGACCTACCGTAGTGACTGAGCTACCTGTACTTAGACTCACTTGAGGCCCTCAACCACTACCTGTCCCTCCGGACCACACGACGCTAAGTACCCCAGTGTTTCTCAGCCTGTGCTGACTCGCTGACTTGACTTGACTATAGTATAAAAATGTAGGTTGATAAACCGTAACAAGGTACAAATCCCGAGTATAATTATTACGATCATACTTTTTGAAAACGTGTATAAACCTTTTATATACAAAAATAGGATCCATATCTAGATTTTCATCTTAACTTCCCTTACACACTCTAGTTGAAATCATCCATTCTCGGTTTTACAAAGACTTTCACCACACGTTTATATATGCGTGTAGCCGTCTCTTACTCCAGAAGTGGATTCCATAAAATATTGGTTATGAACTATGAAACAGAAGAAAACAAGAATCACTACCACTAATCTTCACAAATCAACAGTAAAGTTCCTGTAACAAAAGTAGTGATAACTTAAAGCCATAGAAATGTACACAGGTAACCTATAAACCATGTGAAATTCACTGACATAAAAAAGTTCAAGATACCCTAATTGTCAAAACTTTGACAGTCATAAAACTTTATACTAAACGGATATAAAAACAGATAGTCAAAACGACAAAATTGAAAATATAAATCTAAATATTAGGTAAATCAATCTTCATTAAAGCAACACATCTCTAACTCTTATCCCAAATTATGATTAAAGAAAACTAATCACAATACGACTAATGTATATAGTTAAATTCTTGTCACCTTTATAATCATTTTATATAACAGAAGTTTAGGTACTTGTAAAAGATAAGGAAAATAAACCCAGAAATTAAATCGAGTCATAAAACACTGAAGACATATATATATAAGTAGAAAGTAATTTAAATAATGATCTATAAATTACTGACCATCCGAAAAATACTTAATTAAGTAAACGTATAAATCAAAAAAAACAACCATACCTATTAAGTAAATTTATTCGGAAGACAGATTGTCGAACGATCTATTGATTGTTAAACGTTTTATGATTACTAACCATTTTAAAATCATTATAGATATAAATACTGGTATAGGAAACATTTTTTTAAAGAAAAGTAGGAGTTTAAAATATGTCGAATAAATAAAAACAACTGAATAACATGATTGTTCCTGAACATGTTACCATGGACCTTTACCAATATCCCTTAATAAATCAGAGATTCAGTACAGGTTGAGAAACACTGGGGCACTTGAAGTCATATGGTCCGAAAGGGACAAGAAGTGGGAGAGGGTCTCAAACGTGTTTAAGTACAGGGAACTCAGTCACTACGGTGGGTTAGTAGATTGGGAGACAGCAGACGAAAAGGAGAACGGGATTTAAAAAGGGTCGTAGTCCAAGAAAAGGTCACTCAACCGAGAAGTGCAGTCTACCGTTTTGATAACCTCGAAGTGGAAGTCAGAAAGGTTACTTATAAGTCACAACTAAAGGACATTCTAACTGACCGAACTAGAGGAACGGTAGGTTCTCTGAGAGTTCTCAGAAGAGGTCGTGGTGTCAAGTTTTCGTAGTTAAGGAACCACGACTCGGTAGAAATACCGTGTTCAGAGTGTAGACATGTTCTTATGACCTTCTTGGTATCGAAACTGGTAGACCTGGAATCAGTCGTTTCACTACAGAAACGAAAAATTATACGACAGACCACCGAGTCTGCCATTTCGCAGACGGATGTTACGCCCTCTGGACTCAAGCTAGGGACCCAGGCCTTCTAGGAGACCTCTTCCTTTACCGTTGAGTGAGGTCATAAGAACGGACCTTTTAGGGTACCTACCTCCTCGCTCCGTCCGATGTCCGGTACCCCAACGTTTCTCAACCTGTCCTGACTCGCTGAAGTGAAGTTAAGTGAAAATCCAAACAGTGTCGAAAAGAAGGTTCCTCGTTTTAGAAAATTAAAGTACCGAAGTCAGTGACAGATATCACTAAAACCTCGGACTCTTTTATTTTAAGCAGTGTCAAAGGTGATAAAGGAGTAGATAAACAACACTTCACTACCTTGGTCTACGGTACTAGAAGCAAAAAACTTACAACTCAAAATTCGGTCTTAAAAGTAAGAGGAGAAAGTGGAAGTAGTCCTTCGAGAAATCAAGAAGAAACGAAAGACGGTAATCCCATCATAGTAGTGGTGTAGATTCCAACAACTATAAAGAAGGTCGTTAGAACTAAGGTAGAACACGAAGTAGATCGAACCGTAAAGTGTAGTACATGAGACGTATATTCAATTTATTCGTCCTACTGTTATGTCAGAGCTATATGAGGAAAGGGTTAAACCTTGGTCAGGTAACAAAGTACAGACCAAGATTGACAACGAAGAACTGGACGTATGTCTAAAGAGTTCTCCGTCCATTCTACCAGACCATAAAGGTAGAGAACTTCTTGAAAAGTGTCAAACAACACTAGGTGTGTTAGTTTCCGAAATGGTAACAGTTACTTCGTCTTCATCTACAAAAAGACCTTGAGAGAACGAAAATGTTACTATGTTGTCAACAACCGTTAAAATAGAGACTTAAGTAGAGGAAAAAGATTTAGGTCAAACATGTAGACCTTCAAAAACCAAGTGTGTGACGACTTCGGACCGAACTTCCTAAAATACGTGTCAGAACGATCATATCCTTTACTCAAGTTGACATACTATTAAGATCTGGAATTCTACAGGAAAAGTAATATCCCCTGACCTTACGTTTTCATACTTCAGTTCTTTGTAAACCCCATTGTCCGTCTAAACAGGAACCTTATACCTTACTTCGTCCCGTTTCCGATTATCTCACAACGGTTCTCTTACGTGACCAGTATCGTTTGTGGGAGAAGGTTGTTGTGTTCTCTTCTGCGATGTGTACCTGTAGTGGTCTACCAGTCGTGGCTTTAGTCTAACTAAGATAAGAAACGTCGGTTTCTACCTCTTCGAGATATGTCAGTTGTTTTTGTTCTGGTCCTCGACTGACACCGAGTCTAGTACTTGAGGAATACCGGTTTAAGTCTGACTTTAACTTCTTTCATCCCTTTTGGTGATCTGGTAAGTCTATACTGGATTTAGTTTAACAAACACTAATATGTCACCTTCACTCTTTATCTAAATTCCCTGATCTAGACTATCTATCTCACGGATTACTTGATACCTTACTCCAAGCACTGTAACATGTCCTCTGTCCCTAGTTCTGGTAGGGGTACCTTTTATTTACGTTTTTTCGTTTTACCGACATATCCCTCCGGAATGTTTATCGACACTTTTCTTCTCTCCACTTTTCGTTTCCTCTTTTCCTTTCTATATTCGTAGACTTACGTCTCAAGGTTTCCTATCGTTCCTCTCTTTTCTTTCGGAAAGAGTCGCTGGTTACGTTTCTTTATCTCCTTGTCTTACCCTTTCTGATCTCTAGAGAGGTTCTTTTAATCTCTAGGGTTCCCTTGTAAAGTACGTTTCTACCCGAGTTATTTCCTGTCTTTACCATACCTGGGTTGTCTTCGTCTTCTATAATTCTTCTCCACCGTTCTTACGTGTCTTCTTGATATGTTTTTTCCAGAAGTACTGGGTCTATTAGTGCTACCACACTAGTGAGTAGATCTTGGTCTGTAGGATCTTACACTTCAGTCCACCTGGAATCTTTCGTAGTGATGTTTGTTTCGATCACCTCCACTACCTTAAGGTCAACTCGACAAAGTTTAGGACTTTCTACTACGACACTTTCACGACGTGAGTTATACGGTCGTTTAAACCTTTTGAGTCGTCACCGGTGTCCTGACCTTTTCCAGTCAAAAGTAAGGTTAGGGTTTCTTTCCGTTACGGTTTCTTACGAGTTTGATGGCGTGTTAACGTGAGTAGAGTGTACGATCATTTTATTACGAGTTTTAAGAGGTTCGGTCCGAAGTCGTTATGCACTTGACACTTGAGGGACTACAAGTTCGACCAAAACCTTTTCCGTCTCCTTGGTCTCTAGTTTAACGGTTGTAGACGACCTAGTACCTTTTTCGTTCTCTCAAGGTCTTTTTGTAGGTAAAGACGAAATAACTGATAAAGTTTCGGAAACTGACACCTAGGGTTATTTGACAACTCTTAAGACTTTCTCTACCCTTATGGTCTGGTGTACTGGACGGAGAACTCTTTAGACATACGTCCAGTCCTTCGTTGTCATTCTTGACCTGTACCTTGTTGTCTGACCAAGGTTTATCCTTTTCCTAATGTAGTTCCGACATATAACAGTGGGACGAATAAATTGAATGTACGTCTCATGTAGTACTCTTTGCGACCTGTCCTTCTTTGTGTTTGACCTTAGTTCTAACGGCCCTCTTTATAGTTATTGGAGTCTATCCGTCTACTGTGGTGGGAACACCGTCTTTCACTTCTCCTTGATCTTTCGGAGAACTATTTCACTTTCTCCTCTCACTTTTTCAACCGAATTTCGAGTTGTAAGTCTTTTGCTTCTTATACCGTGGGCCAGGGTAGTGAGTTACCGTTTATCTACGCCTTTGTCACCTTTGTCACAGTCTGAAATAAAAACCCCCGAGGTTTTAGTGACGTCTACCACTAACGTCGGTACTTTAATTTTGCGAATGAGGAACCTTCTTTTCAATACTGGTTGGATCTATCGTATAACTTTTCGTCTCTGTAATGAAACGGCTGATTCCAGGCCTATCAGTTCCGATACCAAAAAGGACACCAGTACATACCTACACTCTCAACCTGACACTTCTTCCGACTCGCGACTTCTTAACTACGAAAACTCGACACCACAACCTTTTCTGAGAACTCTCAGGGAACCTGACGTTCCTCTAGGTTAGTCAGGTAAGACTTCCTCTAGTCGGGACCTTAAAGAAACCTTCCTTACTACAATTTAGACTTTCAGGTCATGAAACCGGTGGAGTACACGTCCAACTGAGTAACCTTTTCTGAGACTTCGACCCTCCCTAACCCCCGTCCTCCTCTTCCCCTACTGTCTGCTACTCTACCGAACTACCGTAGTGACTGAGCTACCTGTACTTAGACTCACTTGAGGTCCTCAACCACTATCTGTCCCTTCGAACCGCACGACGCTAAGTACCCCAGCGTTCCTCAGCCTGTACTGACCCCCTGACTTGACTTTACTATACTATTAAACTCGTAAGAAACCGTAACGGAAAAAAACCCTAACCTCACTTTTGACTGGAAAAGGTCAGGGCACGGGTGACGACTCAAAGGGTTTAAATGACCGCATAACTCACATCGAGGAGTCGTCGTCGTATAAAGTCCTAAAGTAAAGACTCAAGTCCCATTACGAATTTCAAAAGTAATAATTCATATTATAAATTTTAATCGAAAGAGTAATATAAATTTACCTTAAAAATTATAAGTCTAATTAAAGATTATCAAAATTCTTCTTAAGTACAACTTAAAGTAGTTTGTTGAAAAACAAATCGTTTAGTCCACCATTTTACTGAATTTTTGAATAAAAAACTCATTCTTGTCAACGTCGTAACTCACTTAAGGTCGAAAAATACGTTTAGAATACCAAACTTTATGTTCATTTACTATAAAAGAAAATATCCAATGACCTAAACTATATGATTATAAATTTTGAAAACGTAAATATCCCTATAAACAAAGTTTAAGGAGTAGAAATTACTATAAACTCGTTGTCTAATAAAGTTTGTTACTGAAATTTCAGAAAGAAGAGACTAAATATTGGAAATGAATTCTAACGACAATGAAAATGGAAATTTATACTTCAGTAAGAGGTTATTTTGGTTTACTAATCCGGTACTCTCATCTCGGGAGTATTTACCTTAAGTACGGGAATATTTTCGCTGGAGTCTCTCGAAGGTATAGGGAAGAAGGTACACTCCTGTGTCACTCTTCTATCTACAGAGACTTGGTCCATCGTCCGGGAGTCGTCTGGGAGTGATACGGTCACTAAACCAGAATCTGAAGAGTTGTACTTCTTGACAATCTTTATTTAAATACAACAAATATTCGGTGTGATAGTATGAAAAACAAGTTTGTCTGATTCTATGAGTAACTCTTCATACAGTATTCAAAGAGTCATACTGATATCTAAACAGATAAATTGTTGACACTTTGATACAAGAGTACACGTATCTTTAAATCTTACAATTATAAGGACCACTTAATTAATATTGACAATAACTCCATAGAAAGATATTATGAACAAGTGAATTTCAATGACAAACTATAATTATAATTACATCTAAAAGAACTATGATTATGTCTAATCATGAACATCACAGTAAATGGAAGTCTGAAAAACTCGAGTTCACCTTTTAGACACTACACGTCTCAAATTCGAATGAAAAGAAACGGAGGAGTAAGGACTCTAGAATAAAGATACAAGATAGAAATAACCGTCGATAATGGAGGTCATAACGAATAAATCAGTAGACTTTATAGGTTTTAAATAAGACTGAGACACTGAGATTCGTAAACGGAAAACGTCGTCTAAACAACTTCTTAGTCGTTTAGACGAATCTCTTCTTCGTCTACATTTTACAGTCAAGTAGAGAGACACTAAGGAGCTATAGACCTTAGGGCTAAGGAGTTCAAGACACTTTGAGTAGTCAAGGAAATACAGAGAGAGAGAGAAAAAAAGGGTAAAAAAGGTCCAAAAGAATACCAAGAACGCATCTGATAAACAGATCATACCAGTCTTCACAATATCATTAGTAAATTTATATATATATAAGGTAGTCGGGAGACAAGTTTTGTAAGTGTAGTGTGAATTTCAGTTCAATAATGGTTTCGTACTCAAGGGATATACTAGAATTGACGAGTCTAGATTATAAGATCTAAGTAGAGGTGAAGTGAGAAGTAATTCAAAGTTGATAAAACTGGAAAACGATGATAAAAAACTATAAGATTCTAATCGTGTACGATGAACATGAAGGACCTTATAAGAACGGGTTTATAATCCTAACGAGAAAGGAAGAGATATAAATCAAGAGGTGAGATTTCGGTAAAATAGGTTTCACAAGACGTAGTCAGGTACAGGAGGACTAAGTCAAAAAAGAAAAGAAAACAGAACTATTGGGAAGGGGTAGTATTATTATGTATAAACATAAATAAACCCCAAACAGAAAAAGAGAGAAGTCATCTAATACATAAGGTACTTTTGTCCCTGGAACAGACGAAACTAGTGACGAGTCATAGGTCGTAAACGTCATAAGGACTATCATATATGTCCATAAATTATTCATAAACACATAATACAGTCAAGTACGAATATTAGGACAAAACGAACAGGACTTTTAAAATGAGAGAGAGACCCATACATTCTTATCTAGTTACTCCTTTAGGATGTTAGAAATAATTTTTATCCCTTTCCTTTATTTGTGTTTTGGGGGTTCTTGTTTTTGTTGTTGGGGTTTTGATTATTTGTCTGTTTGTTAGAAATGGATTGTATACTATCTTTAAGACCAGATATCTATGAAGTTAATTTAAAACTCAAGGACTTTTTTTTATCACAGTCCTGTAGGATCTAAGATGGTCAGTATATACACCATCAAACTTAAAACATCCTTTTTCATGTAAATTCACTTTAGTATGTGATAAAAAGAAAGAGACTGAAAAAAGTGAATCGTACTAGGGAGATCCATGTAGGTACAATAGTATTTACCGTTCCAAAGTAAGAAATATTACCGACTTATTACAAGTTAACCTATGTATACAGTATAGAAGAAATAGGTAAACAGATAACTACCCGTAAATCCAACGTAGGTATAGAACCGATAACATTTATTACGATGTCACCTGTATTCCCACGTAGATAAAAAATTAGATTTTTACTTATTTGTATCGATTTTTCTTTGACTCAGTACCTATGTTTATTATCTTGTCTAGTGACGATCTTCCTTTCTTCTATCCCTCTTCTCTTTTACTTACTCCCTCTAATTCTCCATGTTTGAAAGTCAATGTTTTATTTAGTCAATCTCGGTACTTTATATGTCACACCTCTTATATCAACTATTACTGTATTACGAAAAATATCACTGTTTACGGTTGACCACTGAATGAAACCACTAGTAAAACTTTGTCTATCGTTAGGAGCCACCGAGTCGTCATTTCTTAGATAGACGTTACGTTCTCTACGTCAAACTAACGATTTAGTCCTTCTAGAGGACCTCTTCTTTTACCGGTGAGTGGGGTCATAAGAAAGGACCCTTTAGGGTACTTATCTCCTCGGACCACCCAATACCAGGTGCCACTGTGTTCTCAACCTACGTTAAATCACTGATTTGGTGGGACAATACATTACGGGACAATACAACATCCGGTCAATATGAACTTTTTGTTTATTTAAGTACTCTTTTCTACTGAGTACCCCTCCCACCCTTCTCCCCTTTAACCTACTTTCATCAGTCCTCTATGTGTGTAGGTTAATACTCTATGTATTTATGATCCCCACATTACATGTCGTATTATTTATATTAATTATAACGACACGTAATATCTACTTTCAACGATTCTCTCATTTAGGATTCTTAAAAGTAGTATTTTTTGGAAAAAAAGGATAAAGAAATTACAACATAGGAATCTTCTACCACCTACAAGTGATTTAATTAACACTACTAACGTACTATACACATTGAGTTTCGTAATACACGTACGTACGACAGTGGAGTCAGTATAGGCTGAGAAACTCTGGAATACCTGATATCGGTGGTCCGAGGAAACAAGTACCCTAAGAGGTTCGTTCTTATGACCTTACCCAACGGAGAAGGTCCCCTAGCAGAGTTGGGTCCCTAATTTGGGTGTAGAGAATGTACAGGACGTAGCCGTCCGCCCAAGAAATGGTGATCGTGGTGGACCCTTTGTGTTTAGTAACACGATGTTGAATTTGAAAATGTTACAACATACAGTTAATATAGAGTTATTTTGACTTTATCTTTCTGTAAATTTTCAATACTAAACTCCGCACTTCGCGTTGAGATGTCTTTTATCTATGATAACATATATCAATATCTTTTTTATCAATAGTCTTAATAAACATTTTGACTTCTGTAGAAATCCATTACAAGTCTTACTTAAAAGAGTCGTATCTGTAATTTTCGGTTCTCAATTATCTACCACGTATACGTGTTTCTGACTTATGTCTTATGAGAGAATTCAAGTTCTTTCTCTTACCACTTTAGTAAAATGATCTTCTCCCCATCTCCCTTAAATGTACCTTTTTTTTAATAATCCTACTACATATCCGTACATAATATCCGACTTAACACGGGGAGATTTTAAGTGTATTACTTAAGAATTGGGCGTTATACACTAAGTCGCACACTGACTTAACCCTCTGTCTGAGAAATTTCACTATTAATTTCAATTTCCTCCAGTAATCTCTCCCGGGATTTCGTTATACTGACCACAGGAAAATTCCACTTCTCTAATCCTATGTTATGTCCTTGTCTCCCTTCTAGTGTACTTTGTACCCCTCTTCTACCTGTACATGTACGGTTCCTCCCTCCGGAAGTCCTCTTTAGTTGTGATGACTGTGGAACTAGAACTTGAAAGTCGGAGGTCTCCCTCTCCTTTATTTAAAGACGACAAATTCAGTGCGTCAGATCCCATGAAACAAAAAGTCGGAATCGTTCCATCGCATAGTACAAAAGTCCCATACTCCTTTTGGATCTTCTTCTTTCTACTTTTTTCGTCACATCTTTACCTCCGTTAAAAACATCGTTTCTGTCTTTTCTTCATCTCCTGACAAAGAGTACCATCTAAGTCAAGTCAAGTCAAGTCAGCGAGTCAGCACAGACTGAGACGCTGGGGAACTTAACGTCGTGCGGTCCGGAGGGACAGGTAGTGGTTGAGGGCCTCAAGTGAGTCTGAGTGCAGGTAGTTCAGCCACTACGGTAGGTCGGTAGAGTAGAAGACAGCAGGGGAAGAGAAGGACGGGGGTCAGGGAGGGTCGTAGTCTCAGAAAAGGTTACTCAGTTGAGAAGCGTACTCCACCGGTTTTATAACCTCAAAGTCGAAATCATAGTAAGAAAGGTTTCTTGTGGGTGCTGACTAGAGGAAATCTTACCTGACCAACCTAGAGGAACGTCAGGTTCCCTGAGAGTTCTCAGAAGAGGTTGTGGTGTCAAGTTTTCGTAGTTAAGAAGCCGTGAGTCAAATCACTCCATAATTATCTCTGACCTCTTGAACAATAAGTAAGAATAGCACCATTAAAAAAATCGTTTCCATCAATTGTAGGTACAGTTATGTGTCTGATTTGAAGTCAACATACAGAGTCCAAATAAAGGTTGTGAATTGTTGAATGAGTTCCTCAAACCTGAGATTTGAAAGACTGTGCATATACCTACATAGGTGTCCCTTTAAAGAAAACAGTGACTTCTGGGGAGCCAATGAAGGTTGAGTTCATGTAATAATAATGTATACATAGAAATTCATCCTTTATACTAGTTACTATGACTTGACTGTAAAAATTGTCAATATATATAAACGTCTTCTTCTAAAAATGTTTAGATTTCAATTGTTATACTCACACTTCATTATTCTTTCGTCTTCCTTTTTGTCTTTCACCTATTACTTTATTTAAGTCATTTACAATCGTCAAGGATTTGACTGTGGTGATATTGTTGTTTGTTTGTCTAAAGATCCACAATGGTCTAAAATCTTCTGTCAGTCTTTTATTATCGGTTTATCTTCGTTTCTTATACTTTATAAATCTTTCTTTTACGATATCGAAACACAAAAGAATTTTCTTCCATTTTTTTTAGACTTTTAGACTCATAAACCCAGTTGGACCTGGTAAAAACGTACCCAATCATGACACACCTGGTCTTGGGAGTCAGAATCGGCACCCAATTTACAGTAGACGTAGTTGACTCAAATTTAGACCTGTAGTAGTAATGTGTGTCCACGTCTAAGTAATCTACAGATCAACATTCAGTATGGTATTATAAGGAAAACAGTATGCCTAATAAGTCCTTATAAACTAATAATGAAGTCTCGAGAATTTTAGGGATAGAATAATATTTAACATGTAAGGTTTTAGTTCTACAAAAGAGGGGAATTATAAATGAAAGGTGTGACGACTAAATATAAATGACTGGATAATTTGATCCGTCTACACGGCAACCAAAAACTTATTAATGAAAACATCCTTTTTGAAGTAACAAGTGTCTTTACAAACTTTTTATGATAGACAGAAAGATTAATGATCGTTAAACATAGTCGATCCTTAAGGTTCAAGTTTCAACGGATTGTAAGTGAAGACAAAACAAAGACGTAGAATATCTTAAAACTGAAGAGACAGAAAACGTCCACTACTATAAATCTAAAGTCTTATGTGTTCTCCCAAAACATTAAGAGACGTCCATCGTTTAGAGATCGGTGACTACAAACACAGTAAAACGTTCTGAGACTCCATGTCGTTACGACATCAGATGGTTATCTAATGTTTCTGAAGTCTAATTTTACTGAAGTCTAAGACTACTTCCGCTCCAATTATGAAACTTAGACGAATACAATCTCTATCGGACATCAAATTGTATTTATAATGTAAAACTTTTACTTGTTTTTGTGAATCAACTAACATCATCGTGAACCTTACCACCTAAGTACATATATATACATTATAACTTAATTTCTTTTCTGGGATTAGTAGACTCATATTTGTAACTTTTACCACGTTTTACTTCTTTCGTCCCCACCCCCACGTATTTTGTCTGTGAACTCTTTAAAAAGTTCGTACTAAGAAACAGAAGAACTTGAGGCTAAATTTGCAACGAATCGTTGTCACCGTCATTGTCGACCCTGTGGGAACTAGAACAACACATTTGATAATTTTTATCCACTACCTTTCACCGTGGTACCTTTGTTACTGAGATGACTTCGTCCACAGACATTACGACGAAAAGTTAAATTACAACCTCCACATTTAATGTTTTCTTTTTTTCTTTGACTAGAAATTAAGAGAACCTGAAACTATTGTCTAGATAAAGAACTAAAACATAACAAGAACGTTAAAGGGTTTTTGTAACCAAGTCATTTAACAATTATAAAATCAACTAATGAACTATAACATAAATATAAAGATTTTAGTAAAGTTTTATCTACTTATGTTAAGATTTCAGAAAATCTTTTGTAAGGTAAAAGATTTATTGACTCAAAAGTACCTTAGATCTAAGATTCATAGGTAAATTGTACTTAGTTATTTTACACGATATATTGACAATAACACGTACCTAGAAAGTCTAAAGAGTAAATAATTACAATAAAAAGTTTCCGACTAATAGAGTAACAACAAATAAAATCAAAGTATCCTTAGTGAGAACTTATTAAGAACCTAGAACAAATTTATAAAATTTATTATTATATTTGTATGAGGACAATAGATAAAGAGTACCTGAATCAGGGAATATAATTATTTCTGTCGTTATTTGTTACGGAGTCAAGAAGGAAAGTCTGTCGAAACATCCTACGGTATGAACTACTGGATCCGACAGTCATATTTGGAGCTACAACCAGTCTCACCTCTCCCGTGACAAGGTCGTTACAGTGGATTTAGTTCGAAAAGAACAGAAAGATCAGTTGAACAAAAAGGTCTATAAGTTAACTACATGGGAATTTTTTCCTTATTTACAATTCTCTAATACAAAATCTCTTAAATTTATTTTGTAAATTACTAACGTTCTAGTAAAATAAGAATAAAGTGTCTATCCTTTGACTTACGGACTTTCCATAAGTAAAATTGTTTCCTGTCTGACTTTAAATATTCCATTATATAGATTAATCACTAATTTTGACTCTAAACTTGGTCACGAGAAAGGTCACATAATCCCACGATTTAAATCGGAGAATATGATGTCTAAAATCTTGGAACCCTTCTAAACTATCAATAACTTATTATACATTCACTCTTATGTAAAGTACCTTTGAAAATGAGTAAAATCACACTTGAGTACGTAGTTTAGAAATAGAAGTATTTTGAGTACTTTTGTTTATACGTATTTATTATAATTCTTTTCGTATAGGACAAGTTTGTGTTCTCTTGGGTAACCTTGATTTAACTCTTCTTTGTGTTTCGTCACTCACTACGACGAAAGAGCAGAAGACTAAGGATTCAAACCTTCGTCCATCTCACCATCCCTTAAACCTAAGTCGTCTTGTTACCGTTTTTTATTAAGAAGATAAAATCTATCCACAAACCTCGGTACGAATAACAAACTTTAGTCTAATATGTCACTCTGAGAAAAGTTGTTTTTCTTTAATTTTGAGTAACGGATACTCATACCAGATATATTAGGGGTATTTTTAAGTAATTTTTACCTCATCTTGACTAGTAAAGTTGTTTCAAAGATACACTTGATAATGACAACTTGTAAGTATTTTAATTTTGTTTAATCCTTCACTTCATATCACACACGTTTATGTAAAGTCACTATTTCGTGTTCTTATCCCTCTATTTATATAAAGTTTAGAACATATTTCTTTTACTACTTTGTAATAACTTCTGGAAATTTTCCAGTATTCATTTTTCTGTTATACTAAAATATATTTCAGTCTTAGTCATAATCTTCATATCGATAAGATTTTTATCGATATTTAATTTATCTTAAGGTCAATCGGAGAGTTATCCTAAAAAGGACCTTTTTCGACTGTAAGGATTTAGTATGTCTTCACACTTACTAGTGATCGACGGTTCTACTAAAACATCTTTCCTGTACTATACATATTACTGGGACGAAATTGGACATAGTTCCCTTAAGACCAAACTGAAAAATAGTTTTCTTCACGTTTGATAGTCTTTTCAATAAACTACTTGTATTAAGAGTTTAATAACTTTTTATAGTGACTTGGGAATTAATATAAAATTCGATAAGTAACTTCAACAGTCCCCTCAATTTAAATCTATCATTCTGTCTGACCAAACCGTTTTAAATTCACTCGACAGATAAGATAACGACGAATAAGGATAGTATAACATTTTCTTTTTAAGTTGTTAAAAAATCTATGATTAAAATTTGAGTAAAACTTCTTTGTTATTATATTATTACTATTATGTAAGGAGACTTGACAAAACTTTTTATAACCTTATAATAGGACGGGGTCAACACGTCCACAAAGTCTTCTTAGTGAAAACAAGACACAATGATAAAAGTTTCCATTGTTAGGACAATCAAATACATTTAAATTTCCCGTAAACGTTGAAGACTAAAAGATAAAGAGTGTATCCGTCTTAGAGATAAAAAATTCAATGGATTCCTTTAGACCGAGTTTAGGAAAGAAAGAATAAGAAAAACTGACTTCACATCAACTAAATGTCATGAAACAATCAAAGTCCATATGTCGTTTTACTAAGACAAATAGAGAGATATATGTATATATAATATATATATAAGAAAAATTCAAAGAAAAGTTAATACCCAATAATAACATTCTATAACTTATATCACGGGACACGATTTGTCGTTTAGGAATATCAAATGGATAAAATATATACTACTACACATAGACAATTAGAGTATGAGGATTAAATAATGGGGAGAGGAGAAACATGGGTATTCAAACAAAAGATACAGACACTCAGACAAAGATGTCAAATAAAATAAAAATTATATTTAAATAAATAAAATTAATCTCCGATTAATGAAATGTTATAACATCACCAAAACGGTATGTAACTGTACTTAGACGGTACCCACATGTACACAAGGGGTAGGACTTGGGGGGAGGGTGGAGGAAGGGATAGGGTAGGGAGACCCAGTAGGGTCACGTTGTCAGGGTTCGTGGGACAGAGTACGTAGCTTGAACCTGACCGCTAAGCAAAGTGCATACTATTATATGTACAAAGTTACGGTAAAAGTGTTTAGTAGGGTGGGAGCTGGAGAGGGTGTCTCAGGCTTTCTGACAAGATGTGTAGACACAGAGAAAACGACAGAGTGTATATCCCAATAGCAATGGTAGAAAGATTTAAGGTATATATACGTAACGACGACGACGACGACGATTCAGCGAAGTCAACACAGGTTGAGACACGTTAGGGTATCTACGTTCGGTTGGCCCGAGGGGGCAGGAACCCTAAGAGGTCCGTTCTCATGACCTCACCCAACGGTAAATGAAGAGGTTACGTATTTTCACTTTTCACTTTGACTTCAGCGAGTCGGCACAGGTTTAGAATCACTGGGTTACCTGACGTCGGAGGGTCCGAGGTGGCGGGTATCCTAAAAGGTCCGGTCTCATGACCTCATCCCACGGTAAAAGAAGAAGTATATTAGTAATCTTATGACATAACCACAAAAAGAAAGACCGAATGAAGTGAGACATATTATCCGAGGTCAAAGTAGGTGGAGTAATCTTAACTAAGTTTACATAAAAAATTACCGACTCATTATAAGGTAAGGGTGGATGTCACATTCTCACAAGGGAAAAGAAGTGTGGGAGAGGTCGTAAATAACGAACATCTGAAAACCTATCGTCGGTAAGACTGACCGCACTTTACCATGGAGTAACACCCAAAAAAAACAAACAACAACAAAAAAAAAAAAAAAAACGTAAAGAGACTATTACTCACTACGACTTGTAGAAAAGTACACAGACAATTGGTAAACATACCGAAGAAACCTCTTTACAGACAAATCAAGAAACCGGGTAAAAAACTAACCCAGTAAATAAAAAGACCTTAACTCGATGTCCTCAACGAACATATAAAAACTCTAATTAAGAAACAGTCAACGAAGTAAACAATTATAAAAGAGGGTAAGACTTCCGAAAAAGTGGAACTAATATCAAAGGAAGTAAAACGTTTTCGAAAATTCAAATTAATCCAGTGTCAACAAATAAAAACGAAAATAAAGGTCATAAGACCCTCCACCCAGTATCTCCTAGGACGACACTAAATACAGACTCTCACAAAACGGATACAAGAGGATATCCTAAAAATATCAAAGACCAGAATGTAAATCTAGAAATTAGGTAAAACTCAAATAATAACACATACCACAATCTTTCGTAAGATCAAATTAAAAAAATGTTCACCAACTGGTCAAAAGAGTCGTGGTGAACAATTTCTCTAACAGAAAAGAGGTAACATATAAGAACAGAAGAAACAGTTTCTATTCCACAGGTAGGTATCCACGTACCTAAATAGAGACCCTAAAGATAAAACCGGAAACTAGATATAAAGACAGAAACACGATCATGGTATGACTGAACTACTAACACTGAAACGACATCTCGGACTTCAGTCCGTCCAATAAAGGAGGTCAAGGTAGAGGAAAGAGTTCTAACGAAACAGATAAACTCCCAAAACCATAAAGGTACGTTTAATACTTTAATAAACAAGATCAAGACACTTTTTATGGAAACCATCGAACTATTCCTTACGTAACTGAGATATCTAACTAAACCCATCATATGAGAAATAGTGATATAACAAAGAAGGTTAGGTACTTGTACTATATAAAGAGGTATATAAACACAGGAGAAACTAAAGAAAGTGGTCACAAAATATCAAAAGATATATATCCAGAAATCAAAGAAATCAAGTCAAGTCAAGTCAGTGAGTCAGTACAGGCTGAGAAACGTTGGGGTACTTAGTGTCGTACGGTCCGGAGGGACAGGTAGTGGTTGAGGGCCTCAAGTGAGTCTGAGTGCAGGTAGCTCAGTCACTACAGTAGGTCGGTAGAGTAGGAGACAGCAGGGGAAGAGGAGGACGGGGGTTAGGGAGGGTCGTAGGTTCACAAAAGGTTACTCAGTTGGGAAGAGTACTCCACCGGTTTCATGACCTCAACGTCGAAATCGTAGTAAGGAAGGTTTCTTGTGGGTCCCGACTAGAGGAAATCTTACCTGACTAACCTAGGGGAACGTCAGGTTCCCTGAGAGTTCTCAGAAGAGGTTGTGGTGTCAAGTTTTCGTAGTTAAGAAGCCGCGAGTCGGAAGAAGTGTCAGATTGAGAGTGTAGGTATGTACTGAGGACCTTTTTGGTATCGGAACTGATCTGCCTGGAATCAGCCGTTTCATTACAGAGACGAAAACTTATACGATAGATCCAACCAGTATTGAAAAGAAGGTTCCTCATTCGTAGAAAATTAAAGTACCGACGTCAGTGGTATACGTCACTATAACCTCGTGGGTTTTTATTGCAGACTGTGACAAAGGGGTAGATAAACGGTACTTAACTACCCTGACCTACGGTACTAGAAGCAAAAGACTTACAACTTTAAATTCGGTTGAAAAAGTGAGAGGAGAAAGTGAAAGTAGTTCTCCGAAAAATCAAGGAGAAGTGAAAGACGGTATTTTCACCACAGTAGACGTATAGACTCCAATAACTATCAAGAGGGCCTTTAGAACTAAGGTCGAACACAAAGAAGGTAAGGTCACAAAGAGTACTACATGACACGTATATTCAATTTATTCGTCCCACTGTTATATGTCGGAACTGCATGAGGAAAAGTATAAACTTTGGTCAGACAACAAGGGACAGGTCAAGATCGACAACGAAGGACCGGACGTATGTCTAAAGAGTATCCGTTCAGTCCACCAGACCATAAGGGTAGAGAAATTCTTAAAAGGTTTCAAAGAACACTAGGTATGTCAATTTCCGAAACTGTATCAGTTATTTCGTCTTCATCCACAAAAAGACCTTGAGAGAACGAAAAAGGTACAAGGTCCCCTACAACCGTAAAACTAGAGACCAAGGAGACGGAAAAGATTTTGGTCGAACTTGTAGACCTTTAAGTACCAAGTACATAACGATTACGGACCCTACCTCTTAAAAATCGTAAAGAAATGATCATACACTCTACTCACGTTAACACGCCATTAAACTCGTAAGAAACCGTAACAGAAAGAAACCTTAACCTTACTTTTGACTGAAAAGGTCAGGACACCGGTGACGACTCAAAAGTTTAAACAACCGTATAACTCATGTCGTGAAAGTGTTGTAGTTGAAAGTCCTAAACTTTATCGAGTTAACCTTAAGGTAGTGGAGGTGATCGAAACAACCATCACTACGAAAGATTCCGGGTGAACTGGAGTGTAAGGTCCTACAGACCAAGATCTACTCACTAGTGTGGTAGCACTAATAGACCCAGTACTTCTAGAAAAAACATGTCAAGAAGACACATAAGAACGATGGAGAAGAATTATAGAAGACGAAGACAATCCAGGTATGGTAAAGACAGGAAATAGTTCTGGTAGAAACGTACTTTATAAGGGAACCATAGAGATTAAAAGAACTTCTCTAGAGATCAGAAAGGGTAAGACAACAAAAGGAGCTAAAGAAACGTAACTAGCGTCTTCTTCCGAAGGAATAGAGAAGAACGATAAGAAACCTTGAGACGTAAGTCTACGAATATAGAAAGAAAAAGAGGAAACGAAAAGTGGAGAGAAGAAAAGTGTCGACAAACATTCCGGAGGGGTCTGTCGGTAAAACGAAAAAACGTAAAGAAAAGGTACCCCTACCAGAACTAGGGACAGAGGACATGTTACAGTACTTGGAGACAGGTATCAAGTAGTTCGTGAGATAGATAGTCTAGAACAGGGAATTTAGATAAAGAGTGAAGGTGACATATTAGTATTTGTTAAACTAAATCCACTATAGACTTACCAGATCACCAAAAGGGATGAAAGAAGTTAAATTCAGACTTAAACCGTTATTCTGTAAGTACTAGACTCGGTGTCAGTCGAGGACCAGAACAAAAACAGCTGACATATCTCGAAGAGGTAGAAACCGACGTTTCTTATATTAGTTAGACTAAAGCTACAACTGGTAGACCACTACGGGTACACATCTCAGAAGAGAACACAACAACCTTCTCCCACAAACGATACTGGTCACGTAAGAGAACCGTTTTGAGATAATCGGAAACAGGACGAAGTAAGGTGTAAGGTTCCGGTTTAAACGGACAATGAGGTCCACAAAAAATTGAAGGATGAAAACGTAAGGTCAGGGAATAATACTTTTCCTGTAGAAAAAACCCACAATCTATATAAAGATTCATAAAATAAGAAAAGTAACGTCACCACTAACTTAACAAAGGAATTAAAGAGAAAGACAAAAGAGTAACAGTCACATATCCTTACGTTCCCTAAAGAGCCACAATTAAAATATAGGGTGTTGAAATTTATTCAAACAAAGATAATAAAATATGTAAGGTCTATATTCACTATCGTATATAAACAGAAAACGAGACACCAAATGAAGTGAATCATACTATTAGAGACTCCTTTCACTTTCAAAATCAGTGAGTCATAGACTGAGAAACACTGGGGTACCTGACATCGTATGGTCTGAAGAGATGGGTACTTTAAGAGATCCTTTTTTATGACCTAGTCCATCGGTAAGGGCAGAGACCCATAGAAGGGATGGGTCCCTAACTTGGGTCCAGAGGGTGTAACGTTAGTCTAAGAAAAGGGAGACTCAGTGGGCTCCTCCGGTATTATTAGAGATCCAGGTAAACATAACGACGTTTACCGTTATAAAGTAAGAAAATAATACCGGTTCATTATTACATAACATATATGTATGGTGTAGAAATTGGTAAGTAGACAATTACCTGTGAAACCAACGAAGGTACAGGACTGATAGTGTTTATAATTACGACACTTGTAATCCCACGTACATAGAAAGGTTTAACCCCGAAGGGACTATCGAGTCAACCATTTCTTAGGTGGTCGTTACGTCCTCTGGGACCAAGTTAAGGACTCAACCCTTCTAGGCGACCTCTTCCCTATCCGACGGGTGAGGTCATAAGAACCCGAAGGGAACACCGAGTCGACCATTTCTCAGGTGGACGTTACGCCCTCTGTGTCCAGAGGGTGTAACATCCACCTGAGAAAGACCTGAGTAAGACCGGACTTTATCAGATACCTAAGTTTTTCTCAGCCTGAGGTGTATTTTTGAGAGTCTCGATTCTTTACTTGAGTCGTTCCACCGTTCTATAGTCAAATTATATTTCTTCATATAACGTAAAGAAATATCATTGTCACTTTATTGTCTTTTACAAAAATTTCTTTTTAGGTAAAATTTTCGTGTATTTTTATTGGTCCTTATTTAGGATCGGTTCCTCACCTTCTGGATATACGACACTCCTTTTTTTTAACTATTTTTATAACTTCTACTAAGTTTCTTTACCTTTGTACAGGGTAGGAGAACAAAACCTTCTTAATTATACTAATTTTACCGGTATGATGGGTTTCGTTTGACCTCTAAATTGGGTTAGGAATAGTTTAATGGATACGGTAAAAAAGCATCTTGATCTTGTTAGGATGTTAAATATACCTGGGTGTTTACTGAGGTTTAACGGTTTCTTTAAGACTTCTTTTTCTTGTTTCGACCTCTGTTATGGCGTTTCGATGTCATTAGTTTTGTCGAACCATAACCGTGTCTTTCGTCTGTGTGTCTAGTTACCTTGTCTTACTCTCGGGATTTTATTTGGACGTGTGGATTCTAATAAATTAAAAACTGTCTACTCCGTTCTTATATGTCACCTCTTTTCTGTCATAGAAGTTGTTTACCATAAACGTGTTGACCTGTTGAAGTACGTTCAGTTACTTCTATATTGTAAGGGAGTGTGACATGTGTTTTTATTTCAGTTTTACTATAGTATTTTGAGGATTTTCTCTTGTATTCGTTTTGTAAGAGACTGTATTTAGTATCGTTACAAAAATGAATCCAGTCAGAGGGTTTCGTTTTCTTTATATTATTTTATATTTGTTTACTCTAGATTAGTTTGAATTTTTGAAAAAGTGTCTTTCCTTTGTTATTTGTTTTCTTTTTCGGTTGGTTTCCGACCCTCTTTTATAAATGTCCACTACACTGACTGTTCAACAATTAAAGGTTTTATAGGTTCGTCGAATATATCGAGTTATTTTTTTTTTTTCGGGCTAGTTTTTAACTGTCTTTTAGATTTAACTGTAAAGAAGTCTCTTCTGTATGTCTACAGGTTCTCCGTAAACTTTCCTATGAATTTTATCGATTAATAATCTCTTTACGTTTAGTTTTGATGTTACTTCATACTGAAGTGTGGTCAATCTTACCGATAGTTATTTACAGATGTTTATCATTTACAAGTTGTCTCACATTTTTTTTCCCTTGGGAGGATATGACAACCCCCTTATATTAACCATATTGACGATACCTTTTGTCATTCCTCCAAAGAATTTTTTGATTTTCATCTCGATTGCAAACTATACCGTTAGGGTGAGGACCCGTATATAGGTCTTTTCTATTTTTAAACTTAAACTTAGGAAAGACTAATTGGGTAATACTCAGATACTAGGTAAACTATAAAAATTATATAATTACTCCCCAAATAATGGTTTGATCAATAAATTAATTAGAGTCGATTTAAAGAGAAGTTTTTCTCAGTAGAGGAACCCTGATACAAGGTTATACGTTTTATGCATTACTATTCGTTGTTCGTTTCCTTTTTTTACACGGAAAGTTACAATGTTTGTACAAAATTTTTATAGTCACCGAGGATACTAACAAGTATGTGAATTCCACCTGAAAAATAATCCAAAATTGATGATAGTGTAAACTACAACCCTTTCTAACTCCCGTCCTTCTCTTGCCCCGTTGTCTCCTACTCTACCAACTCACCGTAGTAGCTGAGTTGCCTATATCCAAACTCGTTTGAGGTCCTCTATCACTTCTTGTCCCTTCGGACCGTACCCCATCATGAACCCCAGTGTACCTCAACCTGTGTTGACTCGTACTTGCTGTTGTTGTTGATAGTTTAACGGATCAATATAAGAACTCGTTTTTAAGTCTTAAAAGATCCCTGATAAAATTAACAAGGACTATTTCATCACTGAAACAAATGTTAACTCTATCCTTAGATGAAAACACCCACTCAGTAACAATTGACTCAAACCCTCGGTCCAATCAAACAAAGTATAGGATCTGGTTGGTGAATAATCGACATATTGTGACTCGTGTAAAAATGAGAAGTTTAAAGAGTAACCGTTGACGAAGTGTATCAAGAGTACTCCCAATTTACTTAATCATGTATATTTGGAGGATCTTCCTCACAAACTGTGTCGGTCGTGATCGACCCACAGTCGACACTACTAGACCAACTGACTCAACTACTGGATGAGTTCGAGATCCGTAAGGGAAGTTTTCGTGAACTCTAAAAATCCTATTTATATACTTCAAATTACTTTGCTTTAGTTTTGGGACACCGGATTTACGGTTTATAAATAAAGTAACTTTCTCTCCCGATTAGATCCAGATTTTATCTTCTTATTTAAAATTAGTACGGTTTCTTTGGTAAAATTTAAATCGAAAAGAGAAAATTAAACAGATTTTTAGACAACAATTAAATATAGTTAAGAAATAGTGATATTTTAAGATTTGTCCAGTCGTTCTGTTTATCTGTGTGTGTATATACTCACATACAAATGTTAACACATACGAATGTGAGTACATAGATATAAATATGGTCCAATTACTAATTATATTAGAGATAAGTAAAGGTTCCGTTTGGTAAGTTATAGTGTCATAAGGTTCAGATACGGGGTTGGTCATTGCGACTTCTTCGACTTCAACTTACCAAGATACGTCTGAATATTCTGGAAAATCTTGATTGTGGGTTTTCTACAGGAAAAGTAATATCCCCTGATCTTACGTTTTCATCCTTCAGTTCTTTGTGGACCCCACTCTCCTTTTAAACCGGAACCTTATACCTTACTTCGTCCTGTTTCGGATTATCTCAAAACGGTTCTCCTGTGTGACCAGTATCGTTTGTGGGGGAAGGTTGTTGTGTTCTCTTCTGAGATGTGTACCTGTAGTGGTCTACCCTTTGTGACTTTAGTCTAACTAGTGTAAGAAACGTCGGTTTCTACCTCTTCGAGATATGTCAGTCGTATTTGTTCTGGTCCTCGACTGACACCGAGTCTAGTACTTACGGAATAACGGTTTAAGTCTGAATTTAACTTCTTTCATCCCTTTTGGTGATCTGGTAAGTCCAGACTGGATTTAGTTCTCACCTCTGTAATGAAACGGTTGTTTTCAGGTAGATCAGTTCCGATACCAAAAAGGTCACCAGTACATACCTACACTCTCAACCTGACACTTCTTTCGACTCACCACTTCTTGACTACGAAAACTTGGTACCACAACCTCTTCTGAGGACTCTCACGGAACCTGACGTTCCTCTAGGTTGGTCAGGTAAGACTTCCTCTAGTCGGGACCCACAAGAAACCTTCCTTACTACGATTTCGACTTTGAGGTCATGAAACCGGTGGAGTACGTTTCTTAACTGAGTAACCTTTTCTGAGACTACGACCCTCCCTAACCCCCTCCCTCCTCTTCCCTTACTGTCTTCTACTCTACCGACCTACCGTAGTGACTGAGTTACCTGTACCCAGACTCCTTGAGACCCTCAACCACTACCTGTCCCTCCGGACCGCACTACGACAAGTGCCCCAGCGTTTCTCATCCTACACTGACTCACTGACTTGACTTGACTTAACTTGACTTTAGTTTAAGGAATACAAATATATCACCTTCACTCTTTATCTAAATTCCCTGTTCTATACTATCTATCTCACGGACTACTTGATACCTGTCTCCAAACACTGTGACATGTCCTCTGTCCATAATTCTGGTAGGGGTACCTTTTCTTTACGTTTTTTCGTTTTACCGACAGATCCCTCCGGAATGTTTATCGACACTTTTCTTCTCTTCACTTTTCGTTTCCTCTTTTCCTTTCTATATTCGTAGACTTACGTCTCAAGGTTTCTTATCGTTCTTCTCTATTCTTTCGGAAGGGGTCTCTAGTCACGTTTCTTTATCTCCTTTTGTTGTCTTATCCTTACTGATCTCTAGAGAAGTTCTTTTAATCTCTATGGTTCCCTTATAAAGTACGTTTCTACCCGAGCTATTTCCTGTCTTTACCATACCTGGATTGTCTTCGTCTTCTATAATTCTTCTCCACCGTTCTTATGTGTCTTCTTGACATGTTTTTCTAGAAGTACTGGTTCTATTAGTGCTATCACACTAGTGAGTGGATCTCGGTCTGTAGGACCTTACACTTCAGTTCACCTGAAATCTTTCGTAGTGATGCTTGTTTCGATCACCTTCACTACCTTAAGGTCAACTCGATAAAGATTAGGAC
Organism: Capra ibex; assembly: GCA_006410555.1. Lineage (NCBI taxonomy): Eukaryota > Metazoa > Chordata > Mammalia > Artiodactyla > Bovidae > Capra > Capra ibex. The sequence goes on along the minus strand of SJYO01026388.1, from coordinate 61,444,393 downwards.
TTTCTACTACGACACTTTCACCACATGAGTTGTACGGTCGTTTAAACCTTTTGAGTCGTCACCGGTGTCCTGACCTTTTCCAGTCAAAAGTAAGGTTAGGGTGTCTTTCCGTTATGGCTTCTTACGAGTTTGATGACGTATTAACGTGAGTAGAGTATACGATCATTTCTTTACAAGTTTTAAGAGGTTCGGTCCGAAATCGTTATGTACTTGACAGTTAAGGTCTACAAGTTCGACCAAAATCTTTTCCGTCTCCTTGGTCTCTAGTTTAACGGTTGTAGGCGACCTAGTACCTTTATCCTTCTCTCAAGGTCTTTTTGTAGATAAAGACGAAACAACTGATACGGTTACAGAAACTGACATACCTAGTGTTATTTGACACTTTTTAAGAATTTCTCTACCCGTGTGGTCTGGTGGTCTGGACGGAGAACTGTTTAGATATACGTCAAGTCTTTCGTTGTCAATCTTGTCCTGTACCTTGTTGTCTGACCAAGGTTTATCCTTTTCGTCATGTAGTTCCGACACATAACAGTGGAACGAATAAATTGAAGATACGTGTCATGTAGTACTCTTTACGACCCGACCTTCTTCTTGTTCGACCTTAGTTCTACAGGCCCTCTTTATAGTTATTCGAGTCTATAAGTCTACTGTGGTGGGAATACCGTCTTTCACTTCTCCTTGATCTTTCGGAGAACTAGTTTCACTTTCTCCTCTCACTTTTTCAACCGAATTTCGAGTTGTAAGTCTTTTGTTTCTGGTACCGTAGATCAGTACCCTTTATCTACCCGTTTGTCACCTTTGTCACAGTCTGAAATAAAAAAACTCGAGGTTTTAGTGACGTCTACTACTGACGTCGGTACTTTAATTTTCTGCAAATGAGGAACCTTCTTTTCGATACTGGTTGGATCTATCGTATAAGTTTTCGTCTCTGTAACGAAATGGTCCTTTTCAGGTAGATCAGTTCTTATACCAAAAAGGTCACCAGTACATACCTACACTCTAAATCTGACACTTTTTTCGACTCGTGGTTTCTTAATTACGAAAACTTGACACCACAACCTCTTCTGAGAACTCTCAGGGAACCTGACGTTCCTCTAGGTTGGTCAGGTAAGATTTCTAGTCGGGACCCACAAGTAACCTTCCTCACTACGATTTGGACTTTGAGGTTATAAAACCGGTGGAGTACGATTCTCAACTGAGTAACCTTTTCTGAGACTACGACCCTCCCTAACCCCCGTCCTCCTCTTCCCCTACTGTCTCCTACTCTACCGGTCTACCGTAGTAACTGAGCTACCTGTACTTAAACCCACTTGAGGTCCTCAACCACTACCTGTCCCTCCGGACCACACGACGCATAGTGTCTCAGTGTTTCCCAACCTGTGCTGACTCACTGACTTGACTTGACTTGACTTGACTTACTAATCATTTGTGTGTACGTTTAAAATTTTAATTAACAAATTATTTAAGTAAATCAAAATAAAAATTGAGACGACCCAAAAGTAACAACATGGACGAGAGGACAACAACGTAGCTCACCTCTGATGAGAAGTAACGTCACGAACCCGAAGAGTAACCTCACCGAAGGCAACAACACCTCGTGTCTAAGATCCCGTACACCCGAAGTCATCGACATCTTATACCCGAGTCATCGACGTCAAAGGTTTGAGACCTAGTATCCAAGATATCAACACCGTGTACACGACAGAACGACTAGGACGAGTGTCTCGGTCAACAGAGTTACATAGAGTGACACGTGTGACAATCGACTTGGGTACCATCCGTTCCACACTCGATTCTCCACCTTCCTTTAAGCTCCTCGTATCCTTGACGTCTGTGGAAATAAGAGAGGACCGACCGTACCGTCGGTATTGTGTCGGAGAGAGGACCAATTACGTCGTCGACATCGTCGTCAGTATTGTATTGTATTGGTAAGTATTGTATTGGAGTGTATTGCATTGGTACTATAACAAGGTTACATCGGGGTTACGTCGTCGTCGGTCTTGAAATCACTACTTCGAGTATGTCCGTGTGGTGTGTCTCATCGGGCGTTGGTTCACTCATGGAACACTCCAACGTACGTGTCACGATATTCACTAAAGTCGATAATGTATTGGTACGTTTCAGTAACAATTATCTTCCACCACGATCTCCCGTTCTATCGGACTGACCGTGGTAGAACAAGTAAAGGGGTGTACCCGAATCAACGAAGCTCAGTACATCCTAGAAGGACCACCACCACCACCACCACCAAATCAGCGATTCAGCACAGACTGAGAACGCTAGGGTACCTATCTCCTCTGACCGTCTGATGGTACGTACAGAAAGAGGTCCGTTCTTATGACCTCAACCAACAGTAAAGGAAGAGGTCCCCTAGAAGGGTTGGTCCTTAGATTGGGTCCAGAGGACGTAATATCCTCCTGAGATGGTTGACTCGATGTTCCCTTCGGGTCCCTAATTTGGGTACAAAGAACGTAACCATCCACCTAAGAAATGGTGCCTCGGTGGTCCCTTTGAGATACCTTTTATGAAAGACATAATCATATATAAACATTTTCACTACGTTTTCTTTGTACGGTACACGTATAGACTAAGAAATCTATTTAAAAATAAGTCTTAGCGATCCTGGACTTACGAACATTTTTCTTTCCTTTAACTTCAGCGAGTCAGCATAGACTGAGAAACGATGGGGTACCTGACATGGGACGGTCTGAGGAGGAAGGTACCCTAAAAGGTCCGTTCTATGTCCTCACCCAACGGAAAAGGAAGAGGTCCTCTAGAAAAAACTAGGTCCCTAACTTGAACCCAGTGGACGTAACATCCGTCCGCGAAATGGTAGACTCGGTGGTCCTTTCAGGAAGTCTGAACATAAGTTTGACTTACGAACATAAGGAGGTTTTAAATATACAACTTTAGATCACGAGCTTCTCTATCATAATCCTCCACCGTGGAGACCCCTCTACAATCCAGTCCTTTCATCTTAGAAGTACTTATCTCAATCACGGGAATACTTTCTCTTGTCATTTTTGAGGGAACAACGAAACCAATACACTCCAATATCGATCTTCTTTCAATTAATACTCGGTCCTTCGATCATGAGTGGTCTGTTTCTTGTACTGGTACAAACGTGAGACTAGAACCTAAAAAGTCGGAGGTCTCAACACTCCTTATTTAAAAACAACAATATTCGAGTGGTTCAGACACGAAAAAAACAGTATCCTTGGGTTGACCTGACTCTGTCGTTGTTAAAATATAAATCTCCCTGGAACGTTTTTACCAGTCTCAAAGGTATAGGAGAAGTGGTTCAAAGGGATTATAATTGAAGACTGTATTATCACTATATAAACAACTTTGATTCTTTCATTGGGACTTCGACTCTTTCTGACTTCCGTCTTCCTCTTCTTCCGTTGTCTCCTACTCTACTAATCTATTGTAGTGACTGGGTTACCTGTACTTAAACTCGTTTAAGTCCCTCTATCACCTGTCCCTTCGGACCGTACGACATCAGGTACCCCGGCGTCTCAACCTGTGTTGAATCACTGACTTGTATGTGTGTTCTTTCATTATAATTATATAATAACAATTGATCTGATGTCTAAAATAAACTTAAAATGGTCAAATAAAAAAAAAAATTTGATTACAGAAAAAGAAAAGGTTCTAGGTTAGGTCCTTTAGTGTAACGTAAATCAGTAACAAAGAGGAAACAGAAGAAACTAGGTACTGTTAAAGATTCCAAAACAAAAACGAAAAAACAAACAAACAAACAAAGGGGTGTTGAAATCACCAAAACTTCTTATAGCTAGTCTATAAGAGTCTATAAGACACCTTACAAGGTCAATGTCTACAATAAATAGACTGACCACCATAGTAGTCACGAAAAATAAAAGGAAGAATAGAGAAAATTAATAAAAATATCGAATTATTACTTGATGTTAATTTTACATAATGTCAAAAGGGAACACCGATTCACCATTTCTTAGATGGACTATGAAATCCTTTGGACCCAAGTTATGGACCAGGCCCTTCTAGGGTGTACGACACCTCGTTGATTCGGGAACGCGGTGTTGATAAATCGGACACGAGATCTGAGGTTCATTTGTTGATATCTCTTGGAACGTGACGTGGATGAGTTCGCGTGTACGGGAACTCGGACACGAGTCGTTATTCTCTTCAGTGGCGTCACTTTTTTGACGTGTGGTTTTGATCTCTCATCGGGGACGACCGCTGTTGATCTGTTTTCGGACATGTTGTTGCTTCTGGATCGTGTCGGTTATTTCTTTCTTTCTTGCAAATTTCTTTTTTTTATAATGAGAACATCAGTGTTACACCTGACCTTAAAGTGTAGTGCATAGAGTTCTAGACTCTAGGAGAAACTAGGAACCGATAAGGATACCGTAGGTTGATATACGTTCCTATTCGTCATGGGAGTCGTGGAGTTGAACTAGAACGAAAGAAAGAGTCCCGAAGATATGACACGTACCCCTCAGACGGTTCGAACGAACCGACACGACTGTGTCATGTGTCGGATTGGGTGTGAATTGACTATTCCCAGTCCCATACTACCTGTATTTTGAGGATAGAAGGTACAAAGTCCGTCTTTAAAGAGTTCACATAAGATAGACGAGATAAGATAAGACAAGAAAAGATAACATAAGATAAGATAGTGTCACATATAAGATACGACACAGATATCAGATATCTTTCTAGTTGGGGAACATATAGTCTCACCATTGATCAAGTTTTTAATGAAAACCTAACCGAAAAAAAGATACATGGAGTGACAAAAATCAAGAGACTGAGGTCAAGGGAACAATATCTGGAAAACAGACAAACAAACAAACAAAAACAAAAGACCCACCACCTCCACCATTATGTTCGAATCTGTGTCATTTTATCTTATTACTAATTTAACGTACACTTGAGTAGTCTGTACTTATTATAAGAACTAATCATGAGTACGATAAAAAAAGTTTGTAAATGACGTAGAAAAACATCCGTATCTTCCTATATGACCTCGTTCCTTTTTTAATAGACGACGAATAATTTTAATAAGGGAATTTCTGGATGAATCCCTTTGACCTTTCTAATCTTTAAACTGGTAACTTTAATTAATTCGTGTCACTTCAGAGAACTCGAGTATTTTAATCTATTTCATTTTAACCTCCCTCCTTTTAGAGTCATCTGTATAAATAGATTTAAAACCCGTGATTTTAATTAGGTGTTCCTGTCCTTTTGACATCTAATTCTTCTATTTTTAACTAGAAGTTAGAGACGACATAAAACATAAACGTGGTACTCTGACGACCTCCTTTATCTCAGTATTGTTTAACAAGACAGTTTGTGTCCGTAGAAAAAGAAAACATTGACCTTCTTGATTCGTGACCGTGTTTATCCATATTTATAACCTTGAATTCATTCACTGTTTATTAAGACTTGTAAAGGATACGTTTTCTTTCATTGTTTACTTCCCATCCAGAAGAGGGTAACAGAGCTGGGGGGTCACGAGTAGGTAAATATATTTTGTAGAAAATATAGGACATGTTTCGTGACGTTATCCGGGAACCATCTATTCCCACCTGTTTCGTGTGTACCAGTAATTCCAGTGTTCGTATATTAACCATCTCTTTCACGTTTGACTTATCAACTTTTGAGTTTGTCATGAAATTTTACACAAAGTAAGTATTTCCTTTCGTAACCACATGATATTTTCTCTTTTTAGACGTACCTAAGAATGCTCAATTATATATTCAATTGTGGACTTTTTATCAACTTAAAAGGTCACTTTTTGTCCTGTTCCTGAAGATTTTTTACTTATTTCCCTTTAAAACTCTTCATTTCTCTTAAACATTTTGTAATAAAACATTACTTACCAATGCTTTTTATGACATATTCGGGATCTTTTATAAAGTAAATAAGCTCTAATGACTCTATGACCTACAAAGTAAGTGAATTATGGATTAAAACTAGGGGAACTATCTTACTTCACTATGCAAAAGTCACTTCCTTTCTTTATCTTTTATGATCTTCATGTTTAAACAGAGTTTATATAGATGACTTTTTTTACTCAAACATGTTTTCTATAACTTTAACAAAAAGAATTCCTTTTAGTTTGAAAATTTATCCTAAATATTATCGTTAATCGAAACGAAGACATCTTTGAGGTTATGTTATCTCATCGAATAACTTATAAATAGTATGTTTATACCATTTATAGGTCGTCTTCTAACACTTTTTATATCCTTAAACAAAAAAATTACATTAAAAAGAAGTCACACACCGAAAGTCTTTCACTTTTATATCCTTAAACAAAAAAATTACATTAAAAAGAAGTCACACACCGAAAGTCTTTCACTTTGGACAATTCAATTTTTTTTTTTCTTTCACTTTGGACAATCGTCTCATAAATAGGGTATTAAATATAAAGATAATTCTTATAAATATATAAGGAAATATTTACGTCTGTAGGATAACTATATAAATTTTCTCGATAAGTCCTTAACCCACTTCCGTCGACTGCCCCACCTACGGGACCACCCAATCACCGTTTGTTGGACGGACGTTACAACCTTTGTGTAAGTCCTCTGTACCCAAGTTCGAACTAGGGACCCACTTAGTCCTTCTAGGGAACCTCTTCCTTTACCGTTTGGTGAGACCATAAGAACGGACCTTTTAGGGTACCTGTCTCCTCAGGTACTTCAGTGTCTTCTCAGTCTGTATTGTCACTAAGTTGTTGTTGTTGTTAAAAATGGATATGGTCTCAATAAACTATTACCGAAGACATTCAAAGTATAAGTTAATAATTCAATTTAATATAAACATATGTCAAAACAAACCGAATGGACTATCGAGTCAACCATTTCTTAGACGGACTTTACGTCAAGGTAGGGACCACCCTTCTAGACGACCTATTCCCCATCCGACGGGTGATGTCATAAGAATCCAAAGGGAACACCGGGTCCCAATTTTATAGACGGATGTTACGGACCCAAGCTATGGACCGAACCCTTCTATGGGACCTCTTCCCTTTCCAATGGGTGAGGTCATAAGACCGGATCTCTTAGGGTATCTAACATATGAAGTGTCCCAACGTCTCAGTCTGTGTTGATTCATTGAAAGTGAAGTGTTAAAATTAACGATTGAAACAGTGGACGAAAACTTTTATTCGAGGTTTAAAAAAGGGAAGAGATACAAAAGTGACGAAGATGATAGAAATTATTCCTAAATATTTAAAAACAAATTATTTATTTACCTTTTAATGAAAAAATTCTAAATCTAAACTAAATTGTTATCTATAAATGTTTTGTCTTCGTTTATATTCACGTACACAATTGAAGTTTTTAAGTTAAAGTCTTAATACACCCCCCTTTCTGACGCATAGATACTTAACTTTTTTTCACCAAGTTAAAGACAATGTTAAAAATTTTTCTATTTCAAACTTCTTTTACTGGAGAAATTCTGGGAAGTCAAAATACACCATTCCAATCCTCATCTGTGTTTCACAAGACAGTATCCCATCACAAGAAAGACAATATGCTAACTAGAAGTAAGACACTAAACTCAAATACAACTGAGGATACGTTTGACTATATTCTTTTGATGACTAACAAAAGTAGTCCATCTAAGTTCGGATCAAAAAAGATATTTATATACACACATATATAAGAAATATACGACGGAAAGGATTAAATACGACGACGACGACAACGATTCAGTGAAGTCAGTACAGGCTGAGACACACTGGGGTATCTGCCGTCGGGTGGTCCGAGGGGACAGGGACCCTAAGAGGTCCGTTCTTGTGACCTCACCCAACGGTAAAGGAAGAGGTTACGTACTTTCACCTTTCACTCTCACTTCAGTGAGTCAGCACAGGATGGGAGTCGCTGGGGTACCTGACGTCGGATGGTCCGAGGAGACAGGTACCATAAAAGGTCCCTTCTCATGACCTCACCCCACGGTAACGGAAGAAACGGATTAAGTACTCCAACGACGTATAAACTCAATATTAATAATATTAATAAGAAGAAAGGACTTAATAAAAATGACAAGAGAACTACTGACGACGAACTAGATGTACTACTCCGAACGATTATTTGCGGTGGAGGGCTATAATATGAGTGGAGGGCTATAATATGAGTGACCTCACGTAATGTCCCCAATTTTAACGTCCGAGATCGTGATCATAAGTACCTAGAATGAGGACCGACATAGTAAGTGGTCAACACGTCAGAAGTCGTTCAATAAATTAGACGGACTCTGAAGCCAGAAGTGTCCATGATTATTTTCCTTCTACCATTTTCATATATCGAGTTAACGAAATTCAGTCTTTTAAAACACCATCCCGTTCTAGAAAAAACACACGGTCACACATAATCGGAGGAAGTGAGGGAAATTCCAGTGTATATTAAAGAAATACTTGGTAAATAGAAGTCCCGTTTCTGTCGTAAATTTTAACATATAGTTTTTAATTTGTATTTTTTCATATATCGAGAATACCAACAACATTTCCGTTGTATTCTATAACTATTAAGTAGGATTACTGATCTTCTTAAATACTAGATATTATTTGTAACGTATATTACAATCCTTAATTATTAAATTAATGAGTCCTTAATAAGAGACCAAAAGGTTGTTCTAATTTATTCAAGAGTTTCGTATTATAACGAGTAAATGTTGTGTATATTGTGAAAGTACCGAGTGTAAATATACCTCTTAAAACAATTGAAAACCTGTAAAGGTTATGATATTAGAGGTACTTTCGTGACACAGAAAAACAGAAAAAAGAAAAAAAAAAACTGAATAGTAATGTATACACTACCAGTAATGTTACTGGTGGTGTATCATGTACGAGTAATAAATTCACAACTTAATTATCCATTTACTTTCCTCTACTTACTTACTAACGTATAAACCATTGTATGACATTAACACGACAGAACTGATAAGATAGAATGATTCTGGTCGAAAACGACATGTTTTACGGTCACAAAGAAGGAAAGGAAAAGGACAGGAGTACGATGAAGGTAATAAGACTGAAATAACATAAGTTTAAGTTGACTCATTTTACTACTTGTAAAATTTATAAAACGACATCAGGACTTAATGTTTATACGTGTCTTAAATGTAATAGAGATCTTAGGTCCATATGTACTATAAACTATTTTAACATAGGTTACTTCTATTATTTTTCATGAGAAAAAAAGACAGTAATATTTTTATTACTTGGAACCACGATGTTAAATAAGGAGTCTTTACTAAAAATCTTTCAATTCTCTTCCACAAGAGTCTCCTGTAATTAAATCAACATCTGGTTTCGAATTAAAAGTCTGTACTTTTATCGTTTAGAAGGAAAGAAACTCAATAAATACCTACTTACAAAAGAATCCAGTTATCGTAAAGTTAGTTAAGAATTGTCTTAAAAGTTTTACTAACACAAGGAATCATACATCTTAAGGAATACCCGTAGGAGATTAAACTTTATAGATGTATATTTTATTTGATACATTGTAGTAATCCGTCCGTAATTACCGTTTATCTACCCCTTTGTCACCTTTGACCGACTGAAATAAAAAGACCAGAGGTTTTAGTGACTTACCACTAACATCGGTACTTTAATTTTCTACGAATGAGGAACTTTCCTTCCAATACTGGTTGGATCTGTCGTATAATTTTTCGTCTCTGTAATGAAACGGTCGTTTCCAGGTAGATGAGTTCCGCTACCAAAAAGGTCATCAGTGCATACCTATACTCTCAGCCTGATATTTCTTTCGATTCGTGTCTTCTTAACTACGAAAACTTGACACCACAACCTCTTCTGAGAACTCTCAGGGAACCTGACGTTCCTCTAGGTTGGTCAGGTAGGATTTCCTCTAGTCAGGTCCTTCCTGACAAGTAACCTTCCTGACTACAACTTCGACTTAGAGGTTATGAAACCGGTGGACTACACCTCTCGACTGAGTAAACTTTTCTGGGACTGCGACCCTTTCTAACTCCCGTCCTCTTCCCCTACTGCCTCCTACTCTACCAACTTACCGTACTGGCTGTGTTACCCGTACTCAAACCCACCTGAGGTCCTCAACCACTACCTGTCCCTCCGGACCACACGACGGCAAGTACCCCACCGTTTCTCAACCTGTGATGACTCGTTGACTTAACTTGACTTAACGAAAAAGATTAACTTGTTGTCATTTATACAAAGACAAGCTGACTCCTAAACGTGTTAGATATAAATTTGAATTGACGGGTATACTACAATTTATCTTAATTTTATTATCTTCTTTGTATTAAAGGAATTCTATAAATATTTTAATCGTAAATTTTGAGAGATTCTTGAAAAATGGGTGTCCCTTAAGTGTTACTTTTTGAAATCGTACAAAATTTTACCCCTTTTTCTTTCTTAAAACTGTGGTTTTAACATAGATTTATGAATACTGAGTAACAATTTCTTTTATAGAACTTAAATAAGTTAATTTTTAATTTTATTATTTGGATATCTTCAGTCTGTAATTTTATTTAGTTGGACTATCCAAGAATCCAATAACAGTTAAAAACAACTCTAGGTCTTACGACACTTTATCTCCGAGTTATTTGGATAAAATGTCTCTTCCGTTACCGTGGGGTGAGGTCATGAGAAGGGACCTTTTAGGGTATCTGCCTCCTCGGGCCACCCGACGTCGGGTACCTCAGCGATTCTCAGCCTGTGCTGACTCGCTGAAGTGAAAGTGAAAAGTGAAAGTACGTAACCTCTTCCTTTACCGTTGGGTGAGGTCACAAGAACGGACCTCTCAGGGTCCCTACCCTCTCGGACCACCCGACGGTAGATACCCCAGCGTCTCTCAACCTGTACTGACTTCGCTGAATCGTCGTCATCGTCTGCGTTTGGATAAAATTGGTTTACTGGTGTTTCCGATTCCACAATCTACTTATAATGAACCCTTTTAAAACAATTGTTTAGAATAGTAAAAGAAGGAGGTCCATTTTGAAAGTCCCGTGACACCAAAATCAGTTTCAAGAAAGTTTAAGATTTCCTTGTACATGATCTTAAAACAAATTTAACTCTTAATTCGTAAGAGGTTTTATACCATTTCACTATATGTTAACAGACAAGTAAAATACATGTGTTTTATCGATAATTGTTTTGTTTTTTCTGTTTAACTCATTATTTTTTTATCTTTATAAATGTCTGGTTAAAATGAAATAATTGGTTTATTCTTTTCGTATTTATTTTAAACTTTTGATTAAAGTTAATAAATGATTTTCTAAATCATAGAAAATCTAAAATTATCATTTCCATAAAAAAGAAGACAGGTGCCAAATAGACGTTATTATATACTGGGATGGAATTAATAAAAACGAATAGGAATTATTACTGAGTAATAAAAAGTTTTGTAAATTAATGAGATGACTTACTGTAGGTACATCAGAATCTTATCTTCCTATAACGAAAGTACATAAATATTTGATTGAACGAAAGTATACGTTCATCTTTTCGGTCGTGTTTAATACCTTTAAATAATATAATGACCTTCGAGTTGACAATGTCCAATTAACGTACTAAGTCAATTATAAGTTCGAAGTAAAGAGACTCAAAAAGTACTGAACGGTAGGAACAACATCCGACAGAAAGTGGTACCATGGTATTAAGGACTGTTGATGACCTTGTTCTACGTAGTAACAAATATAGGTCATTCCATAGTGGTAGTTGACAAGGGTTAGTATCAGACTTTATCGAAGAGAAATCAAACATATCTCATTCACATGGGATTAAGTGTAGTCAAAGTACCTTCTTATAAACTATAAACTTGTTTTTACACTAAGCGAATCCTATCTACTAACACTAACTTCAGATCTCTTCGTTTGGTGGGTCTAGTGTTATCGTTGTCCTCGTCGTTGTTACTATTACTACTGTTGTTGGTACAATAGTAATAACTCTACTTTGACAATTCATGTTTTATCTCCGAGTCATGACATTATAATAGTAATAAGAAAATCTCTAATCACACGGTATAACTTTGATTATAAAAGGTAACAAGATCTTCACGTTTCATTATAACAACAACAAATCAACGAGTCAGGACAGGCTGAGAAACGATGGGGTACCTGACGTCGTGTTGTCAGAAGGGACAGGAAGTGGCAGAGGACCTCAAACGAGTTTGAGTATAGGTAACAAAGTCACTACGGTAGGTTGGTAGAGTAGAAGACGGTGGGTTAAGAGGAGGACGGAAGTTAGAAAGGGTCGTAGTCCCAGAAAAGGTTACTCAACCGAGAAGTATAGTCCACCAGTTTCACAACGTCGAAGTCGAAATCACAGTCAGGAAGGTTACTTATAAACTCCAACTGAAAGAAATCTTAAATGACCAAACTAGAGGAACGACAGGTTTTCAGAGAGTCCTCAGAAGAGGTCGTGATGTCAACCTTTCGTAGTTAAGAAACCGAGAGTCAGAAGAGATACCAGGTTGAGAGTGTAGGTATGTACTGATGACCTTTCTACTATCAAAACTGATATACCTGTAAACAGTCGTTTCACTGCAGAGACAAAAATTATACGACAGAGTCAAACAGTATCGAAATAAAGGTCCTCGTTCGTAGAAAATTATAGTACTGACGTCAGGGACAGACGTCACTAAAACCTCGACTTCTTTTATTTTAGACAGTGACAAAGGTAATAAAACGGTAGATAAACGGTACTTCATTACCCTGACCTACGGTACTAGAATTAAAAAAAATTACAAATCTAAATTTGGTCGAAAAAGTGAGAGAAGAGAGTGGAAGTAGTTCTTTGAGAAATCAAGGAGAAATGAAAGACGGTAATCACAACACAGTAAAGTAATAGTTTCAAAAAGTAAAAAGAGGACCTTTAGAAGTAGGGTCGAACACTAAGTCGGTCGATGGGTAAAGCGAACTCCATGAGACGAATATGCAATTTATTCGTCCCACTCTTCTATGTCGGAACTACATGAGGAAAGAGTCAAAACTTTGTCGGTTAATAAGGTACAGACCAATATTGACAACAATGAACTGGACGTATGTTCAAAGAGTCCTCCGTTCATTCCACCAGACCATAAGGGTAGAGATTTTTAAAAGACGTTAGACAACACTAGGTGTGTTTCCGAAATCGTATCAGTGACTTCGTCTTCATCTACAAAAAGACCTTAAGAGTACAAAAAGGATACTAGGTTGTCTGTAACCGTTAAACTGGAGACCAAGGAGCCGGAAAAGATTTAGATCGAACATGTTGACCTTCAAGAACCAAGTGCATGATAACTTCGGATCAAACTTCCTAAAATTCACAATGGAATGATCGTACACGACGACGACGACGACGATTCAGCGAAGTCAGCACAGGCTGAGACACGCTGGGGTATCTACCGTCGGGTGATCCGAGGGGACAGGGACCCTAAGAGGTCCGTTCTTGTGACCTCACCCAACGGTAAAGGAAGAGGTTACGTACTTTCACTTTTCACTTTCACTTCAGCGAGTCAGCATAGGTTGGGAATCGCTAGGGTACCTGACGTCGGAAGGTACACTTCATTCGTGTTCAAACACCATCAAACTTATAGAAACCGTAACGGAAAGAAACCCTAACCTTACTTTTGACTGGAAAAGGTCAGGAAACCGATGTCTACTCAAAAGGTTCAAACGACCGTACAACTCATGTCGTGAGATTGTCGTAGTAGGAAGTCCTAAACTTTATCGAGTTGACCTTACGATAGTGGAGGTGATCGAAACAAACATTATTACAAAGGATTCCGGGTGAACTGAAGTGTGAATTCCTATAGACCGAGCTCCACTCACTGGTGTGGTAGCACCAATAGATCCATTAATTCTGAAAAAACATGTCAAGAAGATACATAAGAATAGTGGAGAAGAATTAGAGAAGACGGAGAGAACCAAGGATGGTAAAGAAAGGAAATAACATGGGTAAAAAAAGTACTTTATAAGGGAACCATAGAGATTAAAAGAACCTCGCTAGAAGTCAGAAAGGGAAATATAACAAAAAAAAAAAAAGGAAAAAAAGAAATTTAACAAGTGAATTCTTCCGAAAGAATAGAGAGAAACGATAAGACACCTTGGGATGTAAGTATAGCATACAGAAAGGGAAAGAGGAAACGGAAAACGAAGAGAAGAAAGGAGTCGATAAAAATTCCCGAGAAGTCTGTTTGTAAAACAGAACAACGTGAAGAAAAAAGAACCCTTACCAAAATCAGTACCGGAGGACATGTTACAGGGATTAGGGACAGATCTCAAGAAGTCCATGAGATAGTCTAGATTTTGGAACTTAGACAGTAAAGGTGACATATTAGTATTCCCTATGTTTACCATGTCGATGAAAAATTCTGTCGAACTGTCAAAAGATTGTTACGATTTATATCAAAATACTAGATCGATAGTGTAAGGAATCTTAAACGTGTTTACACGACTTTTGAATCGAAAATTTTCCGGTCGTTACTTACAAATATCGTTAGAACAGGTTTTCACGGGTTTGAACCTTCGTTGGTTCTACAGAAGGTTAACCACCCATTTATTTCTTTGATACCATTTTGACACATTACCTTATAATAAGTTGTTATTTTTACCATATTCAGTAGTTCGGTGTTTTCTGTACCTCCTTGTAATTTACGTGTGACAGTTCACCTTTTTTCGGGTAGAAATTACCGATGTTTGACACAATAAAGTTGATGTACAGTAAGTTCTTTCCCGTCTTGACACCTCTGTCATATTTCTACTCATCAAAGGTCCCCAAATCCTTCTCTTTCCTCTCTTTACTTATCCACCCCGTGTACCTTTAAACGTTCGTGACCTTGTTCAGACATACTATAGGATTCCAATATGCGACGATTCAGTGAAGTCAGCACAGGCTGAGACACGCTGGGGTATCTGCCGTACAGTAATTTATAAACAGTTTGGGTATCTTCCATGTTGTGTCTTTGACTTGGCATAACGTTAGATATGTAACCCATTTAACAAATGGTCATAACCACATTGTTTAATAAAGTGATTACGTTCTATAATCATTACTCCCCCTTTACTACCCTGTATTCTCCATGTACCCTTGAGACATGAAAGCCGAGTAAAAAAGACATGTAGACTTGGACAAATTGTATAATTCAGATTATAAACTTTTATTCTAATATTTTCATTAAAGTTTTGATTATTCAATTTAGTGTTTCACTTTTATGTCTTAGAGAAGACCTTCCGATTCATAAAAATATGTATAATATACCGTCTGTTTACAAGAGTCTCAATAGACTAGTACTTATAGTGGACCATATAAACTACTTCTATTCCATAGTCAACGGTTCAGTCTTAGATAAAACTCTTCTGATCTCCAGATATTAAAATAATCTACGGATATGTACTAATAACACTAACCTAAGTAAAACTTTAACTACCCTCTTATGAAAGGTCACCGGTATCTAGTCATCGATGATACAAGAAGGATTTTGACAAAAAGAATGTCTTGTTTTTTAGTTTTATTGAACTTATACATGTATATTTATGCATTTGAGTGATCTCTTTCTATTATCTCTCGTAATTTAAAAAATCGACCCCATGATAGGAGGTTTTAAAAGCCCAAAAAAAAAAGGTGAGTCACAAACACTATCTTACTATGTAAGAATTATAAAAATTAAATCCAATTTTACACTGAATAAAACCGGTGTCCTAAAATTAATTTTACCTACACACGGTCCCGATACTCCATTGTATATTCTTGCATCCTTTGTCAAAGATAAGGTGTCCATATGCGTGTGGATTTATCTCTGGGCTTTCTATTTTGTTCCACTGATCTATATGTCTGTCTTTGTGCCAGTACCATACTGTCTTGATGACTGTGGCTTTGNGTTGATTCCTCCAGTTCCATTCTTCTTCCTCAAGATTGCTTTGGCTATTCGAGGTTTTTTGTATTTCCATACAAATCTTGAAATTATTTGTTCTAGTTCTGTGAAAAATGTGGCTGGTAGCTTGATAGGGATTGCATTGAATTTGTAAATTGCTTTGGGTAGTATACTCATGTTCACTATATTGATTCTTCCAATCCATGAACATGGTATAATTCTCCATCTATTAGTGTCCTCTTTGATTTCTTTCATCAGTGTTTTATAGTTTTCTATATATAGGTCTTTAGTTTCTTTAGGTAGATATATTCCTAAGTATTTTATTCTTTTCGTTGCAATGGTGAATGGAATTGTTTCCTTAATTTCTTTTTCTACTTTCTCATTATTAGTGTATAGGAATGCAAGGGATTTCTGTGTGTTGATTTTATATCCTGCAACTTTACTATATTCATTGATGAGCTCTAGTAATTTTTCTGGTGGAGTCTTTAGGGTTTTCCATGTAGAGGATCATGTCGTCTGCAAACAGTGAGAGTTTTACTTCTTCTTTTCCAATTTGGATTCCNATTTGGATTCCTTTTATTTCTTTTTCTGCTCTGATTGCTGTGGCCAAAACTTCCAGAACTATGTTGAATCGTAGCAGTGAAAGTGGGCACCCTTGTCTTGTTCCTGACTTTAGGGGATTTTATATATGGTTTTCCTATCATTATCCTGTGATTTTGGTTTATCTTCTTAAGAATTAGAAAATTTTTTATAGAGGTTTTTTATTATAGTAACAATTGCCAGTTTACAAGTTAGGAGAGAGGTGGTAGGTTACAACTATAGTTTGAACCTTATAAGTGATAGAGGTAAAGTTAAATAATAGTCTGACCTCCAATGTTTGTTATGTTATTTAGTTTTGTGTATTTCAAATCGACCCTTCTTTATTTTGAACGTAATAAATAAACATATAAGTCCCTCTTTTTAGTCCCTTGTTTTTTATATTTTATTTAAAGTTGTAATTTTTTTAAGTAAATTTTATCGTAGTTTTACGTAATGTAAGGATCCTTATATATACCGTTTTCAGTATGTTCTTCTCAAGAGACTTTTAATATATCTGTAATTACCCTCTTAGATTCTTTATTTTCGACTACTTATACGTACAAGTGACTAACGTTCTGTACCATTACGACGACGACAACGACGATTCAGCGAAGTCAGCACAGACTGAGACACGTTGGGGTATCTGCCGTCGGGTGGTCCGAGGGGGTAGGGACCCTAAGAGGTCCGTTCTTGTGACCTCACCCAACGGTAAAGGAAGAGGTTACGTACTTTCACTTTTCACTTTCACTTCAGTGAGTCAGCACAGGCTGAAGATC
Organism: Capra ibex; assembly: GCA_006410555.1. Lineage (NCBI taxonomy): Eukaryota > Metazoa > Chordata > Mammalia > Artiodactyla > Bovidae > Capra > Capra ibex. The sequence continues at coordinate 61,427,208 of SJYO01026388.1, read as the reverse complement.
ACTAGGGTACCTGACGTCGGATGGTCCGAGGAGGTAGATACCCTAAAAGGTCCGTTCTCGTGACCTCACCCCACGGTAACGGAAGAGGTCTGTGTCATTACGTCTCCACATTAAAGAGGAATTTATTTACATATATAAGTCGTGTCAGGTTTGTTGTAGGGTCGAGATACACTTACACACACAAACACACACAACATACACTTTTAAATGGTCCATTCATTTTCAATATGTCTTTACATCTTAGTCCCTATTAGTTTCGTCAGTACTTCTTCTGTTCATCTTGACTTGTTAAATAAGAAGTTTTATAGTTACACATAATATTTCGATATGATTAATCTTATCATATCTGTTTTAATTGACATTTTACGTTATCTCATGAATCTTTATATAGGTGTGTACGAGTTGAAGTATAAAATATCATTGTCACTGTTACGTCACATAGAAAGAATGTAGAATCTACATTTAGTTAAGGTCTCTCTGACATCTACTTTTATATTTTTTCATTGTGAAAAGCGTCTTTTATATCCTCTAATAGAAAGGCTTGTACTCCATCCGGGTATAAGAAATAAAAAAAATAATAATAAAAAAAATTAAAAATAAAAATGAAATAAAATGAAATGTTATGACATAACCAAAACGGTATGTAACTGTACTTAGGTGGTGCCCACATGTCGTATATGTTCACACCTGGTTCTTCCTGTTATTGACTATTTTACTTGATACAATGTGAACATTGGAAGACAAGAAGTTTTCCGTGACAACTCTCAATTTCTTGGTGGATACGTAACTCTCCACTATAAACGTTATATTCAGGGAATGTTTCTTAAACAGTAATTTTATATATTTATAAAGAAAGTTTAACATTCTTTTTCATTGTGTTGAGTAAACAGTAATTTCTAGAAGTATAATTTCCATGGTACGGTGTGAATATGTGTGGGTGGTCGTACCTATTTTACCTTGTCTGGCACGGTTCAAACTACTTTGTTATTACAGTCTTCGACGTCCGTTTTTACAGATATCTTTATAAACATGTTAAGTATTTTGGGAATTCGTCGTAAATGATTTCGACCTACATACGTATGGACACTGTGTGAGAACCCATATAGGGTCTCTTTATACCGGTGTACACGGAGTTTTATATTCATAATTTTACAAACAATATCGTGATAAGTAATATTAAATTTTACGGATAGGTCTCATCCGACATATTTATTTACAAGTGAGTTATCATATCTTCTGTCTTTATTCTTACTTATTAAATGTACATGTGTTTTGTTGTATTTACTTAGAGGGTTCATTTTATAACTCGTTTCCGTGGTCTGTGTTCCCCGACGTAAGACATACTAACATACATTTATATGTATTGTATAAGTTTGATCTCTCTTTTGAAATATAAAAGTCTTCAGTCCTATCACAAATCGAAACAAACCCTTTCTCTACTCGTTATTTATCTTCGTACATTTGTTTATAAAGTAAAGATCAAAATCAACGTGAATCGGTTCACACGACTCAATAATATGTAAAATCATATACGTGAAAGTCAAAGGATTAAATCATTTAACATAAAGACAGGACTATGTCATATAATAGTTATGACTAAAAGGAGGATATCAATTTATATATATATATATATGTGTGTTATAGATTTATATATATATAATATACTCATTTATATACATATATACACATATATATATATGTGTAATAACTAAAAGGAGATTATTGATAATTTCAAAGACAACACTCATAGACACTCGTGTTTCGGAAGAGTATGACATTATATATCTACCATCAACATCGGAAACTCTTTTTTTAAGTTATCGACCAAGACCTTTATCGTCCTTCCTACCCTAAATCAGCTCTTGATATGTAGTATAAAAAATCTCTCTCGTTGTAGTTTGTCTCTGTTCGGTAGGAGACTAATATTATTCTTCAAAGTTATTCGTGTAAGGTTGTGTTCACTGTTTCCTTTTGCGTGACGAACTAAGATGTTGACAACAGAAATTATAATTAAATTGGAAGAGATGAACGAGACAGAATTAAATTTTGATTAGTTTAATTGATAGAGGACAGAGTAATAAAGTCAAGTAGACGGGTCTCCCGGAGAATTTTGTTTAGATACTAGTTAATAATAGAGACTCGAATAGAAAGAGAGTGCTAGTTCAAAGTACTAAGATCGTTAAGATATTCATAACGATTGTAAATATCCTAAGTAAAAATTATAGAAAAAGCCAAATAACTCTTCATCGACCATTATTCAAGTACAATAAGGACTTACGAGTGGATAAGTGGAGTCTTATCGATAAAGTCTGTGTAGTCGAACTCCCAGTAGAGGGTCTGGAACAAAACATCATGATGTGTAATCTGATTATAACGACGTGAATATTGATAAATGACATGATTAAAATTACACATTTTAAAATTATAAATAGTTTAAAATCTGATAATTGAAAAATTCATGTTATCCGGTAAAGTATATAAAACGTAGGACTCAAAGGTTGAGGTACAGACGAGGGACCCCCACTTTACTCTGAGTCTAAATTATTCTATTCAAACCGAGCTCCTTCCATCATGATTTTTAACATCGAATTGTCTCATCTGTAAGTAAAGAATGTACTTTTTTTAGACTCCCAAAAAAAAAAAAAACTAGACTCCCCAACATACTATCACTGTATAACGACACAAGGAACTTAGACAGAAAAGAATGAAGAGACGCCGTACACCGAGGGTAAGTCTCAGTATGGTCCTAAGTATTTTTCTCCTCTTCTCAGACTCTGAACGAACTTTACTTTGATGGTTCTGACTGTCGTAAAGGTAATCATGACGTAACCGGTGTCGAATCAGTGAGTAGGAATAGGTGAACGGTTCCTCCGAGACTTATCACACAGAGAACAGAGGTGGGACAAGAAGGAATTGTCCGGGAAGAAGATGTAGGAGAGGAGAAGGAGAATGTGAAGTGAAAGAAAGGAAAGGGGTCAAGGAGGAAGTCGGAAAGGGGAACTGGAAGATTAAAGAGAGGTTGTGTGCCATACAAAGGTAATAAATGTCACAGGATATTTAGGTGGAACTCATCTTCCGTATTCACTACGTCTGATTGTTCTTGTATGTAGACTGTTATGACTTAAATTCTACTTATAAACTTAATTTGTATTAGGTGTATTTGTTTATAATACAACCACAACAAGTCAGTGATTCAACACAGGCTGAGAAACGTTCGGGTATGTGACATCGGAAAGGCAGAGGAGATAAGTCCGTTCTTATGACCGACGACGACGACAATTCAACGAAGTCAGTACAGGCTGAGACACGCTGGGGTCTCTGCCGTCGGGTGGTCCGTTCTTGTGATCTCACCCAACGGTAAAGGAAGAGGTTACGTACTTTCACTTTTCACTTTCACTTCAGTGAGTCAGCACAGGCTGGGAGTCGCTGGGGTAACTGACGTCGGAAGGTCCGAGGAGGTAGGTACCCTAAAAGGTCCGTTCTCATGACCTCACCTCACGGTAACGGAAGAGGCTTCTTACGACCTCACCCAACGATAAAGGTAGAGGTACCTTACTATGTATATAATACTAGATCCAAAATATGCACGTATATATAATGATATATCTTAGTCAATTACCAGTTTCAACTTAATATACTAGAAACAGTCTTGGGACCTTTATTTATGTATATACGAATTTTTAGAGATATAACTAAGTCCATTAGGTATTAAAAAAGTCAAGGTAAGTCGGCGAGTCAACACAGACTGAGCAACATTGGAGTACCTGTCGTCGTACGGTCCGAAGGGACAGGCAGTGATTTAGGGTCTCGAACGAGGTTGAATACAGGGAACTCAGCCACTACGGTAACTTGGTAGAATAGGAGACAACAGGGGAAGAGGAGGACGGAAGTTAGAAAGGGTCGTAGTCCCAGAAAAGGTTCCTCAGTCAAGAAGTGTGCTCTACCGTTTTCATAACCTCAAAGTCGAAGTCGTAGTCAGGAAGGTTACTTATAAGTCCTGACTAAAGGAAATCCTAACTGACTAAACTAGAAGAACGTCAGGTTCCTGAAAGTTGTCAGAAGAGGTTGTGGTGTCAAGTTTTCGTAGTTAAGAAACCACGAGTCGAAAGAAATACCTGGTTGAGAGTGTAGGCATGTACTGATGACCTTTTTGGTATCGAAACTGATACACCTGTAAACGGCCGTTTCATTAAAGAGACGAAAAATTTTACGACTGATCCAACCATTATTGAAAAGAAGGTTCCTCATACGCAGAAAATTAAAGTACCTACGTCAGTGGTAGACGTCTCTAATACCTCGGGTTCTTTTATTTCAGAGAGTGACAAAGGTAAGAAAGAGGTAGATAAACGGTACGTACTACCCTGACCTACGGTACTAGAATCATAAAACTTATAATTTAAAATTGGGTCGAAAAAGTGAGAGGAGAAAGTAAAAGTAGTTCTCCGAGAAGTCAAGGAGAAGTGAAAGACGGTATTCCTACCACAGTAAACGTATAGACTCCGAAAACTATAAAGAGGGTCGTTAGAACTAAGATCGAATACGAAGTAGGTCGGGCCGGAAAGAGTACTACATGAGACATGTATTCAATTTATTCGTCCCACTGTTATATGTCGGAACTGTATGAGGAAAGGGTCAAACCTTGGTCAGACAATAAGGAACAGGTCAAAATTGACAACGAAAAAGTAGACGTATGTCTAAAGAGTTCTCCGTCAATTCCATTAGACCATTAGGGTAGTGATTCTTAAAAGGTCAAACAACGTTAGGTGCGTCAGTTTCGGAGACCACATCAGTTATTCCGCCTTCATCTACAAAAAGATCTTGAGAGAACGAAAAAACTACTAGGTCGTTCGTAACCGTTAAACTAGAGACCAAGGAGACTGAAAAGATTTAGGTCGAAATTGTAGACCTTCAAATGTCAAGTCCATGACAACTTTGGAAAGAACTTCTTAAAACTCGTACTGAAACGATCACAAACTCTACTCACGTTAAAACGTCATCAAACTTGTAAGAAACCGTAACGGAAAGAAACCCTAACCCAGGATACCGGTGACGACTCAAAAGGTTTACGGTCGTGAAAGTGTCGTAGTAGAAAATCCTTAACTTTCTCGAGTTGACCTTAAGGTAGTGGAGGTGATCGAAACAAGTATCACTACGAAGGATTCCGGGTGAACTGAAGTGTAAGGTCCTACAGACCGACATCCACTCACTAGTGTGGTAGCACCAATAGATCCAGTATTTCTACAAAAAACTTATCAAGAAGACACATAAGAACGGTGGAGAAGAATTATAGAAGACGAAGACAATCCAGGTATGGTAAAGACAGGAAATAACACGGGTAGAAACGTACTTTACAATGGAACCATAGAGATTAAAAGAATTTCTCTAGACATGAGAAAGGGTAAGATAACAAAGGGACAAGTAAAATAAAATAAAAAAACGTGACCAGTGACTCCTTCCGAATGAATATAGAGGTACGATAAGAAACCTTGAGACTTAAGTTTATATAGTAATACTATATATAAAATGGTGTATCATTAAATCATTTTAATATTTTACCAAATATTGAAATACGTGTATTAGGAATTCACCCACTAAATAAAAACTAAGTGGTATCGATCCATATATAGAATCGATTTATATACCGGTTCCACGATATAATAAAGAGAACATTATAATTATAAAGACTACTGTCAAACCTCCATAACTTAAACTGTCAGAACCTGTCTAAACGGGTGTCAGTTTTCTAAGTCGGTTTCATAGACAACGGTACCATAAAATGACATCCCATGAAACCATACGATAAAATAATAAGAACACCTTCGTTTCAATGAAAAATTCTTTACTTTTTTTTTTTGTAAAACTTTGTAAACAAAAACTTTCTTTTTTTTATTCGTATTCGTCCATTTTATAAAGAATTTATCACATAACTTTTCTGGGGATCTATTACACAATGTTTGTGTATGTGTGCGTCTGTGTGTGTGTGTGTGTGTGTGTGTGTGTGTGTGGGGACCCTTTATTTTTTACTGTAGACAAAGTCACTAGAATAAAGTGAAATTTATTGTGAAATATAGAAAAAATCTTTAACTTTACCATAATTAAGGTCTGACACGTATATGTACTTTATATGTATTTTAAAACGATCATTTGTAGGGTAATGTATCAGGTTCGAACACCAAATTACTTTTTAAATTCATTAGAAACGACGACGACGACGACGATGATTCAGCGAAGTCAGCACAGGCTGAGACACACTGGGGTATCTGGTCCGAGGGGGCAGGGACGTATATATATGTTTTTGTGTGAGTATATTCAGGAATGGTGTTGGAATACAAAAATTTATCACTTATGTGGGTACTACAATGTTCTAAATAAGTAATAAAGAGTCTAGTTCTATATTTTATTGTGGGATAGTTGGTGGTGATAGGGTATTTCCCTTGGTTATAGAACGGAAGGTAGTTGTAATTAACCAAAAGGACGAAAAACTTAAATGTCAATTATTCACCCTAACATTTTATATGTAGGTGACAAACCAAATAACAAGAGTTAGAATACACACACCCTATTTAGTCACCAAATCTATATCGTAATTAAACTGGTGAGAATCCTTTTATATATAAATAACATTTCTAGTACTAAAGAGTTGGATCTGTGACAACTATAAAAACTGGTCTATTAAGAAACAACACTCCTGACAGACCACGTAACATACTGTAAATTACTGTAGTAACTACAGAGAGGTGATGTACGGACATTGTGGTAATGGTAGAGGGGATCCAAAACCGTTAATGTTTATAGAGTGTTGGAGTAGTTCACAGGGGTCTCTCGGTTTGACGGGACCCAACTCTCAGTGACCCTATTTTCTTTGTTTCATAAATAGGTCAGAAGACAACTATCTGAATATCAAAGATCAACTCAAGAAAAATATTTATCACTACGACGTTTTAAGAAATCAAAAACAATAAGTATATACGTACGAAAAAACTCAAATATAGATCCTAAATTTAAAAACCCATTATTCTTTACCTATACAAGGTTCATCAAAAATCTGACTAATATGGTAAATACCCGAAACAGACCACTGAGTCGACCTTTTCTTGGGTGGACGTTACACCCTCTGAACCCAAGTCAGGGACCCAACTCTTCTAGGGGACCCTTTATCCTACCGATGGGTGAGGTCATAAGAAGGGACCTCTTAAGGTCCCTGATATATGAGGTACCCTAGCGTTTCTCAGTCTGTACTGACTCACTGAACGTGGAAACGAACGTATGGTAAGTGGTCGAGTGTCTTAGGGTTAACGAGATTTAAGAACAGTTGTGAACAAAGACATTTTAAATAGGACTTCATCATAAATTACTTTGTAACAATACCAAAATGTAATGTAAAGGAACTACTTAGTATTGACCATCGTCGAGAAGGTCACAAATTGGCAAACTTGTAAAAGAAACAAACAAAATTTTATAAATTAATTTAAGGAACTTACAAAATAGACGACCTAATGGATAGAATAAGAATAGTTAAACCGAAGGGACTACCGAATCTACCATTTCTTGGGGCGGACGTTACGTCCTCTGGGTCCAAACTAGGGATCCAGTCTTCTAGGGAACCTATTCCTTTACCGATGAGTGAGGTCATAAGAACGGATCTCTTAAATACTTGTCTCTTCAGACCTCCCCAGTATTTCTCAGTCTATACTGACTCATTGATTATGAAAGTTGTGAAGTAAAAATTTATAAATCAACTTAAGGAACTTACAAAATGGGAAGCCCCATGGACACAACAAAAATAGTTAAAATCCCACACATATATATATAACTTATATTTCAAGAATTATAAGTACAATATTTTCTATGGACATATCGTTCATAGTAGAGAGAGAGAGACACTAAACGGAAAATTAGGAGAAGTGTCATAGAAAGTGGAACTGAAAAATAAGACCAAATGTGGGTAAAGTTGGTACATAGGAAGGTCTAAGGTTTGACTCTCGGACACCACAAATTGGTCCACCCAACACTTGATTTAGACACTGTGAGTATTGAGAGTCTATAACGTTAGTTTGAAAATCGACAAAGGGTCACGAGTGTGACGTATCGAATCTTCCCCTTTTGGAGTACGGTTTATGATTCCGTCTCACAAACATAGTAATTAGCCTGAAGAGAATAGAGACCTTAGAATCGGGGGGTACAAATAAACACAACTGGACCATCACCACCAAATCAGAGATTCAGCACAGACTGAGAACTCTGGGGTACCTGACATCGAGCGGTCCGAGGAGATATGTATCCGAAAAGGTTCGTTCTTACGACCTCACCCAACGGTAAAGGAAAAGGTCCCCTAGAAGGGTTGGACCCCTAGAAGGGTTGGACGTCTAGTTTGGGCCCAGAGACGTGACGTCCGTCTAAGAAATAACTGACTTGATGGTCCTTTCGGGAACATAACTGAACCGTAGAGGTTTGAGACCAACAAGAGAGGGGTAGATTGAAAAGAGGTAGAATGTCGACGAAAGACGATTTGAGTCGAAGGATGTGTCTCGTTGAAGTTTTAATGGTTTACCGAGTTCCCGTTTTCACATCGTGTCTCAATTAAGTGAAATTACTCAAGAGGAAAAATACCCCAGGGATCTCTCCTTTACCGTTGGGTGAGGTCATAAGAACGGATCTCTTAGGGTCCCTAGCCCCTCGGACCACCCGACGGCAGATACCCCAGCGTGTCTCAGCCTGTGCTGACTTCGCTGAATCCTACGGTTTCTTACCCGAAGGGACCACCGAGTCTCCAATTTCGGAGACGGACGTTACGTCCTCTGAACCCAAACTAGGGTCCCAACCCTTCTAGGGGACCTCTTCCTTTACCGTTGGGTGAGGTCATAAGAACGGCCCTCTTAGGGTACCCGTCTCCGTGTTTGATGGCGTTTTAACTTGAGTAGAGTATGTGATCATTTCATTACGAGTTTTAAGAGGTTCGGTTCGAAGTCGTTATACACTTGGTACTTAAAGGTCTACAAGTTCGACCAAAATCTTTTCCGTCTCATTGGTCTCTAGTTTAACGGTCGTAGGAGACCTAGTAGTTTTTTCGTTCTCTCAAGGTCTTTTTGTAGATAAAGACGAAATAACTGATACGGTTTCGGAAATACACCTAGTGTTATTTGACACCTTTTAAGACTTTCTCTACCCTTATGGTCTAGACGACTGGACGGAGAACTCTTTGGATGTACGTCCAGTCCTTCGTTGTCAATCTTGACCTGTACCTTGTTGTCTGATCAAGGTTTATCCTTTTCCTCATGTAGTTCCGACATATAACAGTGGGACGAATAAATTGAAGATACGTCTCATGTAGTACTCTTTGTGACCTGACCTTCTATGTGTTCGACCTTAGTTCTAACGACCCTCTTTATAGTTATTGGAGTCTGGACGTCTACTGTGGGAGGAATACCGTTTTTCACTTCTCCTTGATTTTTCGGAAAACTACTTTCACTTTCACCGCTCACTTTTTCGACCGAATTTCGAGTTGTAAGTCTTTTGTTTCTAGTACCGTAGACCAGGGTAGTGACGTACCGTTTATCTACCCCTTTGTCACCTTCGTCACAGTCTGAAATAAAACCCCCCGAGGTTTTAGTGACGTCTACCACTGACGTCGGTACTTTAATTTTCTCCGAATGAGGAACCTTCTTTTCAATACTGGTTGGATCTATCGTATAACTTTTCCTCTCTGTAATGAAACGGTTGTTTCCAGGCAGATCAGTTCCGATACCAAAAAGGTCACTAGTACAGACCTACACTCTCAACCTGACACTTCTTTCGATTCGTGGCTTCTTAACTACGAAAACTTGACACCACAACGTCTTCTGATAACTCTCAGGGAACCTGACGTCCCTCTAGGTTGGTCAGGTAAGATTTCCTCTAGTCGGGACCCTAAAGAAACCTTCCTTACTACGATTTCGACTTTGAGGTCATGAAACCGGTGGAGTACGTTTCTCAACTGAGAAACCTTTTCTGAGACTACGACCCTCCCTAACCCCCGTCCTCTTCCCCTGTTGTCTCCTATTCTACCGACCTACCGTAGTGATTGAGCTACCTGTACTCAGACTCACTTGAGACCCTCAACCACTACCTATCCCTCCGGACCGCACTTCGTCAAGTACCCCAGCGTTTCTCGACCTGTGCTGACTTGTTGACTTGACTTGACTTGACTTGACTAGAGGAGCTTAGGACCGAGGAAGTCGAGAGATTATGGTAATTCGTGGAATTTTTTTAATTGGTCTAAAGATGAAGAATATCCCTTACAACAAAAAGATATTGTGACTTCACCTTAAGATAATTCCTCGTCATAACATCGTCATTTTCGTATCTATACTCTGTTATGAATTACTTCAGGCATTTTTAAGTCAGTGTAACAAACATATAACCGTGGGTAAAATTATTTACTCATTAAAACTGTCAGAAGATGAATTACGAAGGTGTGTATAAAACCTAAACTTGAAAATGTTAGAAGATTCAACAAAGAAAATTTTTAGTATACTGAAAAAACAACAAAACAAAACAAAACGACAACACCGTGACAAATAAATTATGAAGGTTGGAACCTTAAGAATGTTTGATAGAAAAGATTATATTTTTGTACTGAGATAATTTTAACTGTTTATCATAACACTGTCAAGACTCCTTTTATAAGGAAAAAATAACCATAAGTCGTTTCTTGATAAACGACAGAAAACAAAAAACAAAAAAAAAAAAACCTCTTTGTCTATCATTTGTTCACTCATGAGTTTCACCCCCCTGTCCACTCTGACCACATATAAAAATAAAAAAAATAAAAAAAAAAGTAAAATTAAAAATTAAAAAAAATTTAAAATTTTAGAAATTAAGAATGTACGCAAGGGTTTGTACTTGGGGGGAGGGTGGAGGGAGGGGTGGTGTAGAGAGACCCAGTAGGGGTACGTGGTCGTGGTTCGTTCGACGTGGGATCCAGTCTGTACCTGACCGCTAAGTTAAGAATGTACTGTCATATGTACAATCTTAAGGGTAAGAGGGTTTAGTAGGGTGGGAGAGGGAGAGGGAGACTCAGGTTTTCAGACCATATGTGTAGACACAGAAAAAAGGACAGAACGTATGTCCCAGCAGTAACGGTAGAAGGATTTAAGGTATATATACACAATCATATGACATAACCACAAAAAGAAAGACCGAATGAAGTGAGACATATTAACCGAGGTCAAAGTGGGTAGAGTAGTCTTGACTAAGTTTACTTAAGAAAAATT
>SJYO01026388.1:61365121-61415697 GCA_006410555.1 Capra ibex | reverse complement strand
TCCTTTGGTCTTAACTTTCTCTGTGTACATGGGGTTACAAGTAGCGTCGTGACAAATATTATCGGTCCTGTACCTTTGTTGGATCTACAGGTAGTCGTCTACTTACCTATTCTTTCGACACCATGTATATGTGTTACCTCATAATGAGTCGGCAATTTTTCTTAAGTAAACTTAGTCAAGACTACTCTACCCACTTTGACCTCGGATAATAAACGACAGAAAACTATAAACTACGAAAAACAATCTGATTCAGTTGACAGACGGTACTTAATACTAATTTCATATTTTTATTTATCGTTCTCTTTCCTTGAACGTACTTAGCGGTTAGGAGATTTAATCATCGTCTCGATTTTTCGATACACTTTATCTAGTAGTATACTGATTAATGTAGATACGGAACTCTTTATTCAGGTAACCTCGGAACTTTAACATACGTACACACGTACGATTCAGCGAAGTCAGTGCAGCCTGAGACGTTACGATACCTGACATAGGGCCGTCCGAGGGGACATTACTTTAAGAAGTCCGTTCTTATGACCTCACCCAACGGTACAGGAGGAGGTCCCCTAGAAAGGATGAGTCCCTAGCTTGGACGTAGAGAATACATCGTACTTAACTATCCACCAAAGAAATAGTGATCACACTGGACCCTTCGGGGACCTTTAACATATGTAAAGAGGAAAAGGAATAAAAATCAAAAAGTAGTAGTAAGAAAAATTTTTTATTTACCATTCAATAAGGTACGAGTACATAACTTTCTTAATTATAATTTTATAGATATAATGGATTTCGTTAAATGTTTAAATTACTTTAGGGATCGTTTTAATATTACCGCAAAAAGTGTTTCTATCCTGTTTGGTAAAATTTTAAACATGTCTTGGTACTTCCTAGAACTTATCGGTTTGGTTAGAACTCTTTCTTCTTGTGTCGCAAAAAATTTTTTTGAAACCAGCCCCTTTGTGAAAGTAACTCGAACTTCATAAGTATAGGTTAACATACCCACATGTAAACTCTCAAGAATATTCATAATAACAATGTAATATTGATTTTACTTTACACAATTATACAATATGAAAATTGGTTACATGTAATTATAGATAATGGACTGTTTTTTTTAGAGTTTTATTATACAATATAACCGTTCATGTTAAATAATATCTAATAGTACAATACCCATTCACAATATGTCTCTAAATTCATTCTAGTCTTCAATTTTGTACATTTCCTCGTGAACTTTCTTTTGGATACTTAATATCTTCCCTTGTTTCATGTGTCCTTTTTTGTACACTGAGTCGCATACTAGTCTTATGAATCCGTACATAAAAAAAATACCACTTTATTTAGTAACTATAAAATTTCATAAAAAGATTCATACAATCGTGTTGGTTACGGGACAAAATGGGACATAGGACCCTGTCGATTACACGATCCGATTCGAGGTGAAAGTATTTACTCGTTCAGAAACGATAGACAATGAAAGGACCGACCCTCTCGTTTTCATGATTGTCATATGTAGATTATCTTTTCGACTCAAATAATTTTTTTTTTTAAAACAATAACATATAAAAACTTTTATATTTAATTTTCATTCTGGATACATTACTGCTTGAGACTATATTTATGACAATTAAGAAAACATATTTGAATTGATGGTGTAAGTTGAGTAAACAAAATTAACCGACGTTGGTAGGGGTGTTAGGTTTCCTTTCGTAATGTATTAAGAACTAATAAGAAAAACGGGTACAAATTAATCTAATTTCCAACAGGATTAAATACGGTGTAAGGTACGTTTTTTTACAACTCATTTGACGTTTTTGAACATTTTCCTTCCAACAATGTTAAACTTGATTTCTAGGATATCGGAAGGACAACCTCACCTGTATAGATAATAGAGATACAGTACGAGTTTAGTCCTACTTCACCCATGGTTCGTATAAGTCAAGTCAGTAAGTCAGTACAGAATGAGAAACACTGGGGTACCTGATATCGTGCGGTCCGAAGGGACAGGTAGATGTTGACGACCTCGAACGAGTTTGAGTACACGTAACTCAACCATTACGGTAGGTTGATAAAGTAAGAGACAGCAGGGGAAGAGGAGGGCGGAAGTTAGAAAGGTTCGTAGTCCCAGAGAAAGTTTCTCAGTCAAGAAGTGTAGTCCACCGGTTTCATATCCTCAAAGTTACAGTCGTAGTCAGGAAAGTTACTTATAAGTCCTGACTAAAGGAAATCTTTACTGACCAAAGTAGAATGTCAGGTTCGCTACTCCAGAGTTCTCAGAAGAGGTTGTGGTGTAAAGTTTTCGTAGTTAAGAAGCCGAGTGTCGAAACAAATATCGGGTTGAGAGTGTAGGTATTTATTGATGACATTTTTACTATCGAAACTGATCTGCCTGGAAACAACCGTTTCATTACAGAGACGAAAAATTATACGACGGACCCACTCAATGTCGAAAAGAGGGTTCCTCGTGCACAGAAAATTAAAGTACCGACGTCAGTTGTAGACGTCACTAAAACCTCAGGGGGTTTTATTTCAAGGAGTGATCAAGGTCACAATGGGGTAGATAGACGGTACTTCACTACCCTGGTCTACGGTACAACAATCAAAAGACTTACAACTCAACATTCGGTTGAAGAACTGAGAGGAGAAAGTGAAAGTAGTTTTCCGAGAAATCAAGAAGAAGTGAAAGACGGCATTCCCACCACAGTAGACGCATAGACTCCAATAACTATAAAGAGGACCGTTAGAACTAAGGTCGAACACGGTCCAAAGTCGTTATGTACTTGGTACTTTAAGGTCTACAAGTTCGACCAAAATCTTTTCCGTCTCCTTGGTCTCTAGTTTAAGGGTTGTAGGCGACCTAGTAGTTTTTTCGTTCTCTTAAGGTCTTTTTGTAGGTAAAGACGAAATAACTGATACGGTTTCGGAAAAGGACACACCTAGTGTTATTTGACACCTTTTAAGACTTTCTCTACGCTTATGGTCTGGTAGACTGGACGGAGAACTCTTTGGATATACGTCCCGTCCTTCGTTGTCAATCTTGAACTGTACCTTGTTGTCTGACCAAGGTTTATCCTTTTCCTCAAGTAGTTCCGACATATAAGAGTGGGACGAATAAATTGAATGTACGTCTCATGTAGTACTCTTTACGACCCGACCTGCTTAGTGTTCGACCTTAGTTCTAACGGTCCTCCGTATAATTAGTGGAGTCTATACGTCTACTGTGGTGGGAATACCGTCTTTCACTTCTCCTTGATTTTTCGGAGAACTATTTTACTTTCACCGCTCACTTTTTCGACCGAATTTCGAGTTGTAAGTCTTTTGATTCTAGTACCGTAGACCAGGGTAGTGAAGTACCGTTTATCTACCCCTTTGTCACCTTCTTCACAGTCTGAAAAAAAAAAAAAAAACCGAGGGTTTAGTGACGTCTAACACTGACGTCGGTACTTTAATTTTCTACGAATGAGCAACCTTCCTTTCAATACTGGTTGGATCTGTCCTATAAGTTTTCGTCTCTGTAATGAAACGGTTATTTCCAGACAGATCAGTTCCGATACCAAAAAGGTCATCAGTACAGACCTACACTCTCAACCTGACACTTCTTTCGACTCACGGCTTCTTAACTACGAAAACTTGACACCACAACCTCTTCTGAGAACTCTCAGGGAACCTGACGTTCCTCTAGGTTGGTCAGGTAAGACTTCCTCTAGTCGGGACCCTAAAGAAACCTCCCTTACTACGATTTCGACTTTGAGGTCATGAAACCGGTGGAGTACACTTCTCAACTGAGTAATCTTTCTGAGACTACGACCCTCCCTAACCCCAACCCTTCTCTTCCCCTGCTGTCTCCTACTCTACCGACCTACCGTAGTGACTGAGCTACCTACACTCAGACTCACTTGAGGTCCTCAACCACTACCTGTCCGTCCGGATCGCACGACGTTAAGTGCCCCAGCGTTTCTCAACCTGTGCTGACTCGTTGACTTGACGGACTTGACTGACCCGCATTGAAACCTGATGATTTTAGGTTATTTCCCGGAGTGAATAAATTTTGTGAGACTTCGTAAGAAAATAATGAGTACTTGTGTCTTTTCAGGAAGTATAACCCGAAGACCGTGATGAATAATTATAAACATCACACTGTATTATCAATTAGAACCTTTTCCTTTCAATGGAACTACTACCAAAATCGACTACGTTTTAGAAGTGGTTAGAAACACTGTTATCTCACAATTCCCAAAATAACGTTGTCATAATCCACTCAACCAGATTTGAAAAAACTCTTTAAATCTTAATGTCTGACATGGTTTAAAAAAAAAGTTTTTATCGGAACTAAGTATATCAGTACATTTTCAGGTCTCGATGAAATTATAAAATATTAACATTCACTTCGTTTACAGAACTACAATTTTATTTTTTAAGGATTTACTTACTCTTTTATTTTGGATTTAAACTAAGGTCTTTTGATTCGTTTGAACTGGAATTATTATCGACTGTAGGATGTAATTATTGGGTCTCTTCTCCTTCGTAAACTAAGGAAACACTGACTTTATTCTACCTTATATTTAAGATAGAGAATCGATTTTAGAAAAGACACCTTGTATTTCACGATTATAAATATACGAATCAAAAAAGGATCGTAATACAGGAATTATTGAAAAAGAATATTTGAGATTTAAGATCACAAGGTGAAAGAAGACAATACACAATTGAAATAAAATACATGATCATAGATGCACCATAAAATAATTTTATTATTTACAGACTTTGTAATAAACAGATTAAATGTATCAGTAACTTTCTTTTTTTTACTGGTTAGGGCACATGAAGGAAGGTTTTACTCCTTTATGTTGAACTAAAACAAATCCGAATTTATTTACTCGCTTTCGTCTTTAACACAATTCCGTTGTACTCTTTAATGAGTTGTGAACTTACCGGGTGTTCACTGTCACATCTATAGATTCTTACTAAAAAGTACATCACATAAATAATATCCACTATGTTCACTTTATCTCAAGGATCAAGATATTTCTAAAGTAAGGTGTTCCTTACATACGGAAAGTCAAATTTTGTAGATTGAAGTACTTTAATGAATTAGTTTATTACTGTTAACTACCGTTTACGTCTTAGTGTTGATATGACTTTTTTCGTTATAGTCGAAAAACAAGAAGCTATAAGGACGGAGTAAGTGGAATAAGTGAATGAATAAGATATTTCGTAAATTATATATCTCGTATTACAATAAAGAGAAAAGACTTATAAGTATAATTGTAAATTATGTACGTATTTACTATCTACACATTTATCTACCCACACACCTACAAATCTACTCACCTTCTACCAATCTATCTGTTTATCTTGACAAATAGACTTAATTTTTGGGGGTGTTTTATTAAAAAATTTGGAATTATGTGAAAAAATTCTGAATCCTACATCCAAAACCTTGTCAAAACATCCTATATTTAAAGTCAGATTTAAGCAAGAGTGAAGTCATTACTTGACTATTACTAATACGTAAATATCAGTTTTATCAACTATATCGAAGACATCAAGTTTTATCGTTATAATACGATTAATTTTATAACACATAATAAATAAATATTTCTATTTATGTGTTGAAAATTATATCACGTTTTATTGTTATTTTACGTAGTAAGATTTTCGTAAGTAGAAAAGATAATCAATATACTGACTCGAAATTATTTGTAAAGATTTTGATCTTTATAAAAAACTTTCTTCTTTTAATTGATGGGAATTTTACAAAATTTACTATTGAACCTCACGATAATACGTTGAGATGTACAACTAATACGTCTAATACATTTTTATACCTTTTACAATTACTTTAATACAATTCACTTTATTTTTATATATGTAACACAAACGTGTGTGGTACGATTAAGATCGGAGGTAAAAAAAAAACGAAAATTAAAGTAATGTGAACCTTAAGACTTTGACTGTGATGTAAGTCAGATCTATTGAGTCTATTAAGAGTGAGTATGTAGTTCTCAAAAGTCCTTACTTAGTGATAAGGACTTTATAAATAAATAAATAAATTAAATGATATTATTGACCATTTCTTAAATGATGATATGAACAGTGTAACATACCATTAACAGATATATTTTAGAGAGAACGAAGATCTTATAATGTAAGGACTTCCGATAGTAACGAAAATAGTCTGAGCATTAGGGTCATATATTGTGTCCCGAACTGTACCGGGACTCCTAACACTTCTAACTAGGTAATCATCAATTTTGTCAACGGAAAACCTCAATTCGTGGTGGAAGGTTAATTCCTATAGTGACAATGACGTCAATTTTCACTACGATCGATAGTAATAAGTCTTAAGAAATAGTCCATCTAAGGGATAGAGAAGGAGAAACCAAAACACCCGTGAATTGGACAAGGAAATGGACGACCCATAAAGAGACGGAAAGGTAGAACAAATATAACGACACAAACCCCACCGGAAAGACATAAGACCGTCAACCACCAAGGAGTTTTGGCTATGTTATATTCATTTCATTATTTCATTTTATTTATTTAATTTTTAAAATTTTTCACTACAATCTTGTGGATCTCTATAAAGTTCACTAGTGGAAGAAGGAGATGGAAGTAGAAAGTCACGTAAGGACTTATTAAGAAAACTTTTGGTCTTAATTGATTAGAGTGTCACATAGTACGGTGATGTTAAAAAAAAATACAGGGTCTTACATTCTATTTTTATCTTGGTTACCTATCTTTTCTAATAAACTTTTCTGATCACTTAACTGTTCGTACATAAATATGTTTACAAAACTTCCTTACAAGTATCTTCAGAATGTATATTTTCGTTTTTGGATCTTTTTTGGGTATACTAGGAATTACTTTATTACTTATTTATTCATCACAATATAAGAGTTTTCCCATGGGATGGGTGTTTCGTTTCCTTACTTAGTATCTATGTGTTTTGTTATACCTACCACCAAATCAGTGATTCAACACAGACTGAGAGCACTAGGGTACCTGACATCGGACGGTCCGAGGAGACAGGTACCCTGAGAAATCCGTTCTTATAGTCCCCAAACGGTAAAGGAAGAGCTCCCTTTGTTATACCTATTTACAGGTTTTTACTACACACTTGGCTCTTTTCCTTTAAATGGTTTCCCATGTAGGTTATACTTATATGAATACATTTTCTGTTTTTCCTTTGGTAGATACCACGGTATTTAATTCTATAATTATCGTAGAACACAAACTCTATCTTTAACGGACTCTTGTCTTCATCACTTGAAAGACTTCATTGCTTTTACAGGATTTAAAACCCTCTCGACACTCAACGTGTTCATACACTAATACAGTATTCAGTGATCAAAAGACACTGAAATTACAGACACGTCAAGATATATCCGTTTAATATGTAGCTAAGCCATTAACTTTCACCTTGTGTTTACACGAATTATACGTGTTGAACTCTTCGAATAAGATTTTACATACGTCTTTATATTTTCTACATTTATTGGTTTTGTCAGAATTTTTTATTTAAAGATCTTGAGTGTGTACGTTAAAGATTCTTCACCACATTTCTATGTCACTGGTTTTGATACAACTTATTATCACCACTTTCACCTGTGGGAACAGAACAAGGACTAGAATCCCCCTTACGAAACAAAAAGTGGTAACTCTTATTACAAACGAGATCCAAATAGTATACACGGGAAATAATACAACTCCATCCAAAGAAGATACGTGTAAAAAACTTCTCAAAATTAGTATTTACCAACGACTTAAAGTAGTTTCCGAAAAGAAAAAAGTAGATAACTCTAATAGTACACCAAAAATAGAAAGTTAAACAATTATACCATATAGTGTAACTAATTAAACACATATACCTTCTTAGGAACTTAGGGACCTTTTTTGGGTTCAACTAGTACCACATACTCGAAAAACTACTCAACCACTTAAGACGAACGATTTTAAAACAACTCCTAAAAACGTAGATACAAGTAGTCTCAATAACCGGAAAAAAAAAAAAAAAAAAAAAAAAAAAAACACACAAGAAATGGTCCCACTACGACCGGTGCATCTTACTCAAACCTTCACAAGGAAGGAGACGTTAGAAAATCTTCTCAAAATCCCATCCGTAATCGAGAAGTGATTTACAAACTATCTTAAGACACTTCGGTAGACCAGGACCCGAAGACAGAAAACCCTCTAAAAAACTGAAACTCGTGTCCAAGTTAAAGTCACGAACATTGACCCAACAAGTATTAAAGATAAAGAAAGACCAAGTCAGAACCTTCTAACTCGAAAAGATTCTTAAACAGGTAAAGAAGGTCCAACAGGTGAAATAACGGTATGTCAACAAGTATTATCAGAGAATGTTAGGAAAAATAAAGTGAAACAGACAACAAGTCAAGTCAGCGAGTCAGCACAGACTGAGAAACACTGGGGTACTTATCGTCGTGCGGTCCGGAGGGATAGGTAGTGGTTGAGGGTCTCAAGTGAGTCTGTGTACAGGTAACTCAGTCACTACAGTAGGTCGGTAGAGTAGTTGACAGTAGGGGAAGAGGAGGACGGGGGTTAGGGAGGGTCGTAGTCTCAGAAAAGGTTACTCAGTTGAGAAGGGTACTTCACCGGTTTCATAACCTCAAAATTGAAATCGTAGTTAGGAAAGTTACTTGTGTGTCCTGACTAGAATTCTTACCTGACCAACCCAGAGGAACGTCAGGTTCTCTGAGCGTTCTCAGAAGACGACGACGACGACGACGATTCAGCGAAGTCAGTACAGACTGAGACACGCTGGGGTATCTACCGTCGGGTGGTCCGAGGGGGTAGGGACCCTAAGAGGTCCGTTCTTGTGACCTCAACCAACGGTAAAGGAAGAGGTTTCGCACTTTCACTTTCCACTTTCACATCAGCGAATCAGCACAGGCTGAGAATCGTTGGGGTACTTGACGTCGGGTGGTCCGAGGAGATAGGTACCCTAAAAGGTCCGTTCTCATGATCTCACCCCACGGTCACAGAAGAGACCAGAAGGCGTTGTGGTGTCAAGTTTTCGTAGTTAAGAAGCCGCGAGTCGAAAGAAATATCAGGTTAAAAGTGTAGGTATGTACTGGTGACCTTTTTGGTTTCGGAACTGATCTACCTGGGAACAACCGTTTCATTACAGAGACGAAAACTTATGCGATAGATCCAACCAGTATTGAAAAGTAGGTTCCTTATTCGTAGAAAATTAAAGTACCGACTTTGGTGGTAGACGTCACTAAAATTTCGGGGGTTTTCATTTCAGACTGTGACAAAGGTGACAAAGGGGTAGATAAAGGGTACTTCACTACCCTGGTCTATGGTACTAAAATCAAAAGACTTACAACTCGAAATTCGGTTGAAAACATGAGAGGCGAAAGTGACAGTAGTTCTCCGAAAAATCAAGGAGAAGTGAAAGACGGTATTCCCACCATAGTAGACGTATAGACTCCAATAACTATAAAGAGGACCGTTAGAACTAAGGTCGAACTCGAAGTAGGTCGGGTCATAAAGAATACTATATGAGACGTATATTCAATTTATTCGTCCACTGTTATACGTCCGAACTGCATGAGGAAAAGAATAAACCTTGGTCAGACAATAAGGTACAGGTCAAGATTGACAACGAAGGACTGGACGTACATCCAAAGAGTTCTCCGTCCAGTCAACCAGACCATAAAGGCATAGAAAGTCTTAAAGGGTCCAATAACACTAGGTGTGTCCTGACCTTTTCCAGTCAAAAGTAAGGTTAAGGTTTCTTTCCGTTACGGTTTCTTACAAGTTTGATGACGTGTTAACGTGAGTAAAGTGTGCGATCATTTCATTACGAGTTTTAATAGGTTCGGTCTGAAATCGTTATGCACTTGGTACTTGAAGGTCTACAAGTTCGACCTAAATCTTTTCCGTCTCCTTGGTCTCTAGTCTAAGGGTTGTAGGCGACCTAGTAGTTTTTTCGTTCTCTCAAGGTCTTTTTGTAGATAAAGACGAAATGACTGATACGGTTTCGGAAACTGCCATACCTAGTGTTATTTGACACCTTTTAAGACTTGCTCTAACCTTATGGTCTGGTGGTCTGTACGGAGAACTCTTTGGATATACGTCCAGTCCTTCGTTGTCAATCTAGACCTGTCCCTTGTTGTCTGACCAAGGTTTATCCTTTTCCTCATGCAGTTCCGACATATAACAGTGGGACGAATAAATTGAAGATACGTCTCATGTAGTACTCTTTGTGACCTGACCTTCTTCGGGTTCGACCTTAGTTCTAACGACCCTCTTTATAGTTAGTGGAGTCTATACGTCTACTGTGGTGGGAATACCGTCTTTCATTTCTCCTTGATTTTTCGGAGAACTACTTTTACTTTCGTCTCTCACGTTTTCAACCGAATTTCGAGTTGTAAGTCTTTTGCTTCTAATACCGTAGACCAGGGTAGTGAAGTACCCTTTGTCTACCCCTTTGTCACAGTCTGAAATAAACCCCCCCGAGGTTTTAGTGACGTCTACCACTAACGCCGGTTCTTTAATTTTCTGTGAATGAGGAGCCTTCTTTGCACTACTGGTTGGATCTCTCATATAAGCTTTCGTTTCTGTAATGAAATGGTTGTTTCCAGGCAGATCAGTTCCGATACAAAAAAGGACATCAGTACATACTTACACTCTCAACCTAACACTTCATTCGACTCGTGGTTTCTTAACTACGTAAACTTGACACAACAAACTCTTCTGAGAACGCTCAGGGAACCTGACGTTCCTGTAGGTCGGTCAGGTAAGACTTCCTCTAGTCGGGACCCTAAAGAAACCTTCCTTACTACGATTTCGACTTTGAGGTCATGAAACCGGTGGAGTACGTTTCTCAACTGAGTAACCTTTTCTGAGACGACGACCCTCCCTAACCCCCGTGCTCTTCCTCTGCTGTCTCCTACTCTGCCGACTACCGTAGTGACTGAGCTACCTGCACACAGACTCACTTGAGACCCACAACCACTACCTGTCCCTCCGGACCGCACGAAGATAAGTGTCTCAGCGTTTGTCAGTCTGTACTGACTCACTGACTTGACTTGACTTGTCCGAAACCGTATCAGTCATTTCGTCTTCATCTACAAAAAGACCTTTAGAGAACGAAAAAGCTACTAGGTCGTTTACAACCGTTAAATTATAGACCAAGGAGACGGAAAGGATTTTGGTCGAACTTGTAGACCTCAACATTGGAGAACCAAAATTAAAGATTAAACAACAAAACTAAGAAGAGAGAAAAAAGGAACTACTCAGACCGGTATACAAACAGTTAAAACAAATAAAAGAGTTTCATGGTCGAAAATCCCCAATCATTAGAAATGATAACAAAGAAAATATAGAAAAAGTAAATAAAGACGAACCTAGAAATACTAAAAAGGAAGATGATTAAAACAAAAAAAAAAATAAAAGGAAAAAGGTCAACAAAATCCCCATTTCAATCCAACAGATAAGTTACACAAAGAACAAAGAACTCCATCCCAACATAACGATATTTGAAGGGAGAATCTTGACGAAAACGACGTAGAGTATCAAAAACTCAACAGTAGAAAAGTAACGGTAAACAAAGATCTCAAAAAAAATTAAAGGGAAAACTAAAGAAGTCATTGGACCACCAATAAATCTTTACACAAAAAATTAGACGAAAATAAAATTTGTCAAAAAAAGAACATTAACTATAGATCAGAGTATGGAAACACCAGTTTCTTCTACGGACTATGTTAAATTTAAAAGAATTTAAATGACTCCAAACTAAACACTGGGTTCTTAACCAGATAGGACCTCTTACAAGGTACACGTAAACTCTTCTTCCACATAAGAAAACGTAAACCTACCTCACAGGTTGTGACAAGTTGTTACAATAAATTGTATCAAAACCGTCAGGATGGATGTTGTTAGTCTCTTCTTTCGTTTCAACGTCCTATGATTTAGTTATGTGTTTTTAGTGAACGTAAAGATATATGATTGTTACTTTTTAGTCTTTCTATTTAATTCCTTAGTCAGGGTAAGTGGTAACTTTGTTTCTTAATTTATAGTTCCTTATTCGAACGGATTCTTTTGTTCTTATCATGTGTATTTTAATATTCTGTGACTACTTTCTTTAGTTTCTACTGTATTTGTATACCTCTCTATAAGGTACAAGGACCCATCTTCTTAGTTATAACACTTGTCCTGATATGATGGTTTCGTTAGATGTCTAAGTTACACTAAGGATATTTTAATAGTTACCGTAAAAAGTATCTTGGTCTTGTTTTTTAAAGTGTCAAATATGTCTTTGTATTTTCTGGGACTTATCGGTTTCGTCAGAATTCCTTCTTCTTACCTCGACCTACTTAGTTGGAAGGACTGAAGTCTAATAGGATGTTTCGATGTCAGTAGTTCGGTCATCCCATGACCGTGTTTTTGTCTTTATATCTGGTTACCTTATTCTATCTTTCGGGTTTTTATTTTGGTACGTGGATACCCATGGAATAAAAAATCTTTCCTCCGTTCTTATATGTTACCATGTTTCTGTCGGAGAAGTTATTTACCACGACCCTTTTGACCTGTCGATGTACATTTTTTTTTTTTTTACTTTAATCTTGTGTAGGATTGTGGTATGTGTTTCTATTTGAGTTTTACCCAATTGTTATATTTTGCATTCTGGTTTTTGATATTTTGAGAACCTCCTTTTGTATCCGTCCTATAAGTTACTGTATTTAGATTCGTTCTAGGAGGAGGATCTCATTACCTTTATTTTTGTTTTCATTTGATCACCCTGGTCTAATTTGAATTTTCGAAAACGTGTCGTTACCTTTGATATTCGTTCCATTTTTCTGTCGGGAGTATTACCCTCCTTTACTATCATTTACTTTGTTGACTGTTTCTCAATTAAAGACTTTATATGTTCATTGAGTATGTTGAGTTATGGTCTTTTTTTTTTGTTGGGTTAGTTTTTTACCTTTTTTCTGGATTTGTCTGTAAAGAGGTTTCTTCTGTATGTCTACTGATTGTTTGTGTACTTTTCTACGAGTTGTAACGAGTAATAATCTCTTTATGTTTAGTTTTGATGTTACTCTATAGTGGAGTGTGGTCAGTCTTACCGGTAGTATTTTTCAGATGTTTTCGATTCACACCTCTTTTCCCTTGTGAGAACGAGTCAACCAACCTTATATTTAACGATGTCTGTGGTACCTTTTACCATACCTCTAAGGAATTTTTTGATCCTTATTTTGGTGGTACACTGGGTCGTTAGGGTGAGGATCCGTATATTGGACTCCATTTGTTTTAACTTTTTCTGTGTACATAGGGCGAAAAGTAACGTCTTGAAAAATGTTATTAATCTTGTACCTTCTAACGGTCCTCTCTATAGTTATTGGAGTTTATACGTCTACTCCAATACCGTCTTTTACTTCTTCTTGAATTCTCGGAGAACTACTTTTACTTCTCCTCTCAATTTTTTAACCGAATTTCGAGTTGTAAGTCTTTTGGTTCTAGCACCGTAGGCCAGGATAGTGAAGTACCGTTTATCTACCCCTTTGTCACCTTTGTCACCGACTGATAAAAAGACCCGAGGTTTTTAGTGACGTCTACCACTAACGTTGGTACTTTAATTTTCTACGAATGAGGAACCTTCCTTTTAATACTAGTTGAATCTGTCGTATAATTTTTCGTCTCTGTAATGAAACGGTTGTTTCCAGACAGATCAATTCCGATACCCAAAGGTCACCAGTATATACCTACACTCTCAACCTGATATTTCTTTCGACTTGTGGCTTCTTAATTACGAAAACTTGACACCACAACTTCTTCTGAGAACTCCCAGAGAACCTGACGTTCCTCTAGGTTGGTCAGGTAGGATTTCCTCTAATCAGGACCCACTAGTAACCTTCCTGACTACAACTTCGACTTTGAGGTAATGAAACCGGTGGACTACGTCTCAGGACTGAGTAACTTCTCTGAGACTACGACCCTTTCTAACTTCCGGCCTCCTCTTCCCATACTGTCCCACTCTACGAACCTACCGTAGTGGCTGTGTTACCTGTACCCAAACCCATCTGAGGCCCTCAACCACTACCTGTCCCTCCGGACTGTATGACGCCAAGTACCCCAACGTTTCTGAACCTGTACTGACTCGCTGACTTGACTTGACTGACTCTTGTACCTTCCTTAGATCTACAGGTAGCTTTCTACTTACCTATTTCTTCAACACCATGTACATGTGTTACCTTATAATGAGTCGGTATTTTTCCTTACGCAAACTCAGTCAAGACTACGTCACCTAGTTGGATCTCGGAGAATATGTCTCACTTCATTAAGTCTTTCTCTTTCGGTTTATATCACAATGTTACGTATATATACCTTATATCTTTTTCCCATGACTTTTATAAATAAATGTCCCGTCATTACCTCTTTGTTTGTATCTCTTATCTGAATACCTATACCCCTCTTCCCCCCTCTCTCACTCTATATACCTTTCACATTGTACCTTTGAATGTAAGTCAAGTCAACAGCGAGTCAGCACAGGCTGAGAAACGTTGGAGTACTTAGCGTCGTGTGGTCCGGAGGGACAGGTAGTGGTTAAGGGCCTCAAGTGAGTCTGTGTGCAGGTAACTCAGTCACTACGGTAGGTCGGTAGAGTAAGAGACTACAGGGGAAGAAGAGGACGGGGGTCAGGGAGGATTGTAGTCTCAGAAAAGGTTACTCAATTGAGAAACGTACTCCACCGGTTTCATGACCTCAAAGTCGAAATCGTAGTAAGGAAGGTTTCTTTAGGGTCCCGACTAGAGGAAGTCTTACCTGACCAACCTACAGGAACGTCAGGTTCCCTGAGAGTTCTCAGAAGAGGTTGTGGTGTCAAGTTTGCGTAGTTAAGAAACCACGAGTCGGAAGAAGTGTCAGGTTGAGAGTGTAGGTATGTACTGGTGTCCTTTTTGGTAATGGTATACAGTTTATTTATCGGTTATCCTTAAACGAGAAACCGAGTCCTTTGAGTTCGTACTCAAGACATGGTTGGATCTGTCTACGTTACACTTCCTCTACCTTCCCTCAAAGTTTTCCCTCCCCTATATACATATGGATACCGACTAAGTACAAGTCAAAACTGTCTTTTGTTGTTTTAAGACATTTTTTTATTCTATGTCACTAGTTATATCGTATTATAACCCCATTTCTCCCTGTCTATTTAGTCACCTGAGATTGTCTATTATCTCTTTTTGGGCGTGTTTGTCTTACTTGTCTATCAACTTGTTTAGGGGTACCCTTTAATTCTCCTTTTCTTGTACAATATAAAAGTTATTTAGGGTTCCTTAGTGGACGGATAAAGATATTCTTTATACTTGTGGAGTTCGGAATGTAGTGATGTTTGTGACTTTTATTAAGTTTAAACTCGGATTCTTGTACCGTGGCTTTGTAAAAACTAGTAAATACGTTGATAGGAATTATGAATCTCATCCGTTCAGAAAGAATATGTTTTGTTTTACAATTTGTATTTTCTTCTTACGATACAACTCCCAGTAATTGTAATTTTAAAGATTAGAGTTTCCTATGGTTTTCATTTTACTCTTTTCGTAATGTCTAACCCTCTTTTATAAAATAACACGTATCGACTGTTCCATGAATCTGTGTCAGATTATTCTCCCGAAGAACATTGAGTTTTAATTTTATTGAGTTATTGTTTCAACGATTTCTGTACTTGTTTGTGTGGAGTGTTTTGTTTCACACTCTTACTTTTCCATGAGTTGTAATCATTACTAGCCCCTTTAAAGTTATTATATAGTAAAGTATAACTTTTACTGACTCGATTAATCTGATTGACTTTTAAAATGTTTAACCATATTTTAAACACTCACATTTCGTTAAAACCTTCAAGTAATTTTTCAATATTTGTATATCGATGGTATACCGAATCGTTAAGGTGTCGTTGAACTCATTCCTTATTTTCGACTGCAGATGTTCTTTCTGGACATATTCTCACCAATATCTACGGAATAAGTATTATCGGTTTTTATCTTCTTTTTTTTTTCGTCTTATTTTCAGTTTACAAGTAGTTGTAATTTTACTTATTTATTTAACACTGTATTTTACTTTTGAAAGACAACATTTTACTCTGTCGTTTAATTACGAAGGAACTATACCTTCGTAGAGTTTTTATAATACTACCTTTTATCTTCATCCATGTCTTCTTAAACTAGTAAGTATATTATACTAGTTTTTGTCCGTTCTGGTTAGTTACGACGACGACGACGACGACGATTCAGCGAAGTCGGCACAGGCTGAGGCACGTTGGGGTATCTGCCGTCGGGTGCTCCGAAGGGCCAGGGACTCTAAGAGGTCCGTTCTTGTGACCTCACCCAACGGTAAAGGAAGAGGTTGGTTACTATCATCTTAGATTTAATACCAGAGGGGACTATTACCACCTTTAACTATATCTTCCTGTCCTTCTGTTCATGACACTGGTTGGTTTTCATTATATATAACTAAACTTACCACCAATAAGTCCACATATGTGAATGCTTTTTTCCAGTATATGTTGTTAGATGTAAAATAATAGACATTCGATATATAGGAATTTTTAAATATACGACTAATACAAAAACAAAGATAAAAAGACGTCTTATACAACTCAAGTATAAAAAAGTTACTGATTTTTTATCCATGTCAGTATGACTCGTTAAAAAAAAATAATTTTTCTATTCATTTAAAAGGACAAAGAATAGGAACAGGTAAAACAAGAATAATTTCCAGTGAAAATAAAAAATTTCTATTACTAAAATCAACCATATATAATTATAGTGATAAAATTTTTAGGACGATCTTGTTGTTATCAGTCACGTCCCAATCAAAAATAGACACGAAAAAACCCATTAAAAAAGGAAACCAATTTATAATAAAAATGGTAAATTCTCGAAGTCACAGGTGTTAGAAGTTTGTCTTACTTGTAAATAAATTAGGAAAGAGACGAAGAAATTACCTAAACGAGAACCTCCCTAATTATAAAGTCTTTTGATTAGTCTCGGTTCTACTGTACTTTAAACCCTGCCCAATCAACATACTCCGTGGAGATGTCTTCTCAATTTCCGACGTCTTTCCTTCACACCTTCCTTCATTTGACATTCGGATCTCTGTTGAAACCGTACTCCTTTTAAAACCTTTGTTTCAAAAACGAAATACTCCAAGCTTAGTAATCGTTCACCATATTCCAATACCTTATTTATGCACAGACACATTATACTTTCTGAATCTAAATTTGAATCTAAATAGTAAATATTCAACACAGTGGAGAAACAACAACAAGTCAACGAGTCAGTACATACTGAGAAAACTCTGGGGTACCTGACATCGGACGGTCCGATTAGATAGGTACCCTAAGAGGTCAGATTTAGTGACCTCGCCCGACGGTAAAGAATGAAGTCCCCTAGAAAGTCTGGGTCCATACCTTGGGCGTAATGACATAAAGGACGTAACGTTCACCTAAGAATTGGTGACTCGGTGACCTCTTTGGGAAATGGAAAGTCTATATAGTCTATATTATACATAGTCGGATATATAATTCCGACTATTATAAGGGTAAACTATTGACACTTATAATTTACGTTATGATTGACATTACTTAACCGAGTATCATCTTAGACATTTATAATTAAGGGAAAGGAAATGGTCATACTCCATCAGTTCTCAGTCACTCTTCTGTTGAGTGTCTCCGTGTTCGACTATAAATTCGATTTATAATTAATAAGTGTATTAAATCGGACCTCAACTTTAACTGTCATTACATTAGTCTACACTGCACGTCCTCTATGCACATGGTTCAGAAACCGGATTCCAAAAGGGAAGTAGAACCAAAGACTGTAAATTTTATTGTGACTTCGAAAATAAAATCATATTTAAATCTACTCCCTTTTATGTTTGATATTTTATAAGTTATCCAATAAACTTCACGAACTTTATACACGGTTTCAAAGACTTCATTTAATACCGAAAGTTTTATTCGACTCCAAGTTTTTATTTCTATAAAACGTGGTCTTGAAGACTCATTCAGAGATTCTCGGTATTTCGAAAAGTGACGTCTTAATGAAAACCGGTGTAAACGGTATGGTAAAAGAGAAGGAAGACAGGTACGGTTAGAGAAGGAAAACTAAGAATCTATTGAAAGGTGTAATCTCTTTATAAGATTAAATAAAGTAGTTTTACTTAAGGGTCTTTTTACCTTTAGTATCTTGTGTCTTTATTCATTCGAATGATTTCAAATGACTTTATTAAACTCAACCGTGTCTGTAGTCAGTAAGAACCAGGAATTTGTCACTCTACCCCTTAGTTGGTTCCCTGACCTACTCGAGGTCAAAGGTACCGTCCCGTTTTCAACTTTCACTAGACCAATATCTCTACGGTTCCTTACCCCTGAGGAATTTGTGGTACAGACATCGTCATGTAATGACCGGTATGAAAAAAAGGTTAGGTACTACCTGCCTTCGTAAACATTTTAACTTGTCTTTAGTTAATGATTTTTTACTAGTACGTAAATTTACGTTACCGTTACAGTTTTACGAGATTTGAAAAGGCTTATGAATATAAGTAGACGACACGAATTAGGTTCCATCTTTAGTCAAGTTACAGGACGTGATCAAGTACTTGGTGTTGAACTCATTATAACCGGATATTTTGTATAATCAGACTTAGTCACCATTCATCTATTCTTTCGAGAAATTTTTTTCACTTGTTTTTTGTTTTGTTTTAAAACTAAACATCACGAACGACTAAAAGTATTGTTGGAGGTAGGTACCGACTAAAGATCGATGGTCATACTACAGTGACTTACGTATCGACTCTTTTTTAACGTTTTAGGCGAAAACTAGTAGAACTCTTGAAGTGACCGAATTATGATTAAGTTCAGTACCAGTCGTCTTCAAAATATCGGGTAGACAATACTGTCACTCCTTACGCTGACCGTAACTCAAAACTCCCCATTGTAGGGTTCCGTGTGTATGAAAACGACCCCTCACACAATCCTCTAAGGCAGTGATTTGTTCAATAAGACACGATATACGGAATCCCCTCTGTACTCAATTTCGTACTTGACCTATAACGACAAGAGTAAATCGTCTTTTTCATAGGTTTTGATTCTCCCAAATTTAACCAAGTACTAGAGTTTCGGTTTTTAATACTTCGACTCCGAACTTTACATCAGACTGAGATTTCGGTGTTTAGAACTGGACATTAAATGTACATAAAGAATCCTACATCGACTTTTCCTTTCTCTACAACTTTCCTCCCAAAACGAAACACAAAAATCAAGAGTTCCAAGTCACCTTTAAGAATTTCGGGAGAACCTTTGGGTCGTTTTTTACCGGACAACGTTATGTGGTTTTGGAACCAATTCAGTCAACAAACTATCTACACCAATAACGTTTTTACAGATACGGAATAAGAAAGTAGTCATTTGACCCTTACTCTCATTGATATAATTCACAACAAACTCTAAATTTTACTCTATCATTAACATGTGTTGTGAACTATTAATATTCAACTACTTATAATAGAAAAATTAGTAATTAAGAAGACTACTAGTTGTCAAATCTTTAATCCGGTGGGACTCGAACGTATACTCCATCTCACTTAAATTCATGGACCTCGACTCTTTAGTTTTCATCACTTTTACTTACGACGACATTGAAACGGAAACTCCAGAATTTTGTACTTCATAATCTACATAAGAAGGTCACAAGAAACACGGATTTGGTAGATTTAACACAAGTATAGGTATGTACATTATCCTCAAGTCAAGTCAAGTCAAGTCAGTGAGTCAGCATAGGCTGAGAAACGCTGGGGTACTTAACGTCGTGCGGTCCGGAGGGACAGGTAGTGTTTGAGGACCTCAAGTGAGTTTGAGTACAGGTAGCTCAACCACAACGGTAGGTTGGTAGAGTAGGAGACAGTAGGGGAAGAGGAGGACGGGAATTAGAGAGGGTATTAGTCAGAAAAGGTCACTCAGTTGAGAAGGGTACCCCACCGGTTTCATAACCTCAAAGTCGAAATCATAGTAAGGAAGGTTTCTTTAGGGTCCTGACTAGAGGAAATCTTACCTGACTAACCTAGAGGAACTTCAGGTTCCCTGAGAGCTCAGAGGAGGTCGTCGTGCCAAGTTTTCGTAGTTAAGAAGTCGCAAGTCGAAAGAAGTGTCAGGTTGAGAGTGTAGGTATGTAATGATGACCATTTTGGTATCGGAAGTGAAAACAACCGTTTCATTACAGAGACGAAAAGTTATACGATAGATCCAACCAGTATTCAAAGGAAGGTTCCTCATTCGCAGAAAATTAAAGTACCGACGTTAGTGGTAGACGTCACTAAAACCTCGGGGCGGGGGGGGTTTTTTTATCACACACTGTGACAAAGGTGACAAAGGGGTAGATAAAGGGTACTTCACTACCCTGGCCTACGGTACTAGAAGTAAAAGACTTACAACTCGAAATTCGGTTGAAAAAGTGAGAGACGAAAGTGAAAGTAGTTCTCCGAAAAATCAAGTAGAAGAGAAAGACGGTATTCCCACCACAGTAGACGGATAGACTCCAATAACCATAAAGAGGGCCGTTAGAACTAAGGTCGAACACGAAGGAGGTCGGGTCGCAAAGAGTACTCCATGAGACGTATCTTCAATTTATTCGTCCCACTGTTATATGTCGGAACTGTATGAGGAAAAGGATAAACCTTGGTTAGACAACAAGGTACAGGTCAAGAATGACAACGAAGGACTGGACGTATATCCAAAGAGTTCTCCGTCCAGTCCACGAGACCATAAGGGTAGAGAAAGTCTTAAGAGGTGTCAATTAACACTATGTGTGTCAGTTTCCGAAACCGTATCAGTTATTTCGTCTTTATCTACAAAAAGACCTTGAGAGAACGAAAAAGGTACTAGGTCGCCTACAACTGTTAAACTAGAGACCAAGGAGACGTAAAAGATTTATGTCGAACTTGTAGACCTTTAAGCACCAAGTATATAACGACTTCGGACCCAACCTCTTAAAATTCGCAATGAAATGATCGTACACTCTAGTCACGTTAACACGCCATCAAACTCGTAAGAAACCGTAACGGAAAACAATCCTAATCTTACTTGTGACTGGAAAAGGTCAGGACACCGGTGACGACTCAAAAGGTTTGAACGACCGTATAACTCACGTCGTGAAAGTGTCGTAGTAGAAAGTGCTAAACTTTATCGAGTTGACCTTAAGGTAGTGGAGGTGATCGAAACAACCATCACTACGAAAGATTCCGGGTGAACTGGAGTGTAAGGTCCTACAGACCGAGATCCAATTGCTAGTGTGGTAACACTAATAGAACCAGTACTTCTAGAAAAAACATATCAAGACACAAAAGAACGGTGGGGAAGAATTATAGAAGACGAAGACAATGCAGGAATGGTAAAGACAGGAAATAGTTCGGGTAGAAACGTACTTTACAAGGGAACGATAGAGATTAAAAGAACTTCTCTGGAGATCAGAAAGGGTAAGACAACAAAAGGAGCTAAAGAAACGTAACTAGTGACTCTTTCCGAAAGAATAGAGAAGAACGATAAGAAACCTTGAGACGTAAGTCTACGAATATAGAAAGGAAAAGAAGAAACGAAACGTGAAGAGAAGAAAGTGTCGATAAACATTCCGGAGGGGTCTGTCGGTAAAACGAAAAAAACGTAAAGAAAAGGTACCCCTACCAGAACTAGGGACAGAGGACATGTTACAGTACTTGGAGACAGGTATCAAGTAGTCCGTGAGACAGATAGTCTAGATCAGGGAATTTAGATAAAGAGTGAAGGTGACATATTAGTATTCCCTAAACTAAATCCAGTATGGACTTACCAGATCACCAAAAGGGATGAAAGAAGTTGAAGTTAGACTTAAACCGTTATTCTACAAGTACTAGACTCGGTGTCAGTCGAGGACCAGAACGAAAACGACTGACATATCTCGAAGAGGTAGTAACCGACGTTTCTTATATTAGTCAGACTAAAACCACAACTGGTAGACTACTACAGGTACACATCAGAAGAGAACACAACAACCTTCTCCCACAAACGATACTGGTCGCGTAAGAGATCCGTTTTGAGATAATAGGAAACGGGACGAAGTAAGACATAAGGTTCCGGTTTAAACGGACAATGAGGTCCACAAAGAACTGAAGGATGAAAACGTAAGGTCAGGGGATATTACTTTTCCTGTAGAAAAAACCCTCAATCAAGATTTTCCAGAAGATCCAGAATTATCTTGGCAAGTGGAAGTCGAAGAAGTCGCAATGACCAACCCCGTATCTGAACCTAATGACACTATAACTTACCAAACGGAACCTTTACTTGTCTCTAGTAAGACAACATTATCGTCATCCTTCTTTCATTGAATAAAAAACACAGTAAGTCCAAACCAAGAACATCCAACGATGAGTATGAAAAAATTTGATTTTTAGTTCTGTATATCTAATCCACTATGACCAAATTCAATTATAACTATTGAAATAATTTTTATACATATCTCAACCACTGATGATCACTAAAAAAAGTTCTATTATGTAATCTCTTATTCTTGTAAAGATTGTATTCTGTGTATTTTATGGGTGTGAATGAAAAATTCTTAATTAAATGTATGGACAACCATCTACATTATCTTTAAAAACAGGACACAAGTAATAACACTCGGACTACAAAATTCATCTAAATTGTATTTATTTACTTCTATTATAGTTATATTCCGGTCGTCTGAGACATTGAGTAAGTTTTATGTATGACGAAATTACTAGTAAGGTGTGTCCACGTCTCATTAGTTTATATCTCTATGTCAGTTATCTGACAGTTTGAGATCGACAACGATTTTAACATCTTAAATACACTACTTTATTGGAGAGAACTCTTAAATAATCGTATTTCACTATAAGTCTCCCAAAATACAGACACAGTAGTGTGGTTATTATGTATCAGGTTCAGATAAAAGTCTCCCGTTTTTTTTAAAAAAAAAATTACAGTAACAAATCGGTTCCCTCAAATGTCGTCAAATCTATTCATCATTGTAAAATTACATAAAAAACAAATGTGATTCATTTCTTTTGAAAGAAAAACCCATAAGGTTCTTATATCTTAAAATTAGACAAAAATTTTTTCGGTAGAAATGTAGTTAATGATTCACATTTAATTTCTACTATCGTCATAATAAATCTTTTATATTAAATGTGAGTTCCTACGATCTCTCCTTTAAAACTTCTACCACCATTAGTATTTAAAAAGAAGACGATCGTCTCTTAAAGTATGAATGTATTGAGATACAACCTTAGTAATCCTTCTTTTGGTATCCACTCTTCCGTTTCATTGGTGAGCGTATTTAAAAAACTTCTTAAATTACTGTTTCATCTGGGAGAAAATTCTAGATTATCACTCCTGTCTATTTGTCTCATTAGACATGTGACCAACACTCAAAAGTTTTTCGATTAATTTGGTAAAAATAGAAAATTATAATAGATTTTAAAGAAGACATCAAAAAAACAATCTAGTTCACGACACGAATCATTGAATCAGTGCAGACTGAGAAACCCCGGGGACACCGACGATAGGTGGTCCGAGGAAACAGTTACCCTAAGAGGTCCGTTCTTACGACCTCACCCAAGGGTACGGGAGGAGCTCTCCTAGAAGGGTTAGGTCCCTAGTTTGGGTCCAGAGGGTGTAACGTCCGACTAAGAAATGACTGATTCGGTGGTCCCTTCGAGTCAAATAATAATAAAAAAAAATTAATTTGTCTATAAATTCAACTGTACCCTGTACGAACTCTAGACAATTTAAATTTTCGAAACCGTTGTTCTAAAGTAATTACTGGGATTGTGGTTGTTGACTGTTTCTGACAGTGAGGTTGTTTTTGGAGTGAAACTTGTATCTTTGTTTCATCATTTTTTAGTTTAACTTTTATTTTAAATTTTTAACGTTTGAATCGTCTGGATTAAATTATAATAACTTTTGATCCTTTAAAATAAGACCTTTATGTTACATCAAAGAAATATTCATTTCGATAATTTATATTGTTTATGTTGTTCATCTTGTTTCTTTTTCTAAATGAAGGTAGAAATCATGAATGAATTGACTCTAGGGATAATAATACAGGTCTAGTGTAAACCTCTGTAGTTACCCTCCTAATTAAGGAGGATTAGGACTTTCGGTAAATCCCAAACTATATCGTTTAATGGTTTCGATGTCGGGGGATGTAACGGTGGATACAACTGTCGACGCTCTCCCTAATATATGGTCCATTGGATATATAGTCTAAGTGAAAACCCGGATACATTCCATCTTCTGTACGACCATTTCTTCCGTTTGTGACCTATACTATTACATTCTTAGTCTTCTTTATTCTTTGTGTTTTTGTCAGTAAAGATTCAGTACGTTTCTTGCTAGACACCGTTCCTTTTCCTAGGAAATTCCCTACTATTATAATTGTTGTACCAGGTACTTCTAAGATAATGAGATGGTTCTTGAGTTCGTATCTTTCACCAATAAACAGTAAAAACAAACTCACCCTTTTGAAAAAAGTTTTTTTCCATTATAAACTAACTTATTATATGATAGTAAATATAGTAAATCGGAAGATTTCTATTTTGGATATTCTATTTCTGGAAGTAAAAGGAGAAAAGAGATTTCTTTACAAGAAAATCTTATTATACCTTTAAAACATAAAGGTATGTGAGATGACTTAGTACAAAATTTAAGTACGTTAAACTGAAGATAGGGTCAAGATTATTTTCCGTAGACACTGGAAGGTAAATATTTTAGTTAGTGGAATAATAATTATTATAAAAGAAAATACTAAGACACGTTTTACGGAATGTGTATAATATATTAACACTTATTGAACTTAATAAATTTATAATCAATATTAAAGACCCTCTCCTCAAACCCCTCTTACCTCAGAGAAACGATAGATGAACTCTGGTAGTACTGTAACAATTAACCGATATTAACGTTATGTTTTATTTTTCAATTTTTTTATTATCTATGTTAAGAGGTCTTTTTAATATATATAGATCTCAAAACAAACTCCCTTATAAAATTTAACGAGAACTAAAGTAAAGAAACAATGTCTAGATGAATTTAAGGAATAAAAAGAAGTCAGTTAAAACCATTACAAAAGATCTTTTCAAACGTCAATTAATAAAACAACCGGAGTATTTCAACAAATATCATAAAGCAGTATTAGGAAATTAAAAAATATTGTAGTTATGACTACGGAGGAGAAATTACGAACTAAAAATCCCAGAAAACAAAATGTATCAGTCACATCAATAAATATTTAAAGTAACAAAAAAAGTTTTTAGTGTAAAAAAATGAAGTAAAAGAGATAACAATATAAAGAAATTAAAGACAGGATTAATATAATGGAGAACGGAAGACGATCAAAAACGTAATCAAACGACAAAGAAAAAAGATCAAATGACTCCGAATTCCATAAGTTACTCTAGAAAGGACCAAATTTTTTTTACTTCATGAATTTTGATATCTAAAAAGAGATTCATATTAAATGAACGTAAGACATGTAAAACTAAAACAACACGAAAAAAAAAAGACAGTAGAGTTTCATAAAAGTTTTAAAATTTAAAAAAGAAAATTAGTTCTCGATAAAAATTTTCACAAATTAAGGTTTACGTACATCAAAAAAGTTTAAAGAAAAACAATAACTAAACATCAAACGAAGATAGATCAATATATTACAAAAGATATCAAAATTAGGAAACTTTTATAACAGACTTTTCCTTTTCCTCCTCCTACCTCTTCCCTCGTACTCCTCCTCCACCCTCTTCTTTTTCATCCTCTTTTCATTATTATTCTGTTTGAACTACTTTATTATTTTATGAATGTATTCTAACTTATAGATATCGTTCTATTAAAAAATATTTCCTACAAGAATTACGATGTTTTGTCCACTTTAAATTATAAAATTATATGATACTTAGACTGTAAAACCTCTACAAGTTTCGGTACGATTTACTTCTATACCTCACGTTGGGTTCATATTACTTAAATAATTACAGTAAAAGTGAATTGATAATATTCTATTTCTAATCGGATTGATTAATTTTTACTTATGTAAATTATTATAAGGTTTCTTATAATTAATGGTCCTATTAATAATAAGTATGTTTTCTTATCGTCAACTTAGTACACGGACATAAGTCCAAGGTTACCCTATCTAAACAAAAATGACAGAGAGAATTTATATTTTCGTGTTATAGGATTCTAAACATTTAATTAGGAATTATTCTTTTGTTAAATGGAAAGTTAATTTTATTAAACTTCTCTTGAAGATGAAATTTTTTTTTACTTCTGTTTATATATTAACGGATTTCTTTTTTTGTCTACAAATATACTAGAAGGAATTTTATTTGCATTCAAATACTACCGTATTAAGAAAAAGATTAAAAATTGAGTTTTAGTAAATCACTGATTTGGAAGGATTCATATGTTTTAATATTACTCCGTTTGAAATAGTGATATGTTATATTGAAGGTGGTTCTAGAGAAAATGAAAACCCCTAAATGACGAAAATAACACAAAGAAAACTTCGAATTAGACCGTTTAGTCCACGACTCGTAAACATTACCTTTTCGTTGTCGTGTAAATAATTCACTCCCGTTTCCTTGGTAAGTCTTAAATAAATATTCCCGAGGGATCTATAAGGACTTTGATCCCTTGGAGAAGGCATCCACTCTTTTGTCAAAATAGAAGACACCGGAGACAGTGGTTATTCTGATTAATCACGGTTACTACTTCTGACAAATGGGGTCCGGGAACAAATACGACGGTGATCTTATCTCCGAACCTCTTCCGTTACCGTGGGGTGAGGTCATGAGAACGGACCTTTTAGGGTACCTGCCTCCTCGGACCACCCGACGTCAGGTACCCCAGCCATTCCCAGCCTGTGATGACTCGTTGAAGTGAAAGTGAAAAGTGAAAGTACGTAACCTCTTCCTTTATCGTTGGGTGAGGTCACAAGAACGGACCTCTTAGGGTCCCTGTTCCCTCGGACCACCCGACGGCACATACCCCAGTGTATCTCAGCCTGTGCTGACTTCACTGAATCGTCGTCGTCGTCGTCTTATCTCCGATGGTCAATAAAATCACCAACTAAAATAAATCAATTCAAAATCTTCCCTTTATAAAGTGTGTATTTCTTCATAAAGTGGTTGAAATTCTTACATTATTATTTTCTAGGTGGAACTTAATCTGACTTTCGATATCGACTATTTGCGAAGTCTTATTCTAGTTGTAAAGGAGGATATATTTTATTATCGAGATAAAAAAAAATTTAGGGTCAAATACAATTGTCTATAAATTCGTCGAAGTCGAGGAGTAGGGTTCAACACTTTTAAAAAATTTTTTCACTGTCAGGAGATTCGTTAGATTCTACATATCCAGTTACAACATGATTATACAGTAGATCGTATAAAGGTGGGTCGAAGAAATTAGTTCCTTTGTGAGTATATATACTGACCCAGTCTATATATTTTGACTGAAGTTTGTTATGACAAAAGGGATTTGTAGGGTCACTTTCACATTTCAATAATAATAAGTACAATTCTCCTTAGGGGTACATATAAGT
Source organism: Capra ibex (assembly GCA_006410555.1). NCBI lineage: Eukaryota > Metazoa > Chordata > Mammalia > Artiodactyla > Bovidae > Capra > Capra ibex. The sequence continues at coordinate 61,388,086 of SJYO01026388.1, read as the reverse complement.
AATTGAGAAATACCAAAAGATTATCAAAATAAAAATTTTTACTTATGGAATAACGTCAGAAACCTAACAAAAATCATAGACGACCTTTCAAAGTCGATTCAATTATATTTGTATTATATTTTTCCTTCGGTATTCAAGACAATGGGACACAAAAGACAAACTCCTTACACCGACTACTAGTGAATGACGTGATGAAGTGTCCTTTGACTGAATTTTTCACATAAAATTCACGAATCCCTTTCATGACTTATTAATGTTTAAGTTAATCAATTTTATTCATTTTCCGTATAAATAAAACGTAAGGTTTTGACAGTTAGGAGTGGATTGAATATAAAGAACTAACCCGAACCTTTCGTTAATCAAAATTAATAAGGAATGATTGACTTTAGACGTACAATTTAAAGTAATACTAGATAGAATGTAATTTTGTATAAACATCTCCCTTTGTTATAAAGGTATCCCTATTATGTTTGAAAACCTCACAATTACATCGTTTGTTTATACTAATACCTTCTCTTCAAAATTCAGAAATTTCGAATTGGAAAGACTTTCACTTTCACTTCAGCGAGTCAGTACAGGTTGAGAAAATGTCCTGACCTTTTCAAGTCAAAAGTAAGGTTAGGACTTCTTTCCGTTACGGTTTTTTACAAGCTTGATGGAGTGTTAACGTGAGTAGAGTGTACGATCATTCACTTCAGTGAGTCAGCACAGACTGAGGAACACTGGGGTACCTGACATCGGATGGTCCGAGGAGACAGATACCCTAAAAGGTCCGTTCTTATGACCTCACCCAACGGTAAGGAAGAGGTCCTCTAGAAGGGATGGGTCCCTAACTTGGACCCAGAGGACGTAACATCCGTCTACGACATGGTAGACTCGGTGGTCCCTTTAGGATTGGAAAGACCCTGTCGGGTTTAGAATTCACATCTTTTTACATAACTACAGATTCTGAGTCGATTTTTCGGTTATGAAGAATAAACCCCCTGTTACAACCGAAGAATAAAGTTTAAGGGGAATTTTTACATTCGAAAAGGTACTACTACGTCATTAGTCTTAAATTACGTTATTAGTCTTAAATTACTGTTCCCCGATTTTATAAATGATCGATATAAAAATCGTTGTCAACTCTATATATTACAAGATCATCAATATTTTAATTAAAACTTTATCTTATGAGTGACTATCCGGACAGTATGTGTCTATGGTGTGTGTGTGTGTGTGGTGTGTGTGTGTGTGTGTGTGTGTGTGTGTGTAAGTATAGTATACATAAACCATCAATTTTAGTTAATTTATTAGACAATTATATAAGGGATTGTAACGTAATTTATTAAACTGATATAAGAAATCGTTTTCGGGAACATCTTTAGATTTCCTACTTGAAAATTAAATCCAAAGAGGATGAGGAAACTTAAGGCAAAGTCTATTACCATCACACACGTTTCGACTGGAGGTTAGGAACAGGACGAAGGAAAGAAAAGGGTAGAGTCCGAGGTACTGATGAGTACGCCTGAAAACATGTGTGTAAATCTTGGGATCAGACGTCTATTTCAGAGTCTGATGTATGACCTATCGATGGGGAACTGTTGAAAAAACTATATTCCAACAAGTCTCCACTAAAGACAGAGAGGACACCCACGATTCATGTTTGTTTCCACGCCGTATAATATAGATTTCGTTTATATTCTTCTGAGACTTTCCGTCTGTTATATTCTTCTGAGACTTACCACCTCTTTTCTTACGTCTAGGTGACTATAACCCCGGGTTATTGACTATACCGACACTCAACGGACCGAAAAGACAGAGGATATAAGGTTTGAGTCTTGACTTCTTCGTCCGTTTGACCCTTTCAGTTAACCATATCTTATTTTTACAGAAGTATCTCAGTACCAAAGATATTGGTTCTTTGGATCTTTCCCCGTGGGATCTTTTTCTCGTTTGAAGACCTATGAGTGTTGAGATCAGTTTGTAATAATCCTTTCTCCCCTCTGGGCACACACACCAGGTAACACGTGTGCATGTACGTGTCTGAAGGGACCACGGGTCTACCATTTCGTAGACGGAATGTTACGTCCTCTGGGTCCAAGTTAAGGACCCAACCCTTCCAGGAGACTTCTTCCTTTACCGTTGGGTGAGGTCATGAGAACGGACCTTTTAGGGTACCTACCTCCTCATACCATCCGATGTCAAGTACCCCACCGTTTCTCAGCCTGGAGTGACTTGCTGAAGTGAAGTGAAGTGAAGTTTACGTGTAGAACCACTCCCTTCCCCACTTACCCCTCTAAGGACTCTTCTTGTCTCACTACGGGAAGATTTCGTACCTTAATCCTTCTCCCCAAGGAGGATAGTAACAAATCACCGTCTTAATTAATTCATAATTATTCGTCAAAGGTCAAAACAAAAAAATCGTCTATCACATAGAGAAACTGGAAGGTACGTACCGACGTCCTATCGATACCGTCAGGATGTACCATTTTTTACGGCGTCATACATTTTCTTATAAAGACATAGAGTTTAATAACAATAATCCTTTTTTTCTAACAAGACTTCGTAGGTTCTTATATAAGGAATCGCAAAATAACTGGTCTTGACCTATGGACACCAGGTCCTCGTGCTTAACAAAGGGGTCTTTAATGTTTCAAACACCACTTAAATCCCTTTGTGGAAATCGATCTATCTTCTTTATCTTTCCTAACCCTATTTGATGTTCATCAAATCCAGATTCATTTTTTATTATAGATTATTATTCGACATAACTATATCGAAGGTTATTATTGATAATAACAACAAGTCAGCGGGTTAGTACAGGTTGAGAAACGTTTGGATAACTGACGTCGTACGGTTTGCAGGGACAGGAAATGGTGGAAGGCCAAAGTCGAAATCGTAGTAAGGGTGTTTTTCTTAGGGTCCCGACTAGAGGAACTCTTACCTGAGCAACCCAGAGGAACTCCGGTTCTCTGAGAGTTCTCAGAAGAGGTTGTGGTGTCAAGTTTCGTAGTTATGAAGCCGTGAGTCGGAAGAAGTGTCAGGTTGAGAGTGTAGGTATGTATTGGTGACCTTTTTAGTATCGGAACTGATCTACCTGGAAACAACCTTTTCATTACAGAGACGAAAACTTATACGATAGATCCAACCAGTATTGAAAGGAAGGTTCTCAAATTCACAGAAAATTAAAGTACCGACGTCATTGGTAGACGTGACTAAAACTTCGGTTTTTTTATTTCAGACTGTGACAAAGGTGACAAAGCGGTAGATAAAGGGTACTTCACTACCCTGGTCTACGGTACTAGAAGCAAAAGACTTATAACTCGAAATTCGGTTGAAAAAGTGAGAGGTGAAAGTGAAAGTAGGTCTCCGAAAAATTCAAGGAGAAGTGAAAGACGGTATTCCCACCACAGTAGACGTATAGACTCAAAGAACTATAAAGAGGGTCGTTAGAACTAAGGTCGAACACGAAGAAGGTCGGGTCGCAAAGAGTACTACATGAGACGTATATTCAATTTATTCGTCCAACTGTTATGTGTCGGAACTACATGAGGAAAAGGATAAACCTTGGTCAGACAACAAGGTACAGGTCAAGAATGACAACGAAGGACTGGACTTATGTCCAAAGAGTTCTCCGTACAATCCACCAGACCATAAGGGTAGAGAGAGTCTTAAGAGGTGTCAAATAACACTAGGTGTGTCAGTTTCCGAAACCGTATCAGTCATTTCGTCGTTATCTACAAAAAGACCTTGAGAGAACGAAAAAGCTACTAGGTCGTCTACAACCGTTAAACTAAAGACCAAGGAGACGGAAAAGATTTAGGTCGAACTTGTAGACCTTCAAGTGGCAAGTGCATAACGACTTCGGACCGAACCTCTTAAAACTCGTAATGAAATGATCGCACACTTTACTCACGTTAACACGTCATCAAACTTGTAAGAAACCGTAACGGAAAGAAATCCTAACCTTACTTTTGACTGGAAAAGGTCAGGACACCGGTGACGACTCAAAAGGTTTAAACGACCGTATAACTCACGTCGTGAAAGTGTGGTAGTAGAAAGTCCTAAACTTTGTCAAGTTGACCTTAAGGTAGTCGAGGGAATCGAAACAAGCATCACTACGAAAGATTCCGGGTGAACTGAAGTGTAAGGTCCTACAGACCGAGATCTACTTACTAGTGTGGTAACACTAATAGAACCAGTACTTCTATAAAAAACATGTCAAGAGGACACATAAGAACGGTGGAGAAGAATTATAAAGACGAAGAGAATCCAGGAATGGTGAAGACAGGAATTACTCGGGTAGAAACGTACTTTACAAGGGAACCATAGAGATTAAAAGAACTTCTCTAGAGATCAGTAAAGGTAAGAACACAAAAGGAGATAGAGAAACGAAACTAGCGACTCCTTCCGAAAGAATAGAGAGGAACGATAAGAAACCTTGAGACGTAAGTCTACGAATATAGAAAGGAAAAGAGGAAACGAAACGTGAAGAGAAGAAAGTGTCGATAAACATTCCGGAGGGGTCTGTCGGTAAAACGAAAAAACGTAAATAAAAGGTACCACTACCAGAACTAGGGACAGAGGACATGTTACAGTACTTGGAGGCAGGTATCAAGTAGTCAGTGAGACAGATAGTCTAGATCAGGGAATTTAGATAATGAGTGAAGGTGACATATTAGTATTCCCTAAACTAAATCCAGTATGGACTTACCAGACCACCAAAAGGGATGAAAGAAGTTAAAGTCAGACTTAAACCGTTATTCCTCAAGTACTAGACTCTGTGTCAGTCGAGGACCAGAACGAAAACGACTGACATATCTCGAAGAGGTAGAAACCGACGTTTCTTATATTAGTTAGACTAAAACCACAACTGGTAGACCACTACAGGCACACATCTCAGAGGAGAACAAAACAACCTTCTCGCACAAAAGACTGGTCACGCAGGAATCCGTTTTGAGATAATCGGAAACGGGACGAAGTAGGACATAAGGTTCCGGTTTAAACGGACAATGAAGTCCATAAAGAACTGAAGGATGAAAACGTAAGGTCAGGGGATATTACTTTTCCTGTAGAAAAAAACCGTAATCAAGATTTTCCAGAAGATCCAGAAGTATCTTGGTAAGTTGAAATCGAAGAAGTCGTAATGACGAACCCCGTATCTGAACCTAATGACACTATAAGTTACCAAACGGAACTTTACTTGTCTAGTAGGACAGTAAAAACTCTAACGTAGGTTCATTACGTAAAACCTGAGAAAACAAATGGTACTACCGATGAGGAAAAGAAGATTCCCTAAGGACGGGTGTCATCATCTATATTACCAGTAGACTCAATTTAAGTGGGTAAGGTCAGGTAAAATCAAGCGACTAAGGATCTTATAGCTGCAAGTCAGAAAGGTAGAGGACAAAATGGTGAAGGTTAAACGGAACTAAGTACCTGGATTGTAAGGTCGAAGGATACGTTATCACGAGAAAGGTCGTAGACTGGAACGAAGATAATGGTCAGTGTAGGTGTTAACCCATAACAAAACGAAACCGAGGTAGGGAAGTAAGAAAGGTCTCAATAAAGAGGTGACTAGAGGTCATCGTATAACCCGTGGATGACTGGACCCCTCAAGGAGAAAGTCATAGGATAGTAAAACGGAAAAGTATGACAAGTACCCCAAGAGTTCCGTTCTTATGACGTCACCAAACGGTAAGGGAAGAGGTCACCCGGTGTAAAACAGTCTGGAGAGGTGGTACTGGACGGGCAGAACCCACTGGGGTGTCCGTACCGAATCAAAGTAACTTAATCTGTCCCGTCACCAGGATCACACTAATCTAAATGATCAAAAGACACTAAAACCAAAGTCACACAGACGGAAGACTACGGGAGAACGTTGTGGATGGCAGAAAGAACCTAAAGAGAATACAACCTGCACCCCACAGAGAAGTGCCAACAAGGTCGTTTCGCGTCGACGACGAGGAATGGAACTTGCTCCCCATAGAGGAGTGGTGGCGGGGGGGGCTGGAACTTGAACCTTATCGAGGAGATCCGGGAGGACACGGGCGTGTCGGTGGTGGGGAACCTGTACACCAAGGAGGAGGGTCGACGACTGGGACTGGATCCTGTACCCCATTGAGTAGAACCGGTGACGGGGAGTCCGTACCGCAGGAGGCCCGAAGACGGGGACTGGAGCCTGAATCCCACCGAGGAGAGCCGACACGATACACGAGACCAGCGTTGGCGGACGTGATTGTAGTCCACCGGTTTCATAACCTCGAAGTCGAAGTCGTAATCAGGAAGGTTGTTATAAGTCCTAACTAAAGAAATCCTAACCAACCGAACAAGAACGACAGGATCCCTGAAAGTTCTCAGAAGAGGTCGTGCCGTCAAGTTTTTGGGGCAAAGAAGTAACGAGTCGGAAGAAATACCAGGTTGAGAGTGTAGGTATGTACTGATTATCTTCTTAGTACCAAAACTGAAATGTCTGGAAACGACCGGTTCACTACAGAGACGAAAAATTATGTGACACATCAAAACAGTATCGAAAAGAAGGTTCCTCGTTTGTAGAAAATTATTGGTAATGTACAGAAGATTAGGTAACACTAAGTGAGAATTAAGAGATTTATCTACTTTTACAAGACTTTATCGTTTAAGGTAAAGGTCAGTTGTTCCGTCTTCAGGGTCACCTTCGTCTAGCCAGTTGTTTGACAAAAAGACATCGACACGACCGGAGGACTCTGAATCTATTGTCCTTTAAATTCGAGATAAATGGTCCTAGATCACTGTGAAAATGGGAATTAGAAAATTTGCAGTTTCGGGGTCACCTTGTATATATAATTCTCTGAATCACCGTAGTATCAGGAAAGAATCCATTTTTAACGGATGAAGGAGGTGAGTGTTGAAAAAGGTGACAAGAACCTCAGGAGTCTGACTACGTTTACGTAATACGAATGACGTTTCATAAGTTTTTTATAATGGAAAAGTGAAAATAGGATTATAATTCGGACGGGATACATGGTGGTGACTCTTGTGGTGACAACGACGAGAATGAAGACGTTATGGGTTTTGTACTGACCGACCACATGTCACCACGGTAAAAGGGATTTATAAATGACGTTTTAGATCTATTTAATCAAAAGTAAGAAGTTTCGTAAAAAGAATAAATTGCAAATACAGTCAACTAAAACGATAGATTGGACTCACGTACGTGCGACAACGAAGTCAGTACATGCTGAGAAACGCTGGGAAACCTGGTATCAGACGGTCGGAGAAGACAGGTACCCTAAAAGGTCCATTCTTATAACCTCATCCAACGCTACGGAAGGAGGTACCCTAAAAGAGTTGGGTCTCTAGTTTGGGTGTAGAGAATACCGTCCGTCCAAGAAATGGTGATCGAGGTGGACCCTTCGACGATAGATCGGATGAAGTAACGTTTATTGTAAATGGAAAGGTTTATGTAAAGTAGCAAATAATTCTAAAATCGAACACTTGTTGTCAGTGAATTTAAATTTACAACTAAATGTAATTGTAACTGATAAGAAAAAGTAGATGAATTTTTATTTTTAAAGACACAATATATTACTTCTTGGATCACGTATATGTACCTTTATTTTTGGTTTCTCATGTTCTTCTGAAGATTGGACGAGTCAAATTAAGGAATATCTATATATCTCTAATTGAGAAGAGAAATATAAAGGACGTGACTAATGAAAATTACTAGAATCTTTTATCAATACGGGAAGAAAGAACTTATTAGTTGAAATTAAATTTAACTGTACAGTAATCGATTACAATTAACGATGAAAATAAAGAAGTGTCTGTTGAGTCCTTGAATCTTATAATATGAGGTCCTTGTGGTGAGCTTAAATGTATGCTAAGACTAGGATATAAAATTTAGGTAGAATTAAATTACGTAGTTCCGTAATATCTATAACTAAAAATCTCTCTCAGAGTAAAAAAGAAAGTCAAAAGATATAAAAAGGGACATAGAGACTTAAAGGTGACGTCTTATAAAGAAAAGACGAGTATTTCACGAGAAATAAAATTATTTGAGAGAACCCCTAGTTAATAGATAAAAAACAGATTTTTTGTAAAAAGTAAGTATAAAACCTCCAACAGAAATCGTATATATAACATCAACAATTCAACAAGTCAGTACAGGTTGAGAAACACCGGGGTACCTGACATCGTGTGGTCCAAGAAGACAGGAGGAGATAGAGGACGTCAAACGAGTTTAAGTACTGGTAACTACAATAGATTGGTCACTACGATAGATTGGTAGAGTAAGAGACGGTGGAGGAAGAAAAGGGAAGTCACAAAGGATCGTAGTCCTAGAAAGGGTTACTCAACCGAGAATTTAATCGACAATAAAAGAGAAGACAACAGAAGACTAGTGTTAACAAAGAAGACTCTTTAGTACACTTTAGATTAATAAAGAAACTTTTATTTAACAAAACAAGTCCCCATCTTAATGACCTTTCGAAAATCTTTAAACGACTACACAAAGTAAAAATCTGCATAGTAGTGCTAGAATATAATACTATTCCCGTCCATTCCATTCACAAGTAAAGAGAACAAAATCCAAACATCTCAAAGAACTTACACACCAAACTAAATAAAATACTACAAACTTTTCATTTAAAGTAAATAATAGAGAAGTTTATAAAGAATCCGGAATAAGATAAGAAGAAACGAAGTCTCGAGGCAAATCTGGTATTGATCTAGAGGTTTGTAGTATATAAAAGAAGATATAACAGTTATTAAAATAGTAAATAAATAAATTAATGAAGTTAAGTATAAATTAGGGTTATCATGTGTTTCGGACCACCATCTACGATCATTATTCTCATTAATTAGTGTCTTCTCTTCTCTCAGTGTCATCGGGTATGTTTCGTGAGAGAGTACTTGAGTACGACTTGAAAGAGGCAGTCAACACATGAGAAGGAGGGGTCTTTAGTAAATAGAATCTTAGTACCTTACATGTCAACGTCTTTTTACTCTATAATCCTTAGCTTCCATAGTGAGTAAAAAATAAGAAGAAAGAATAAGACCTACCAAAAAGACTAGACGGAAAATCAGTGATAAAGAGTTAAGTAGAGGGAGTTTATACTATAATTTACTTTGTAGTTGAAAATTTAAAATATACTATAAAACAGTTATCATCTTTGATGATAACAACTACAATTTAAACAAAAGTCTTTATCAAAAATCATAATATCATTTCTATATGTCATTTCTAAATCATCATATATTTTCTAAAATCATTTCTACTATCATAATATCATTTCTGAAGGATTTGAAAACTCTCATCACCCGTACCAATAAAATTCAATATACAGATAAAAGGAGAATCAAAAATATTTGTAAGGTATAGCGTAGGACAAAAATTCAAAGATTCAGACAAGTCCTACAATTTCTCTTTTACACCTTTATTGGACTCCTGACTTGTTTGAAATAGAAAGTAGTCTTTATTAGATAGATAGAGATATATAGATATTGATAGGTAGATAGAGATGAATTAAAAAAAATAGACACAGCCTGTGATTGTTGAACTCGATAGACTAAAGGGAGAGTGTGTTAATGTCCATAACTCTGTTAAACTTACACTCGGGTCAGATACGTTCCTTATCAAATATAGGCCAAATGAGAATAAGTATCCATATAGGAAAACCTTAAGAGAGAAGGGTGTTTTTTCTTTTGCCTCAAAAACAGTACCTAGTGACAAGAACCGACTGTAACTAGATATTAAATCAACAGGACTAAGGTACTCAAACAGGTTTAGAAACGTGACGAATAGTCGGAACATACCCTATAAAACACACACACACGAGTTAGTACAGTCTAAGAAACGTCCGAGTACCTGATATCAGGTGGTCCGAGGAGAGAGGTACCTTAAAAGGGTCGACCTTATAACCTCACCGAACGGTAAAGGTTGAGGTCCCCTAGAAAGGCTGGATCCCTAGTTTGGACACAAAGAACACAGAGAACGTAACCGTCCACTCAAGGAATGGTTGACATAGTGTCGGTATTGAAACAGAGAGGAAATTAGCTGTCTTTTGGGAGAGGGATCGTGATAGGTTATCTTTGGAAACAGTGTTACTTTACAAAAGATAGACACGAAATGTTGCACCATCTATGACTGGAACACTCTAAAAACTCGTTAATTGTATGAGTACGTAGGTTCCTTGATTTAACAACGAAAGTAATTTAATTAATTAATTTTAAATTTATAAGTTGTACTTCGATCACCGACAAGATAACCCATCGTCAAAATCTCCCTTTCACAAGGTTTTAACATCCGACAGTCCTTCGCAAATTGTCCTCCGAAGGACATACGACAAAACCTAGACAGTCCTTAAGAGACAAGGAATAATTGAGGACTTATGAGTCCTTAATTCTCCTCTCCGTTCGGTGAGGACCCCCGACACCTTAGGTCCGTAAAGGAAGCAATCAAAAAGATATCCCACTATTCATGGGAGAAGGAAGAACACTTGGTATACCATTTACACTAACAAATGTTGAGAGAGAGAGAGATTATACCTAGCGGATACAAAACATTCAGACCTTAAAAGTAGAAGTAGAAACGACTCTTATTGATGGAACATTCTGTCATATATACGGGTGTGGTACAACTAATTTTGTCAAAACGAGGTAGTCTCGAGACTAGGGGCACAGAAAGAAAGAGAAAAAGAGAGAGAGGGAGAGAGAGAAAAAGTCCGACTAGGGGACCTCGCGTCTCCGAGAGACTCAAGTGAAAGGACGGCCCCGAAGATTCTGGGAGATCTCTTCCGCGAGACACGTAAGTGGGGTAGCTCTCCCGCGGACTCCGGAGACACTTGTCTCGTTCGGGGCACGGTCCCCGAAAGACGTATTTGGTTTCTTATAGTCGGAGAAACAGAGGAAATGAAAGAATAACCAGCTGAGGCCTGGGGGTCCAAGACCAGGTAATTTCCTGGAGTTGTCATCCGATTAAGGGAAGAGGTCCCCTAGAAGAGGTGGGTCCCTAGCTTGGCCCTAAAGAAGGTAACGTCAGTCTAAGAAACGGTGAACTCGGTGGTCCCTTTGGGTTACAAAGACTCAAAAGAATATGAACTTTTCATATTCTTTTACTCATAGAGTGGAGTAAAAGTACTTAAAAGTAACGGAATAATCGACATGTAAAAGAAGTCCGTAACAAATCTAAAACGGGTCTAAAAGATCAAAAAGTGAACAAAACTTGTCCGCCCAACTACGAACAATTCTTCAGACGGTAAAGGTTTTGTTCTTTGAAAGGAAAAAGTAATGGAGACATGTGAATTGGTATTGCAATTTGAAAACAGATCAATAAATAAAATATGATATAGAAAACTGTTGACCGACACATTCAATTCATTAAATTACAATAGACAGAATGAAGATGATAAAGAAAACTGAGATTCTACAAGATTATTGAAAATTATTAAGATAACGAAAATGTCACGTCTGTAAATATTCCAATCACAAGACAAAATAACAACATTATTTTGAAAATTAAAAGACAATATAAAAAACTTTTAACCTTTTTTTATCGTATCTCAAAATAATGTAATATTAATTTATACATACTAATTTCTTATTGTCTTTTAAATTAAACGAACCATCACATCCCCCTCTACATTGGTGTAAAATAAGTACCCTCTTACAAAATTTATAAAAAGAGAGAAAGAGGGTGTATGGTGTTTAAAGGTTTTTGACCAGTCAACACGTTTAGTCGGGGATAAAGTTAAAAAAGGTCAACCTGGTGACGAAAGTATATATAGGACCGTAAAGACTATAAAGATTACCGAAAATACAATCTATACAATAAAACGTTATTATATGTTTAAAATAACAATAAAACTGTATCGACATCCATAATAAAAGTCACAAGTAAAAGTATAAAAAGTACGTATCGAAAAAGTAAGAACTGTTGAATAAAGACTAAAGAAAAGACCCATTGTCTGATCATAGAAACGGATTCATTAAAAAAGTGAAAAAAATTTACGGAAATGTGTAGTACGTTTCTAAAAGACTGAAATTTAACCGTCTAATTCTAATTGTTTATGCATTATGATAGTGATGACATATATTTAATTTATTGATTATTCTTGATTACCGGTGGACTACGTTTGTCGACTGAGTAAACTTTTTTGGGACTACGACCCTTTCTAACTCCCATCCTCCTCTTCCACTGTTGGTTCCTACCCTACCAACTTACCGTAGTGGTTGAGTTACCTGTACTCAAACCCATTTGAGGCCCTCAACCACTACCTGTTCCTCCGGACCGTACGCCTTCAAGTACTCCAACGTTTCTCAACCTGTGCTGACTCGCTGACTTGACTTGACTTATTCTTGGATGACATATTGTGTTTCTTAAGACGAGTTATGAGATATTACTTGTTATATCTTTATCTTGGTGGATTTGTCACCCATAAAATATATATATTGACTAAATGAAAAGAGATGTCGTCTTTACTAGTGTTATAACACTTAGTTGATAAGATGTTATTTTTATTCATTTTTTATTTTTGAATCCCAACATATCTCAGTAATATTTATATAAAAATTAAATGAATCATCAACGTCCTACGAGTGAATTCGTCGGTTTATACACAATCTATAAAAGGATGGAGACACGAAGTACAAATTATGCTACCAATTATCTATTTTTACAGACAGATGTCACAATCTACCTTACTGACGGAACAAGTTTATACAACGTTTAAAGGACGACGGTATAATCGTACACCTTCTCGTTTGATACTGAGACTTCAAGAGAACATTTTAGATTTATACAGTAAAAAACCACGTGTACCGTTTATTAAGACTGACATTCATATGTGAATCAATGGTACAAATTTTTTTATATTCTAAATTCTTTAATACGATATTATACTACGGATCTGTTTTTGTATGTAAATCCTTACGTATGTTCACATATAACAAACTTAACGAATCACTTTCAACTTATCTGTTTTATTTCGTGTAAAAAAACTGTTCATACTCAATAAGATTTTGAATGACCTTATAAAGGGATACCGTATGATGGCAGACTCTCTATCTCGGTTTTCGATTTTTAAAGTCAAATAGTAAAACTTTTATTGGATAAGAATTGAAATGTAGAGAAAATCAACACGTATCGAGTCTCTTACTTGAATGTGGTAAAATCTCTTAAGTCAATTACTTTTGATAAAATAATTACACTTTAAGTAGATTAAGTATGCTGGGAGTCTTAAATGAGAGACGTGGAGTCAGAGGAATAGACTTTTTATCGTTCAAATTATTAACTTAAGGAGTCGAAATTGTAATTTAACGTAGATTTTATTTAAGGAAACGGTAAGAGTGGGGTGGTGAGGGTTTAAGATAGTAGTAGTTTAAGATAAATAAATAGTAGACGCATAGAAATGTCAATAGATGGGTGGACATAACGTATGTGTGTACGGTGTAAATAGATACATAACATATATAAATATTAAAGTCGAATTCAGTAGATTTGAAGGGGAAGTCACATTTGTAATATATGACAAAAAATACGACATTAATTATATTATCTCATATCCTAATAATTACGTTTAATTTGAAATAAATTTCATACATATATCACCCTTAATTTTTGAAAATAGTGACAAATTTATAGAAATGTACGAGAAGTTAAATAAAATAATATATTTGATCTTTCTAATATCTAGTACTATAAATCGATGAAACAATATCTGACTTATCTTACGTTTATGTTTTATTATTCGCCGATTTCTTTTATTAAGATTTTTAGTGTTACAATGAATAAGTTATTAAAACAAAATTTCGTAAATATGTATGAAATTATTTTCTCAGATATTAAACGAAATTCGGTAAACTCCACGTGTTGTATATGAAAAAGAAATTAAAAGAAAACAATCAAGGATGGATTAAGAAAATTTAAACTTTCTGATTAACATTAATCCATAATTTATGACAACTTATGTGACTTGAAAAGATGNATTAAGATTTTTAGTGTTACAATGAATAAGTTATTAAAACAATATTTCGTAAATATGTATGAAATTATTTTCTCAGATATTAAACGAAATTCGGTAAACTCCACGTGTTGTATATGAAAAAGAAATTAAAAGAAAACAATCAAGGATGGATTAAGAAAATTTAAACTTTCTGATTAACATTAATCCATAATTTATGACAACTTATGTGACTTGAAAAGATGTCTACCCATTATGTAGATAGATTAAAACTTAGAAGTAATAATGGAATTCGGTTTATTAATAAAAAGAGAATGTTATGTCCTTATTCGCGTACGACAACTTTAATATACATTGTTATATTTACAAGATTAGAGGATGGTGTACGTTCTTTAGTTATAAGTTACTATTTTTCATCTCATTTATCTATAGAACCAGTAAGAAAATATAAATCATATAAATTACAGTCATCACTGAAGACCCCGTTTGAGGACTTTTAACAACTAAGGACAAAGGAGAAAATCCAACTGTTCAAAATTCTTTACAGATTTAGACACAGACACTGTCATCAAGAAAACGAAAAAGATCATTTATGTGAGATGAATTAAGAAAAATATCTACAACACACCTTATGTACCGTAGTGACTGAGTTACCTGTACTCAAATCCATTTGAGACCCTCGACCACTACCTGTCCATCCGGACTATACCTTAATAAAGGATCCCAGATAAAACGAAACACACCGAAATAAAGAAATGTAGTGATTTTCGGTACTCAGTAAGACTATGAGACGTGACGGAAGGTTCTCTGAACCGAGGAACCAGTTATACCCTGAAATTAATAACGAACGATGAGAAGGAGAAAAACTAACTTACTTCACAACGATATCGCTATAACGGACAATCTCAAGTGATTAGTATAATTAGTGTTAAAGAGAAAAGTAAAACTTATATTTAAAAGTAAAAAATTACGGAAATACAATTTGATAATCTTTGGACAATAGACGTGATCTCGTTTCTTCGGATATGATACTCAGGGTCTAGAATGTTGTAAATTAACGTTACAACAAAAGTGAGAGTAGTTAAGTAGACATTTTCTTTCATTATTTTTTATTTGTTTTGTTTATAAAATGATAAACAGTGAGACATGGTCTTAAACACTAATCTGAAATTAAACTGAACAATGAAATAGGGGATTTAGATTAAACGTAAAATAAATTGAACTGTAGTGTTACTAACACATTCTCTCTACGTTGAATGCGGGTAAAATTTCTACTCTTTCCCTTCAGTTCCCCTCTTTCGTTTGTTCACACATGAAAGATTCTAATTGAAGTCGTAAATTATTACCTACTATTACTTTGACTTCTATTTTGAACAAATGGATCAATCTTTACTAAACCACTTGAAGACAGGTCAAACGAAACAAAATAGAAATGACGGAGACTCAAGAAGGATGACAACCGTAAATATGGATCTAGGGAAAATAAACAATGGAGAACGAAACGACCTGAGAATTTTAGGTAACAGTTTTAAAACATTTCACAAGACGAGTATATTAAACACACCTTAGAAAATAAATTTACTTTTCCTGTCCATGTAAAATCTAAAATAATAATGATACAACTTTTGTAATTATGTATAAACATGTTGTACAATGAAAAAGTCACTTTTCTGATATATATTACGCTAAAAAAAAAAAAAAAAATGATAGACGGTGGATCTAAGAAGTTCTTAAATCTTATATTAATACTTAGGTCTTTTTGTATCAAAATTCAATTCCCTTCATTGAAACTATAAATTCACGTCTTCACTGCAAATAACTAAATTTATCGGAAAAGAAAAATTGTCTTTTCTTGGTAATAACATTTTTTCTAGAAAAAATAATGTTTTATCAAGAAATCAAATCAGGATCTCGTTTTGAGTTCTCTATCGCTTTAGAAAGTTTATATGAATTCTCACTTAATAAACCCGTAAAAAATCTGGGATTCCTAATGTTCATATCATTTAACTAAGATCAAATAAGTTTACCTTTTATCTCTAGTTAAATATAAAATAACGTTCAGTCCGTCCGTAAAATCTTTGTATTATGTATCTATTACAGAAAACCTACCTTTTACGTGTTTGTCCATGGGTGTGTCTCTTCCAGTACGTATGTATATGTATCAACATAGCTACATGTATATGTATCTTTTTATACGTATTTAAATCGTCGTTGTCATTACGTGTTATCAATAATTTTTAGTACGTGACTTCATTCAAAGGGACTTTAATTTACTGTGTATAAAAAAAGTGGACATTTTAACCTAGTGTTATTAAAATGAAGATCCAGTATACATTCATAGTTAACTCAATAAGGAATATTTTAAAAATCTTGCCAAGAACCATTTAGTGATTCATTATCAATTAAAAGTTACAATGAATCATTCAAAATCCATTATCTATATAAATGAAACTTTTGATTTGTCTATACCTATATCACGGTTTTTATACTAAGATCTCTACTTAAAAGTGTTTTACTAAAACTGTCCGTATCAAAATGTACAAGTCATTAAAATGTATCGTATATTACGAAATTAACCTTTAATCATATTAAAAAGAGAATAATGTAATGTATATAAACCATATTGGACAATAAATCTTCTACTTGAATTGTTTGTAATTATGTGTACCTATTACCATTATGTTCCCTTTATAAAACCACTTATATCTTTTTATAGTAATATCCTTTTCTGTATAGTATACTTATACCGAATGTCTCTACAAGTAGTGAATATCTATTTTCCAATATTGAAATGGAATATCTAGTTACATTCTTATTAAAGTGTATTACTAGACAATCGAATAAAACATTTATTTAAGTCAACTTACGACTTAAATAATCTGTCAGGGTGAGCCATATTTAGTCATAGACAGTGGTAAATGTACACGTTTTCCATAATAGTATTAGTACTGTGGAAATGAGTCTTTATTATAATAATTTAAATTTAACAAAATAAAACAAAAGAATCAGATTTAAACGGACCCCTTATTATAAAAGTTGACTAAGAAAGAATTGAGTCATCTTAACATATCATTAGTAATAACAAAGTTTCTAATCTACTCACCGTTAAGTTATCAAAGGTAACGATTTTTATCTAATAATTTATACAAATACATATATAATATAAATTATGTATATTTTTACGTATAATATATATTTATATATATGAGTATAAATATTTACATATAACATATATTATATAATATATATTTATTTATATATATTACATTCATTACGAATGAATGTACTTAATATCACACATATAAATTAAGTGTTGTCCTTTTCTTAGTGATATTTTATATGGTAAAGTACATATTTTATATACAAAAGATTTTTTCTTACTATAATGTAGAAAATTATAAATTCTCGATATATCATTTTTATTTTAGTCGTATTTAAATTTTTATATTGTTATACTTAATCATTTCATAAGTAAATTTTAGACGGATGACTTGTTGTACTGTTAGTAATTAACATTATTAGTTTTCTTAGGGGAATGAGATAAATTTGGTTTTCTTCTCAATTTCACAAGTGGTTTCTAAAAAGTAAAACAAAAACAAAACCAAAAAATTTAAGAAGTCTTCTCGTTTTTATGAAGAAAATCGTCCATTGGTTATTCTTTCCTTCAATATCAATGACCCGAGAATCAATTTACGTGACCGATTTATAAATAAGTTCTTACTGGACAAATAATAGTTGTTACATTTACTCTTATCAAAAATGGAAGGTTTTGAACATCTAATCCTTTGATCATTGAGTTTATAAATCTTTTTACGTACTTTAGTTTGAACATTAAGAAACACAATTTAACTCACATAATATAAAATATATTATTTATCTATCGTTTATTTCCTCATAATATTTAGGTCGTTTATTACCCTACAGAGCCCAGATCACCTCCATGACCCAATTAGTATACATCACAATTCCCTCTCACAGAGACTTTCCCTCAGAAATTTTATAGACGGACTACTCTACTCTTTCTGAACTAACACTTCACGGTAACCCTATCTACGGGAGTTATCTCCCCTTTTCGTTTCCCCGTCCTCCTCAAACTTATACTCTACACTCTTTCTTTCCTACGGTTTTACTTCTTATTATCTAAAAACCGGATTGATTTACTACCTTATAACCATAATATATAACTCTATTCCTTCTGACCTCCCCACTCTTTACGTTCCTTTCACTTTCTTATTTGAGTATTTAGGTCGTTTACGGACATATCAGTCATCCTAGTCCCTTCCTAAAATAACAAAGTAACAAAGTAAATTTTTTAGTCATTCAATTACTTAGTATTTTACAATAATTGTAATGTATCGTTCTCTTATATATATAGTATAATACACCCTTGGCCGATTTCAAGATTTTGATTTATATTAGTACCGATTTGTGAAAGCACAAGATTATGACAATGTCTTCTCACCGATTTGTAAGAATTGAACAACGATTCGTACGATTTGTAACAAGTCTCGAATTGTTACCTACTGGTTCCATCAGGAAACCGAATGGTGAAATGAAATAGTCTTACCCGTAATCAAAGGTCTCTATTAATTAAATACGATATTTAACAATTGAATAATGGAATAACGTCACTGAACACCAAAAAGGAGACGTGGTCATGACCAAATGGTGAATTCCCTTTCTTCTACGATTTCTTTACAGTAGACATCTCGTACTACCACACACTTGTATACCATCTAATCGTAAAGTAAGAGGTCTACCGATGAATCACTTGACATCTTAGTGTTGTAGGTGGGACCACCTTGTCTCGTCTCACATCATCCTTTCTAGGAGTCTATAAAACCGTACACAGTAGACGTTAAACTCCTTAGTATCACTTACCACAACAGAAGGACGGACCCCTCTTAAGTTTATACCCCCCTATTTGTCACGTCATGTTTGTCATTGTCGAATTACTTGTTATATGTCAGTACGTGATACGTTTTTTCTTATTCCATACTAATTGTCAGTTTACTACGTTTATAGAACATATATCATGTCGTACTTTTATGATTGGTTTTGTGTAAAAATATCGATATAATTGTAGTCTAAGTCATCTATAAATCCGGTCATCTCTATGTTATAATATATTAAATCTTTTGAATTAAAGGAGTAATTCTATATTTCTAATACTTAAATATTAAGACTATATCATTTTTGACAGACGACGACGACGACGATTCAACGCAGATAACACAGACTGAGACACGGTGGGGTATCTACCATCGGATTGTCCGAAGAGACAGGGACCCTAAGAGGTCCGTTCCTATGACCTCACCCAACGGTAAAGGAAGAGATTACGTACTTTCACTTGTCACTTTCACTTGAGCGTGTTTTTGACAGATCTCTCTCCAATATCAACATTTCATATACAATTTTTTCTTTTATCGACTTTTAATTATTCGATTTGTCGTTATACTTATTTAATAAAATCCTTTCTATTTTTTTAATCGTTAGTAACTTCACTTCACTTCAGCGAGTCAGTACAGACTGTGAAACGCTGGGGTACCTGATATCGGTCAGTATCAGTTGTTATTAGATAATATGTGAATTTAAAACAAATCTCCTATCAGAATACAACTCACAAGATTAGTGTTATTTTACGTCAAATTATTCTAGTGTTAACCTTTGACAGGATTCTTTCTTGAGAGGTTTGTTTAATAAAAAATAGATAAGATGGTTCTACATAAAGTTCTACGGTTAAAACGTGTTTAAGAGGGTGTCTTATCTTTACTCCTTTACGACTTGTAAAGTAAAATTTTCGATAGTATTACAAGTATGGTGTTGGACTAGTTTTGTAATTCTATTTCCTTTTTCTGTCTGATAGAGTGAATGACCTTATTCCATTATAGAATTTTTTAACATTAAGATCACACAATGTCAACTTAAGTATGAAAGAAATTCTACATACTGATAATATACTGTTACCACTTAAATAAGACCCTTACGTTCTGACTGAATTATGAAGTTTTTTTCATACCAGATGGTGTAATTTTGTTAGTTTTCTTTAGTTGGGGAACTCATCGTCGTTTTAATGTTATATAAGTTTTAAGTGATTCAATTTATCTCTCTATAAATAATAACTGATAGTTCTTTTAGAGATGTCTTATAGTGTGATTTACCACTTTACAACTTTAGTAAAGGAAACCTCAGTCTATTTTCTGTTTCCGGTGATATTGGTGAAAATCATGGTAACACGTTTACGTTATTTCGTTCTTTTTCTTTCTTCTTTTAACTTTTACTTCGTTTTTATCACAGAGCAATAGACTTCTCTTATATTTACCCGAAAAGTTACCACGACTCTACAAATCTAAAGATAAGTTTTTCTTTATTTCGAACTACAGATTAAGTTTGTATACGGTTTGACATAAAGTCAACTTAATATCATGAATCATTCTTTCCCATTCTATATTTAGGATTCCTTTATTATACCTTCTATACAAATACTAGAGTCTTACCTTTTCAAAAGACTTTACC
The DNA here is from genome assembly GCA_006410555.1 of Capra ibex. Taxonomy (NCBI): domain Eukaryota; kingdom Metazoa; phylum Chordata; class Mammalia; order Artiodactyla; family Bovidae; genus Capra; species Capra ibex. The sequence goes on along the minus strand of SJYO01026388.1, from coordinate 61,367,648 downwards.
CGTTCTTTAACATAAGGTATTATTTTCTCTATGTATTATAATTGGATTTACTTTAACTCAAGGAGAAGTGTGTGTGTGTTCTTTTTCGTGTCCTTTTGTTTCTATTTCATCTAAAAGTTGTGTATCAAAATTTTCAAAAAATTTTTATTTTTCTGTTTCTTAAAACACTTTTGATTCTCAAAAAAAGGTCTTATAAAGAAAACTTAAGGAAGTTTATTTATTTCTTTATGTTTGTTAGGTCCTTTTCTTATCTTTTCAATAAATTATTCGTAATGTATTTTTGTCTTATCGGTTTATCTGTTATATGTATACTTTTTAATGATTTGTAAAGATTATAGTTCCTTCGTTTAATTTCCGTGTTTTTCCATGTAATCTATACCTTCGTTTAATTTCCGTGTTTTTCCATGTAATCTATACAACGATTTCAAATTTTTAACGACTTTCAAATTTATACTGTTCCTATATTAACCTATTTCAGAGTTTTAGTATTTAACTATTTTATTGAAACTGTTGAAAGAATTTTTACAGTTGACTTCGGTCCGTATTCGTATTGGATACTGTGTCGTTTACGGCAGGTATCCATCCATGGACTCGTTTTTCGTTTAAACGTACATGGTTTATTACGTGTGTTCTTATAAGAGTTGTTTCGTTAAAAATTCTTACGGTTCGATCTTTCTCGGGTCAACAGTTACCGTTACTTGTTTGGTTAGTGAATATTACATAAATACATTATCTTATCACACCTTGTCTCCAATGGTTTGTAAAAGACACTTCCTTGTCAGTCATTCATAAAATCCGAAAGCCTTTGTTACACAGATTGAATCAATAAGTCGACAAGAGGACATCGTACTTTAGACTATACCTGTTGTGTATTTATCCACCAACACAAACACAAGATCATTTTGAAATAAAGGGTATTAACCTTCCGATCTTAACCAGATTTCAGTCATCAAACGGTCAAAAATGACATCTCTTCGTTGTTACTGTTGTTGTTCGACGTCGACTTATGTTATAGTAAAAGTGTCTTAACTCTGTATTCTTTTTTTATTGTCTAGTTTTACGATTATTTTTCTTTGGTTCGAGGAACCCTTTCCTGTATAAAATCTTGACTTCTTCCCTTAATGTTCTATTTGGACTCGTAGAGTATCAACGTCTTTCGTGTTTTCACGAATTTTTTACTTCGTTACTACCTCACCATCTATTTCCATGTGTTTACGACTAACTTGTTCGAAAGGTACTGATTTTGACCTTTATGAATTCCTTGTATTCGTTGTTTTTTTTTTTTTGGTCTCATAACCTAATATTGGGTCTTATACTTTAATTTACAGGTACTCAGGTATGACTATGTTTATTTAAGAACTTATGCATTCACCTTCTATTCTTGGTTTATAACTTTTCGTCTCTGTAATGAAACGGTTGTTTCCAGGTAGATCAGTTCCGATACCAAAAAGGTCACCAGTACATAGTCACACTCTCAACCTGATACTTCTTTCGACTCGCGGTTTCTTACCTACGAAAACTTGACACCACAACCTCTTCTGAGAACTCTCCGGGAACCTGACGTTCCTCTAGGTTGGTCAGATAAGATTTCCTTTAGTCGGGACCCACAAGAAACCTTCCTTACTACGATTTCGACTTTGAGGTCATGAAACCGGTGGAGTACGCTTCTCGACTGAGTAACCTTTTCTGACCACAACCCTCCCTAACCCCCGTCCTCCTCTTCCCCCGCTGTGTCCTACTCTACCGACCTACCGTAGTGCCTGAGCTTACTGCACTCAGACTCACTTGAGGCCCCCAACCACTACCTGACCCCTCCGGACCGTACGACACCTAGTACCCCAGCGTTTCTCAGCCTGTGCTGACTCACTGACTTGACTTGACTTGACTTAATGAAATGTTATAACATCACCAAAAACGGAATGTAACTGTACTTAGTCGGTACCCACATGTACACAAGGAGTAGAACTTAGGGGAGGGTGGAGGGAGGGGTAGGGTAGGGAGTCCCAGTAGGGTCACGTGGTCAGGATTCGTAGGTCAGAGTCCCGACCGTTAGATAAAGTGTATACCATTATATGACTTGACTTGACTTGACTTATACCGAATGATCGACTCTATTTGTATATGTCACATTTTTAGATTTCTTGTACTCTTTGACAAATGTCCCATATCTGTCTGATAGACGTTGAAAAGACATTTATATTTTAATAAAATCTATATTATCTTTTATAAGATAAAACACATTATATTTAAATGATTTTATACATAAAGTACTAAGGTAAACATATTTCAATTTTTTTTCGTGAGTTTCCGTTTGATATTACGAATCTATACGTACGGACTTACCATTTTATATTTCAGTTTTCTCTTTCACAAAAAAGAATGTCAGTTTAATTATTAATGGAACACTTTTTCTTGTCTTTAACACTTTCTCTTATTTTACATGTAAAATCTACGAACATCACAAGATAGCAAACTGGGTCTACCACCATCGTTATGTAAACGAACATCGTTTAGAAACTCGACTTAC
>SJYO01026388.1:61285143-61364592 GCA_006410555.1 Capra ibex | reverse complement strand
AACTATAAAGAGGGTCGTTAGAACTAAGGTCGGACACAAAGAAGGTCAGGTCACAAAGAGTACTACATGAGACGTATCTTCAATTTATTCGTCCTACTGTTATATGTCGGAACTGCATGAGGAAACGGATAAACCTTAGTCAGACAACAAGGTACAGGACAAGATCGACAACGAAAGACCGGACGTATGTCTAAAGAGTTCTCCGTCCAGTCCACCAGACCATAAGGGTACGACCCTTCCTAACCCCCGTCCTCTTCTTCCCCTGCTGTCTCCTACTCTACCGACCTACCGTAGTGACTGAGCTACCTGTGCTCAGACTCACTTGAGGCCCTCAACCACTACCTGTCCCTCCGGACCGCACGACGCTAAGTACCCCAGCGTTTCTCAGCCTGTGCTGACTTGCTGACTTGACTTGACTTGTCTTGACTACTACGTTAAACAGAAGAAAGGAAGTATTTGGTGTGTGTGTTACGTAAAAGAGAATATAAAAAAAGACATTGACCAAAGAAGTTTTAGACTCGTTTTAAAGTTTTTTTCAATTCTTTGAATCGTTAATGTAGAATCATGGTTAAAGAACATCTACAAAGAGTATAGAAAAAGAGTATTCGTGAAAGACGAACCGTTAAGTATACAGTAATCTATTCAATAAAAATTGTTGAGTATAAATAGTTTATAAAGATTTCGAAAGTTCATCTAAAAGTAATTACTATCGAAAGAACATAATTGGAGAATACGAAAACATTACATATAAATCTAGTGTTTGGATAAACTCTTGTTTATAGTTACTGTGAACTGTTCAAAAGTTAATTGATCTTACTTTCTTCATAAGATCCGTATACAATCGTACACAATGTTTCAATCACCTGTGATTTGTCTAAATCGTATAATCTTCAATCTTCAAACTCACTGAAAGATCACGACTACAGTACTATGTCAAACCATATCTAGAGACCGACAAACCTTTCTCCAGAGTCTGACACACGCGTTTCAACTAACTACGACCGTATATACATAATTTGATGTTCTTACCTACTCTAATGGGTCCTCCTTTTTTATTTTACTTCTTTTAGATTCCGTTTCGTGACTCCTTAACGTCTGTGATCTTAATCGTTTCTCCTACGTTTAGTCCTTTCATCTTTCTCTCGTCCCTCACTTCATTCTTATTTAGGTTTCTTTAAATATAGGTGATTTACGTCTCTCTAATACGACTCTTCCTCTACTTACAGTGGACCCTTCGTCCGAGGATTCTGAGTAATACCACATTTAACTCTTCACCGGTAACGTAAATTGTTAAACTCTAGGAAACTGCTAACCCTAGTCTCACAAGTCACAGAAACACTTCTATACTCAGTCTACTATTTTTATACCTTTCTATTACTTTCCCTTCCTTCACCTCTATCGTCCTATTAGATGTAAAGGTTCGGTAAAAGTACACTTCTCTCACCGATCTTTTCCTCTCCTATTACTCTTTATAAACTAATCTATGGATTAAAATCTTACTACTATGTGTCTTTCCTGGTTCAACTTTTACATATTTTCTTGTACTTGTCACTTTCTTCTCTTTTGAGATAATTATATTTTGTACTCTGTACAAATTAAGGATTATTGTGGTCCATTTACACACCTACTCGTGTGTAGGTTTCCTGGTTTTGAAACCCCCTCATTAAGATTCTCAGGAATCAGTTACCAACGATAAAAGAGGTATTTCATGTTTTGTCACAGTAGTCCATTTTCGACCACATAGTCAGAATAGTCACCTCTGGTCTCCTATATATTCAAATTGGTGTCTACTGTTCTTTAACTATTTTAACGAAGAAGTCTCTAACTTTTATTCGAGAGTCCCTTTATAAAATCTCGAACATAATAAATTATAGAGAAACCAAAACTACAGTATATAGATCTCACTTCGTAAGTGGATAATATATGTATATATATATATATTCAAAAAGGACATTTCAAGTTGGTAAGTCCACGTTCTTTTCTCTTTTTTTATAAACCAGGGTATTTCCTATACCGAAAACGGTTCTGTCTTTAAACATGTTAACCAATCCCCCTCTAAAACGACTATCTGGTTTTTGAGAATTAGACATTTTATTTCCGTCGTCTTACATAACTACCTAACACTCAAAAACCGTCTCGATGACCTGACCAGAATTATAATGTACAAATTGTTACTTTACGAAAATCTGTCAGAATTATGAGGTAGTCAGTTAAGTCAACGAGTCAGCACACACTGAGAAACGTTTGGGTACTTGAACATTGTGCGGTCCGAAAGGACAGGTAGTGGTACAGGGCCTTGAACGAGTTTGAGTACAGGTAGTACAACCACTACGGTAGGTTTGTAGAGTAGGAGAAAGCAGAAGAGGAAGACGGAAGTTAGAAAGTGTCATAGTCCTAGAAAAGATTCCTCAATCAAGAAACGTAGTCCACCAGTTTCATAACCCCGAAGTCGAAGTCGTAGTCAGGAAGGTTACTTATAAGTCCTAACTGAATGAAATCCTGACTGACCGAACTAGAGGAACGTCAGGTTCCCTGAGAGTTCTCAGAAGAGATTGTGGTGTTAAGTTTTCTTATTAAATAACCACGAGTCGAAAGCAATACTAGGTCGAAAGTGTAGGTACGTACTTATGACCTTTTTGGTATCGAAACTGATCTGTCTGGAAACAGTCGTTTCCTTACAGAGACGAAATATTGTACGACAGGTCCAACTGGTATCGAAAAGAAGGTTCTTCATTCGTAGAAAATTAAAGTGTCGACGTCAGTGGTAGACGTTATTAAAACGTTATTCTTTTATTTCAGAGGATGACAAAGGTAACATAGGGGTAAATAAACGGTACTTTACTACTCTGGCCTACGGTACTAGAAGTAAAAAACAACGACTTAAAATTCGGTCGAAAAAGTGAGAGGAGAAAGTGAAAGTAGTTCTACGAAAAATCAAGGAGAAGTGAAAGACGGTATTCCCACCATAGTGGACGTATAGACTCCAATAACTATAAAGAAGACCGTTAGAACTAAGATCGAACACGAAGTAGGTCGGGTCACAAAGAGTAATACATGAGACGTATATTCAATTTATTCGTCCCACTGTTATATGTCGGAACTGTATGAGAAAAGGACTAAACCTTGGTCAGACAACAAGTACAGGTCAAGATTGACAACGAAGAACTAGACGTATGTCTAAAGAGTCCTTGTTGTATTCCAGACCATAAGGGTAGAGAAAGTCTTAAAAGGTGTCAAATAACACTAGGGAAATGTCAGTTTCCGAAACCGTGTCAGTTACTTCGTCTTCACCTACAAAAAGCCCTTAAGAGAACGAAAAAAATACTAGGTCGTCTACAACCGTTAAACTAGAGACCAAGGAGACTGGAAAGATTTAGGTCGAACTTGTATACAAGAACCAAGTACACGAAAACTTCGGATCGAACCTCTTAAAACTCGTAATGAAAACATCACACGCTCTACGCACGTGAACATTATGGGTCAAGAACCCCTATACACACGTACACGCACGAGTCAACGAGTCAGTACTATACACCTATATCCAAGTGGTTTAAGTGAAAAATCCTGTATTCCCTGTTTTGATAAATAATAAGTTTATAGAACAAAGGAACATAAATCTACCTATGGTTTTATGTTGAAACTAGTTCTATGAATTTTTTTACATAGGAATATTGGGGTAACATTTAAAAATAGTTAATTTTACTCTAACATCTCAGTATGTTTTACAGGTCACGAAAGATGACGACGACGACGACGATTCAGCGAAGTCAGCACAGGCTGAGACACGCTGGGGTATCTACCGTCGGGTAGTCCGAGGGGGTAGGGACCCTAAGAGGTCCGTTCTTGTGACCTCACCCAGGCCACGAAGGATGGTAAACCATTTATCCAGTACTTACTCACATGTCGATGAATTTTAATTTTAGTCACTAACTCATTAAATAACTTCTCTTACAATCAGTCGACTCTAATTCTCTTTCTACGGTGTTCTTTGAATCTTTGAATTTACAACGATAGTATCCAAATTTCTAATTGAAACCCCAGTGTCTAACTATAACTTTTCATTCTTATAACGGTTTTATTATAAACCAAACCTTGTCGGGAAGAATTAAACAGGTATAAGAGAGAGGAACCTAGTAAAGAGAACCAGATTAACGCCGAAGAAAACGAAGACTGAGACACAAAGGTAGGAAAACAAGATGTCCGTCGAAAATCGATTTACGTGACAATGCAGATTAAAGTACTCAGTGATTCAACTCAGAGAATTTAAGTCTCATACTATTGATTTACTTTAGAAAACAAAGAACGTACGAATCAAAGGGAAGGTGTTGTTTTAAAGATGTTTATTAATCAAGAAAAAATTTTAATTTTTGTTTGATAGTGAGTATATATAAGTTCAAGTCACTCAAGATTCCGGGCTTACTTTGTAATAAAACCTAGACCTAAGACGTAAAAATCGTCTTAGAGGAACGTACCTCCTTCTGTCTAGTAGGATCATAATGAGTATGATAATTAATTTTACGATAGTCTATACATTGTAAACCTCCTCTGTTTACCTTCCTGTAAAATTTTATCAAGGGATGTAATTCGGACAACCCCAGTCAGAAGTATTTCTATTAGTGTGCTGTGTATAAATCTCTATCTTCCAGACCCTCACACCTAAACCATGTATACAGTAGGATATTTTAATGACAGTTTTCCGTTCTACTCTTAATGTTCTTTTTATTTGGTTTTATTAAAGTCTTTTGTCAATAGAGAGGGTTCTAGGATCCGTCAGTGAGATCTCAAAGGACCGTCGTATTTCGTCGTCCTCGGTCGATTACTCCGTTCAGTAGGCAATAGTAACGACACGAATCGGACTAAATCAATAGACTTAGTTTTACTGTCTAAGTCCTCCCTCCGAGGACCCTTGAACTGACTTTTACAATACAACTACATTGGTACGTAACTAGTCAGATCACCTCCCGAAGAGGCAAAGGTACGGTTGTTATTTTTCTTCGCTTTTTATCGTCCAATTTCCCGTACGAAATCCTTTTGCCTATAACCCGTTCTATAAAAGAAATATTTGTCCGACTCAATTTGTAACTTTATTCGAAGTACGGGACTGGTTGGATCCCGAAGAGTTGTGTATTCTCCAAAATATTTCATTAAAGTCGAACAGTCCTTGTTAAAAGGAGAAAGGGAAATCCTAATGAATATTGAAATCGAAAACGTTGATATTGGGTACAATAACCGTCGGATAATTGAAATAAGGTCACACTTATGACGTTCTTAATTGAGAAAGACAGGAAAGGATTAGGACGCGACACGAGGTATCGGTCATCATCTCTCTACAAAAATTTCACATAAACTGTACGATCCGTACCTAAATTCTTCGAACTATTTTCTCCATGATTTTTATTCTTTTTCTTTTCTAGGTTTAATGGACTTCCCTTATGTACGAAAACTGTTTACCGAGACAGACGATTGGGTGTCAAACTCTTTCTAAAAACTATAAAAACTATCACCCGATCTGTCTAAAAAGAACAGAACCCGTTTGATAGTTGTAAGTCTTTTATCGCATCTCCTATGTAATTTTCGGTGTATACTACTTCTTTTCTAACGAGAAGATTTCTATCTTATCGAGTAACGGGTTTGGAGTAAGTCAGTTTCAATAGTCTTAACTTTTACCGAATATTTTCTCTCCCCAAAAAAACCTGTACACTTGTACGATAGTAAGACCCTATACTTATCTTGGTTCTTATCTCTTTGGGTGTGTATAAGAAGGTAAACTACACGGACCAAATAAAATACGTCTCGTGTTTATATATTTTCTAGAAATTGATGAGGGGACCTCAGTAAATTCAACTAAACCCGTAGTGTAATCCTAAATTGTCAAAAGATTTGACTAAGTTAAATTACGAAAAATTTCTAGGTCCAAAGAACTAAAAAGTTCATCGGAAAGATGTGAGGTTTTGTTTTATGAGTCGATTTATTTACTTATTTTATTCCTGGAAGTCCTTCGGTTGTAGGATTAAAATTGGTATATGATCCTTTTTTTTTAATAGACAAAATAAGTTCAAAAAGGAAGAGAGAATTCACTCTTGAGACGGAAACAATCACTGAAAAGAGACCTGACAACTAAGTCATCAGATACGACTCGTATCAATACTCCTATTCGTCCGTCATGAAGTAGATAATAGTGTAGAAAGGTCCTTTAGGAAGTATCTCCTATGATCATCCAGGACTGAAGGGTTGTAGTCAGCATCGAGTCGTCAGAAGGTCGACAGGAGACTTATGGGGATTTTTATAAGTCTGGAAACCCTTTTATGGTCTCGTCGTTCTCACCAGACTTTCGGACTCCACCGTGTTCATCTTGGACCCATTCAATACAAGACACAAGACGAGACTCGTGTCTAAAATGACAACACTAGACACAACTGACGACTTCGGGTCGAGGAGTCTACGGTGAAGGTAAGTGTACGACATTCTTTCCAAGTACAAAGGGAATAATACGTCTACTCCTTCTTCTTGACTTTTCAGGATAGTACGAAGACAGGTAACTAATCTTAAAATTTCCAGACGAGAAGAGGATAGTTCCAGTACTAAAAAAGTAACAAGAAAGAAAAAAGAAACGGAGTCACATAAATCGATCGTCAAAGTTACTGTGGGGTGAGGTCATGAGAACGGACCTCTTAGGGTACCTACCTCCTCGGACCACCCGACGTCAGGTGCCCCAGTGTTTCTCAGCCTGTGCTGACTCGCTGGAGGGAAGGGAAATGGAAGGATTGTGAGAAAATGAGTCCAAAAATTTTATGGTAGGAGATGAAAAAGCAACTTTAAGGGATAGTGTATTCCGGAAAGAACTCTTTCCGGATAATAGTGTAGATATGTTAACAATTTTACAATTAATTCGCATATAAGTCCCTCCCCTGACTCCTTATAACATCCAAAAAAGGAACGGGTACTTCTTGTTAGGTAATTCACTCGATTCTTGGTATATATTATTCAATATTGTGTCCTTTAATATGTTATTACCCTTCTTATTCTATTTTCTATGGTATCGCCTCAAGGGGAACCTACGAATAGTTTTGGTCCTTTGTAGTCTCGTTCCAAGTTCGATATCATTTATTCGGAACCCCCATCGACTAAGAAGGATCTCGAACAGTGTATTACATCACTTGAACTCGAGGACGACGACGACGACGACGACGACGACGACGACGACGACGACGACGACGATTCAGTGAAGTCAGTACAGGCTGAGGCACGCTGGGGTGTCCGGGTGGTCCGAACGAGTAGGGAGCCTAAGAGGTCCGTTCTTGTGACCTCACCCAACGGTAAAGGAAGAGGTTACGTACTTTCACTTTTCACTTTCACTTCAGCGAGTCAGTACCGGCCGAGAATCGCTGGAGTACCTGACGTCGGATGGTCCGAGGAGACAGGTACCCTAAAAGGTCCGTTCTCATGACCTCACCCCACGGTTCCTCCAGACGGGGTCAACATCAACCAGTCGATAGTTAATCCCTTCCTTATTTATGTTACGACGTATGGGTCTCGAGGGTCATTGGAAGTATCCTTAAGAATTAAAAACTGTCTAGTAGTTTATCATTTTAAATTTTAAATGTAGAGAAGAACAGAAACTGAAAATATCTCTTCTGTCTAGAGACTTGAAGTTGTTAAGGAAAGAATTAGAAAAGTAGTTTACTAAAGGTTTCCTTGTGAGTATAAGGGTAAGACAACAGAAGGGATTACGGAAAAATTGTGTTAGACATTTTTGTTCTTGTTCGAAACAGAAAAGAAAGAAACCTTCTAATTAACCAAAAAGGAAAACCTCAAGGATCAGTTACTATTTAATCTCTAGTTCGACCTTTTCACAACATTATGTCTGTAATACTTTCTTAAGATCGACCTTAGAGGTCTTTATAACCGTTCTGGTTTTGTTGTGTTTGGAAGTTATTAAAACTTAAGTACGTCTTTCTAAAATATCTCGGTTGACGGACTGATTCTACCACTACTCCGAAGTAACAACATTCAAGGGTCATCGAAGTACAAGGAACACTATTGAAAATTTTGGTAGTATAAAATAGTGGTTATGTAAAGTAGACGATATTTAAATTTTTATAAGATTGGAACTGTGATTATAAGATTTGTGATATGTCTTTAGTGTGTGGGTTTTGTGTTTTATCTGACTAGTTATGATCAATTCACTTTAAACTTGAGAACAAAGCGAAATCTAAATAAAATTCTTTTTATTTCGATAGTTTTTGAGTTACTTTTTATGAACTTAAAAGTTTACACTTGTCCCATTTCTCGAAGAATAAATTTTTTGCTCAGGTTTTTTTGGTTTTGTTTCGTTCGTTTTATTTACTCCTCGGTCAAACTAAATTTTTCCCCCTCTTCTGTTCACGTAAGGAACGGTCTATCCTTTGGAAGTTACCCTTTATACGTTTGACAATTCCCTTTGGTAAGATGTAGACCCTCTTATCAACGGGTCTCAAAGAAACGGAGAAAGAAAGGAAGAAAGAAAAGAAAGAAAGAGAGAAAGAAAAAAGAGAAGGAAAAGGGAGAAAGAAGGAGAGAGAGAGAATCGGAGGAAAAGAAGGAAGGAAAGAAAAAAGAGTGAGAAGAGATGGAGACAAAAGAGTAAGAGTGAGATCGGGAGAAAAATTTGAAAGAAAGTGAGAAATCTGTGTCACCCGTGATAAAAAGTTCAAAACTATCATAAGGACTCTTCTTCGTCGATCAAAGAAGATAAGTCGTAGGGAAGAAGGGACCTTCTTTTCGTACTTCAAGAAGTCACTTCGTCATCTACTTATATTTAGAACCGAATATCTACGTGTCTACATGAAATTTGGTCAATCGAGAAAATAATTATATAACAGTATGAGAGTTCCTTCCAAGGGACTACCGGGTCGTCATTTATTAGGTGGACGGTTACACTTAGGAACCCAGTCCTTCTAGGCGACCTCTTCCTTTACCGATGAGGGAAACCATAAGAACGGACCCTTCAGGGTACCTGTCTCCTCGGACCGTTCGATGTCAGGTGCCACAGTATTTTCTCATCCTGTGCTGAACAAGACAGGGTGTTGTTATTGTTGTTGTTATTGTTCAGGTTTTCCTATAATTTAATAAGGATGATATATACACCTTACAAACGTTGAATCATTAGAAATGAAAAAAAGAAAGAAAATATAGTACACTTTTATATCTGTAGAATGGAATATCGTAGTTGTTCGGGATTACATTGCCTCTTCCCGACAACTTAATTTGTCCTCACATTGATAACTAAGAGTAAAAAAGATACTAAAACGTACCCCTACGAACTTTAATCCCTATGAACTTTACTTCAAACTGAAATAAAGGATAGTGGAATAGGTTTACGATTTTTTTTACCGTTATAAGAAAGAAGTTCTTACATAAGTCAACGTTGAACTTAGTTGTAGATTAAAACATATACTCTCGAATTTATATGACGACTCAACCGTAAGGAAAGACATACGATCGGTGAGGAACATTTTTTCTCTGTAAACAAAAAGAATTTAACGAGGGTACGAACAATTGAGGAGTCTAAGTTAGATTCTTAAGTACAAAACATAAGTCGTAAAATTCTCCCCTTTCCTTTTTACAGGACTGTCTAATAAAAAGGAATCTCCTGAAACCAAATTCAGAAATACGTTTTTCTTATGATCTAATTACTATTGACTCTTCGTTCCTTGTAAGAAAGACCCGAGACTCGTCACTTTTACTGTGTACTATCGCACACCACAATACGTCTGAGGAGTTTAGGGTCGTCTTAAAGTTTCTGAACTTCGGTCGTCACATAATGAAAAGGATGACGTACTTACAGTAAAATTCATAAGTTTGAACTATTAGAAGATGACTCTTTGTTGTAAAATTTAGAAAGAAAGTAGGAGTACCCATTTTCTTGGTTTTATGTCGTTCCTCTTTTTTTTAACCCCCCCCCCCCTTACATCNTTTTTTTAACCCCCCCCCCCTTTACATCTTGGGTTTAACATGACGTTATAATACAAAATTACATATGATATAATACAAAATTATCTTTATACAATGTATAAAATATATAAATACATTAATATACATTTCAATGTATAAGTCAATCTCGGGTTTTATAAAACTTTATAATAGATCGGTAAATACCACTTAGTCAGAGTATATCGTTCGAAACAACAACAGATCAACGATTCAGAACAGGTTGGAAAACACTGACGTACCTGACATCAGACAGTCTGAGGGAGACAGTTACCTTACAAAGTCCGTTCTTATTACCTCACCTAACGGTAAAAGAAGGGACCCCTAGAAGGGTTGGGTCCCTAGTTTGGGAGTAGAGGACGTAACGTTCTTCTAAGAAATGGTTACTCGGTGGTCGTTTTAGGTCGTTCGTTCGAATCGACAACCAAAAGTAGGACATGTTACTTACACTGGTCCAATATCACTGATCACCTTGTAATTCTTCAGAAAATCATGAATAGACACGAGGTTTTCTTTACCAAAATTTGTGGTCAACAAAAAGTGAAAGATGATTCAACAATTTTAATAGTAGACCAATATAAACAAACCGAACGGTAGTTCGAATCGTGAACACTACCAATTGAATACACGTTTTGACCAATTGATGTTACGGGTCGACAAACTAGTTTATCAACAGATCTACAACGAGACATCTACGAAAAGTCTACACTAATTGTAAACATTAGTCAGCTGAGACTCATTTCGTGTATAAGAGATATTACACCCACCCAGAGTAGGTTAGTCGATTGTTTTTCTGGCATTCTCGTTTCTAACTCCAAAGAACTCTTTTTAGTTAAGAAGGAGTTCCAACTTTGTATCTATGTGACGGATTTAAAAGGTAGACAACTGGACGGAACGTCTATTATAAGTCTGGTTTCTGATGTTATAGTTGAGAATGGACTTAAAGGTCAGACGATCGGGAAGGATGTTTAAAGTCTGAATGGTTAGGGGTGTCAGTACACTCGGTCAAGGAATTTTAGAGAGATAACGATGAAAACACATACACACATATATACACACACACACATATTTATATATATATATTACATTAATTTTATAAACAGAAATAAAACTTATTACGATACTTATAAGGTATATAATATATTTATATATCGTATTTACATATATATTATACGTGTGTATATATACGCATATAATTGCATTACACAAAAATACATATTTTAGATGATAACCAAGACAAAAAGACGTTTCGAGACTTATCATGTCGGATGAGGGTACTCGAAACGGTATAGTCAATTAGAATTTGAGAAGTGTCTATGAGGAGGAATTAATTTTAGTGTAAGAAATGTACATGGACTTTCTGAATAAAAGTAGACTAACAATGGATAGAAAACTATAAATCGAAGAGTATTAGGGTCGGAAATAGAATAACAGACTGTAATGACTGGATAAATACCGAAGGATTTATTTAGTTCAATGAAATAAGTAAGGAAGTGGGTTCTTGACTAACTATAACCTATGATAAATGAATCTTTAAACTGAGGTCCTTTCGTTCCTTTTAGTCTTTGTTAGACTAAGGATTTCTCGAAATTCTGATGATTCTCATAAGAAAAAGACCTTTACAATACCTGATCTATCTTTCTTTTAGATAATGTTTTATTGATTTTACAATGTATTTTACGTTAATTTTTTTGATGTATCGAGTCGAGTTTTTTTTTTAATCATTCCGTTTAGAGATTCCGACGTTTCTCTCTTTTTTTGATTTTCAATCTTGACAATCATTTACGATTCTAAAAACGGACGGAACACCTTTGAACGGTCGGTGACATTGATTCCCTGAACTCTTAATTCCCAAGGGTGTAAGTCTTCTATTTGGAACCCGTTTAAACTCCTCCATCAGTATTAACTCTGGAAGTGTACGTAGGTCTTGTACAAAGCACTTCCCGACTTGATTTTTTTTAGATGAACAATCATGACCCTCCACCCTTCCTCTGGAAAAAAAGAACCGGAACTAGAATTACGATTCCCCTATTTTTACATAAACGGTCAGAGATATTTATAAGAATGAACCAAACCTCAAAGTCACTATTACCTTGAGTAATTTACTCTATTATTGAATTTAGACAAAGAGAACGTTTATAGGGTCCTATGGATTCTTTTTTTTATTACTTATATTTTTGTAAAGACCTTCCTACCTTATATGTCGAGTAAAATAAAGGTTTCTTTTTTGGGGTTCCTTGTATCTTAGAATCGTATATTTTGTAATTGGTCTCAATCGTTCTCCAACTGTAATGGGTACGGTTTCACAGTCTATGTACATTATCCATTTCTACCGTATTTTATATAAATTATATTATTTTTATTCTACCTTAACCTCAAAACCCATTTATAGATAGTTTATCGGTCCTTTTACATTTTTATGTAAATTTTAGAAATTTTTTTACTGTCTTGTCATGTCAGTAACTATGATTTTGAAGTTATTTATCAAATTCGTCTTTCATCTGTATCGTCCTCTCTCTTACTCACTTATTCTTCAATTTCGACTTTTAGATGATCCTAACGTTCGTTGTTTCTTTTTATTTACATCTTTCTCTCTCCCCAATTCTCTGTAACCTTTTACTTATTCGATTATAAGATATATTGTCTTTAAAACACGACTTTCTCAACATCCAATCTCTCCGATAGACCCCTAAATGATCTTGATTACGTTCTATACATGTGAGTCCACAGTCTTAAGACTTTTTGAGGGTTTTTACAAAATCATCTTGTCGTTTTCTTTGTATCTTGAATATTTTCATCCTTTTTTTTTACGGATGATTCAATCTAACTGTCATTTACAGAGTTACTGTTGTTTTCTACCATTTCCTTATTATGTAAGTTTCTTGGTTTAATGGTAAACTACTATTCCCGTTTTACTTACGTTGATATCTATTTATGTTTAAACACTTTAGTAAAACCTTTTTAAAAACCGTTATAGATTATTTAAGTTGTTTTCGTTTGAGTTACTATGTTGAAAGTGAACGTTCGAATATGAAGTGTTTTACACAAGAATTTACATCAGGGGTTTCTGGACAATTTATTACAAGTACCGTCGAAATCTAAATCTCGGTTATAATTAACTTGCGACGAAGTTTTAAATATTTAATATATTACTGTGACCCAACGTCATAAAATATCTCCCTAAATTAAAAAGATATAAGGTGAGGTTCTTAATTAGAGTTTTATAATCGTATACTTTATGTATCATATATTTAAACTTTCTTACATTAAGTGAGAACGATAAAAACTCTTTTTCCCTTCTATAAGGACCCTTCTCCTCTCTGACGTTATGAAAACGCCCCCTTACCGTTATAAACTAAAGAACTAGACCCACCATTAATGTGTTAAACATGAAACACTCTTTAGTTAAACGAGTGAATTGTAGACACGTGTAAAGACATTTTATATTAAATGAAATTTTAAATGATATTTTTTAACCCTTCCTATAATTTTTTTTGTAAAGATGTCATCGTTTTTTGTAACTGTTCTACGAATCGGAGAGACCATCCTTCTATTTATATAAAATAAGTTACGGTTTGTTATGATACACAGTAATCTCTAATTACCCTTTCTGTTCTGTTCTCCGAAGTCTCTGTTTTATAAAACAGACTTCTTCGTCTTATTGTTTCTCACCACTTTTATGAAAGAAATTTGTTTACATAAAATTCGTGAGTCCGTTGTTTATGAGAAGGTACTCGTGTCGGTCGTTCTCGTTTATAAGATTCTGGTCTGTCAAGGTGGAGGGACATACGTAGTGAGTACGTTCTACTAAATAACTTGGGTATATAGTAGACACAAGAAACATAATCCATCAATAGGTTCACGACAAACACAACAGTCAATAGGTGTATCTCGAGGTTTTATCTATTATGACATTGGTAAAGGGTATACTCCTGTGTCTAAGTTTACCAATATCTTAAAGAGGTTTAATTAATTACTAATTCATCGTTTTTGATTTAAGTGTAGATACAAAATTACAAACTAAATCAACGGAACTTCTAATATCTAATAACTTACGAAGAAGATACAATGAATGTCTGATTTACAAGTATCACAATCAGTGAGTCGACACAGGTTGAGAAACACTGGGGTACCTGACATCGGATGGTCCGAGGAGAGAAGTACCTGAAGAGGTCCGTTCTTATGACTTCACCCGTCGTTAAACGAAGAGGCCCCCTAGAAGGACTGGGTCCCTAGTTTAGTCGTAGAGGACACAGAGGACTTGACCGTCGTCCAAGAAATGGTGATCACTCGCCATATAAAATGAAAAGATAAGTACAAAAGTAGATATGTAGATATATAATATTTGGTCATGTATATATATCTACATATTATATTTCTACTACCTTCCTTCCTATTTATATTATAGATCTTTTTAATAATGAGTCCATGTCCTCTTATACTAATCCCTACTCGTGTATTTTCACAAGTCACCGTAACTACGACACGACAAAAATATTACATATTGTGTATTGGTAGAATTTATGAAATTTTATAATAATATATTTTTATTATATATCAATATATAAAGTATAATTAAATCTATAGATGTACAATTGTAATATATACTATATATATAATATTTTATACTTTATTCTAATTAAATCACTATAAATTTTACTTCTGAACCAAAGTTTCTAAATGATCTATACCTCCTATTCTTTTTTTCATTACAAATCGTAATATATTATATAATCAAACTCCCTTACCCGTATATGATGAGGAAACAGAATCTGATCATCGAGAGTTTGAAGTCACCCGTAGTCTTAGTGGACTTCAGAAACGATCTGATGTCGACCTACTGGGGTGGGATCTGAAATACTAAGTAAAAGAAATCTCACTCCGGAGTTTAAAACATAAAGATTGTTCAAATATCTAAGACGACTACGACGACTAGGTCCCTGGAGTGAAACTGTTCGTGTATAAACATCTCACCACTTGTCTAAACTTTTAAACAATGTATTATATGTCGAAAACAGAAATAGATCTCTTGGGTGTGTAAAGAAAGATAATAGGTGAGTTTATTAAAGATGAATCTAGTTTTCTTGGAAGGGACTCTTCGTCCAGTTCTTCTTTGAGAGTCAGAATAAATACACGGAAGATAGGAGGGAAACTTATTAAGGACAGAACAACTTTTTAGAGAGAAGGGAAAAGAAACTACTATATTACGAGAGAATTAAATAAAGAACGGTCTGGGAAATTTAGAGAAAACCGAGACGTCAGGGTACTTAAGAACGAAGAAAGTATCTCTAACAAAAATGAAATATCTTCAAAAACCCTCGAGATTAGGTAAGGGTACCGATGTTAATCTAAATATGAAATATGTCTATTTAAGTTTTAGATATAAATGTAGGGTCAGAGTGAAGACTCGAAATCTGATCACTTCACTTAACGAGAGGTCTCTAGTCATAAATCTATGGGTGTTTATGAAATTGGAGTTGTAAAAGTTTTACCTAAATGGTCAGGGTTGTTGGTGGTGGGGTGGTGTGCTGGGGTATGTGTCAGAGATCTGTAGTAAAGTACGAGAGACCGGGAAGTAAGGTTGGTGGAGCGGGAGGAATCATTCACAGTAGTGTCTATGATTCCGGTCCTTGGTTCCGTAGTAGATACTGAGAACAAAAGAGAGTGAAACGTTGGTCAGTTAAAGTAACACTAATGAAATGTTGAATTTCTCTAGAACACTTCACAACCTTGTATTCCTGAAAATGTTTGTTAGAGACACTAAGTCTCTAGTGTGATCAATTCTTTGTACTGGTCAATAGAGAAGAAATATATGAAGTAGGAGAATGATTTACGGTCTATCTTGTATGAGTAGAGGTCTAGGAATTCAAATTAGAATAGTTGACATGACTCTACATAACTCTATAGATGTGGTCAGATCAGTTTCGACACCAAAAGGGTCATTAGTACATACCTACACTCTCAATCTGACATTTCTTTCGACCCACGGTTTCTTAACTACGAAAACTTGACACCACAACCTCTTCTGAGAACTCTCAGGGAACCTCTCGTTCCTCCAGTTTGGTCAGGTAGGATTTCCTTTAGTCAGGACTTATAAGTAGCTTTCCTGACTACGACTTCGGCTTCGAAGTTATGAAACCGGTTGACTACTCTTCCTGACTGAGTGACCTTTTCTCAGTTACTACGACCCTTTCTTACTTTCGTCCTCCTCTTCCCCTTCTGTCCTACTCTAACAACCTACCGAAGTGGTTTGAACTACCTGTACTCAAACTCGTTCGAGACCCTCAACCACTACCTGTCCTTTCGGACCTCACGACGTCAGGTACCCCAGTGTTTCTCAGTCTGTACTGATTCACTGATTTGACTCTGTAGAGTATAGGTCAAAGTTTAAAGGCATACTCTTTACGGTCTTTAGGAAGGATTACGTAGACATATTTTATTAAAGAATATAAAGAGACAGGATGTCTTAAACAGAAGTCTATTAAGTAGTGTTATAAATTTTAAATAAGACTTTAAATTTGTATTTGAAATTTAATGTAGATTTTTTATTTTCAGTTTATTGTATATTCGATTAGTATATATATATACATCTTTACGAAAAAATCTTTAGAAGGAAGTGAAGATCTAATATTCAAAGAATAACGATTCTTGTCACTAAAAAAAAAAAAACCGAGTAGTTTTAAGTATTCCACTCATTCTATATATGTAGATTTGTGTAGGTTGTTTTACCTTTTGTGATTTTTACTCCCTTTATAAAATTTTATAATTTTTTTCACTCTTTTTTTATAAAAGTGATTCCTTAGTCTTTGACTGTTATCTTGATAGTTACCGTCCATATCTGCTGTTACCTTGTTCTATATGTTTTACGATTCTTTTTCTTGACAGTAGGTTCTTCACATTGGAGTCGATTTTATAGTGAATGTTTCGTCTCATACTATCAGTAAAAAAGTCCGTTTGTTTCAAAGTCAATAATTTTTATCGAGATTTTATAGTCTTTCTTCTTTATACCAGTCTCATCGACGTAGACTCTATGTTTCTCTTTATGACTAAAAAATTCCCACTTAAACACAAATATATATTTATTATGACTGACACATTGTAATATACCCATCACAAACTTATCACCTCGACAACAAAATTACCTATTGGTAATTTAAACAGTAAGCTAAAGGTTACCCAGATTACACAAACCAACTCTCCCTCCTTTCACCTCGATGACATAACGAGATCCACAAAAACAGAATTTATACTTACTTTATTGTAAGTCAATCATCTTTAACCTTCCTATTTTGAATTGTTCCTTTAGGATTTTTTTTTACTTGACTTTCATTGGTATCATTCTTTATTTTCCGTACCCCTTCTATACACCCTCTTTACACACTCTCTCTTTCATATTTACATCCTACTTTGTTAAGGTCTAGATATTTGGTCACACAGAAATTATCTTATAGAAGTTATCTCTGATTTCTTCCTCACATGTAACTCTTTAGACGCATAATCCCAAAATACATTAAAGAGATCCAGTTTATAGTTCGTCTGTTCACAGTTATGTAACTTTACCTATACGTATTAGACACACACACACACAGAGAGAGAGAGTGTCTGTGTATGTATCCCGTTACTTAGAATGAAAACCATGGTATCACACATATATATATATATATATACACACACACACACACATATATATATATATATTTATATATATTTAACTAGTGTAAAATCTTGTATTTCGTTCGTTGTTGTGTGAGATTCCCTGACCATCGTCTGTATGACACAAATGACTTATGTAGTGAACAATTTATATTATTTATTCTGTTTTTATTTTTATCTAACATATATAATTTAAAAGTACTTTATTTTATATGTAAATTTATTGAATACCAAATTCAGTATTATCTTTATTTTCACGTGAAACTTAACTATCTATTTTTATGATGTACTTATTTACATACGTAATGTTTTCATAAATATTTATTCGTATATCAGAAGTAATCCTTCTTTCTTGTCAATTTTAACTAACTCGATCATAGGTTGAATCTCAAGGGGGTTTTTCTATTCTTTATTTCTTTTTCTATTGAACGTATAGTATGCCTTCTTTCCTTCATTCTGGTCTTTAATCACTTCATTTTTACTATGTAGTTTCTTTTAGTTGTTGTATTTTTAAACCAAGGGACCCTTCTTTTTACTGTAGTTCTTTGAAGTATATTATTAGTGAAATTGTCTATTTGTCGTCCTCCGTTTATAACCTTTTTAACATTTTCCGAATTTCGTATATAAATAGTTTCCTTTTTACGATCTTTATAACACTTATCAAAATACAGTCATGTAATGATTCAATCCACTTTACTTTGTCGAATCCCTTTTAAATTTAGGAGTTTTATAGGAGTTCTTTGCTCTTATAGATTTAACAGAATAGTGATACTTTCTTTTCTGAGAGATCGGAGTCAAGTCAAATCAAGTCAAGTCAGCGAGTCAGCACAGGTTAAGAAACGCTGGGGTACTTAACGTCGTGTGGTCCGGAACGACAGGTAGTGGTTGATTACCTTAAATGAGTTTGAGTACACGTAGTTCAGTCACTACGGTAGGTCGGTAGAGTAGGAGACAGTAGGGGAAGAGGAAGACGGGGATTAGGGAGGGTCGTGGTCTCAGAAAAGGTTACTCAGTTGGGAAACGTACTACACCGGTTTCATAACCTCAAAGTCGAAATCGTAGTAAGGAAGGTTTCTTGTGGGTCCTGACTAGAGGAAATCTTACCTGACCAACCTGGAGGAACGTCAAGTTCCCAGAGAGTTCTCAGAAAAGGTTGTGGTGTTAAGTTTTCGTAGTTAAGAAACCGCGAGTCGAAAAAAGTGTCAGGTTGAGAGTATATGTATGTACTGGTGACCTTTTTGGTATCGGAACTGATCGGATCTCCTCGGATTTACGTTTAAGAAAGTTTAAAAGTTCTCCGTTCATAAAAGTCAGAATTTACTTTGTTTCATTTATGAGAGATTGAATATAAGAACATGATTGTATTGAAACCATGGATAAAGTCTGTTCCTGTGAATACTTATATCTACTTTTATGAATTGGTTTCTAATTTGACTTATTATATTTTGGATATGTATATATATACATATATATATATATTTCGTGACATACTTAACAAAATAAAGTCTATTCGTTCTGAATTGTAATCTTTTAACCAAGTACTGTTACTATAACTCTCTGTGTATAATTTTTAAAATTTTATCTTAATTTTCTATTTACTATTTAGTCCTCTACTATAACGCTTTTGATCGACTTTTTAATATAAGAAAGTCAAGTCAAGTCAAGTCAGTGAGTCAGCACAGACTGAGAAACGCTGGGGTACTTAACGTCGTGCGGTCCATAAGAATATCTACTTTTTTATCTTTCTGTTTGATTATCTTTTAAAGAGTTTTACGAATTTTTATTAAAAACTTTTTGTATTTATAAGTATTCATATATATATTATATATATAGAAAGATATATACATCTACAGATTTATATGATAATAAATCCTTTTAATTTTTATTTCATTGTATGGTAACGTATATATGGTTTGACTGTTATAATTTTAGTCATGTAAATTCCCCTTACACCCACTCTTCTTTTTTGTTTTAAGAGACATGTCAGAAACTTTAAAAAGAGATTTAGATTTTAATATGTTTATATTTTTATAAAATAAATAATAAATTCCGTTACGAGTATATGTCTTCAACGAGTCAACACAGACTGAGAAACGCTGGGGTACCTGACATCGGATGGTCCAAGGTGGTAGGTACCCTAAAAGGTCCGTTCTTATGACCTCACCCAACGGTAAAGGAAGAGGTCCTCTAGAAGGACTGGGTCCCTAACTTGGGCCCATAGGGCGTAACATACGGCTGCGAAAAGGTAGACCGGTGGTCCCTTTAGATATGTCTTCGTAAACTATTTTCTATTGGACACCGTGCAATTACAAAAGTTCTCAAATAAACTTGTATGTAATTACCGTTAGTCCGACTACTACCACTTTTTTCTCTCACTTTTTACGCTGAACTTTACGTTATAACTTTTTCGATTCTAGAACCGTAGGACAGGGTAGTGAAGTACCTTTTATCCCTTTTTTACGTTCGTCACTGTCTAAAAGAAAAGAACCCGAGGTTTAAGTGACACCTGTCACTGACGTCAGTATTTTAATTTTTTTGTTTGTTTGTTTGTGAATGAGGAACCTCCTTTCGATACTATTTGGAGATGTCGTATAATTTTTTGTCTCTGTAGTAAACGGTAGTTTCCACACATATCAGTTTGGATAGTAAAAAGGTCATCAGTACATACCTACACTCTCAACCTGGTATTTCTTCCGACTCGTGACTTCTTAAGTACGAAAGTTTAATACCACGATTTCTTTTAAGAATTCTTTGAGATCTTGATGTTCCTCTAATTTGGTCATTCAGGATTTCCTTTAGTTGGGACTTATAAGTGACCTTTCTGACAAAGACTTCGACTTCGAGTTTATGAGACCAGGGAACTCCACTTCTCGACTTAGTAACCTTTTCAGGGACTACGACCCTTTCTAACTTCCGTTTTCCTCTTCCCTCGACACCTCTTACTCTAACAATCTATCGTAATGGTCGAGTTACCTGTGCGCAAACTTGTTTGAGACCCTCTATCACCTCCTGTCTTCTCGGACCATATGAACGTCAGGTACCCCAGTGTTTCTTGACCTGTACTGAATCAGTGACTTGTTGTTGTTTCTCATTTTGGTTTCGACCAATCCTCGGGAGGCCGTCATCCTCGACGTCATCTCCAAAGATTGTCTCTTCTGATCTTCGTTTCCTTGAATAAACCAACAGATATCGAATTTTGTAACGGTCAAGTCAAGTCTCGTCAACGAGTCAAAACAGGCTGAGAAACGCTGGGGTGCTTGGTGTAGTGCGGTCCGGAGGGTTAGGTAGTAATTGAGGGCCTCAAATGGGTTTGAGTACAGGTAACTCAGTCACTACGATAGATTGGTAGAGTAGGGAACAGTAGGGGAAGAGAAGGACGGGAGTTAGAAAGGGTTGTAGTCTCAGACAACCCTGGACTGGACTCGCTACTGTCCGAGTTGTCCGGTGTGATCCGGATTCGGAGTCTAAGAACATTCGTACTCAGTATTAACACTCTTCGGGGTGGTTCCAGGGGTTACTGTGGTTCCAGGGGGGGCTACTGCGATTCCAATTCACTTAGTGGTGCTACTGGGTTCCAACTCAGTTAGTGGTGTGTGGTTGATGTGATAACGACTCTGTTTTCTGGCGGACATATATACGTCGACACTAAGTCTCGAGTCCCGAGAGCAGTTCTAAGGTGACACGACCTACTCCGAACCCGGGATCGAGCTCGATCGTTATTTGGGGAAATACGAAAACGTAACGACACCTGCAGAATAAGAGAGTCAAAACCCCTGAGCCTGTGACCCGTATTGTTCAGAAAAGTTTACTCAGTCGAGAAGTGTAGTCCACCGGTTTTATGACCTCAAAGTCGAAGTTGTAATCAGAAAGGTCAATTGTGGGTCCCCTAACTTAAGGAAATCCTACATGACCAACCTAGAGGAACGTCAGGTTCCCTGAGAGTTCAGAAGAGGTTGTGGTGTCAAGTTTTCGAAGTTAAGAAGACACGAGTTGAAAGAAATATCAGGTTGAGAGTATCGGTATGCACAGAGACGAAAAATTATACGACAGATCCAACCAGTATTGAAAGGAAGGTTCCTCAATCGCAGAAAATTAAAGTATCGACGTTAGTGGTGGACGTCACTAAAACCTCGGGGTCTTTTATTTCAGTCGGTGACAAAGGTGACAAAGGTGAGAAAGGGGTAGATAAACGGTACTTCACTACCCTGGTCTACGGTACTAGAAGTAAAAGACTTACAACTCGAAATTCGGTTGAAAAGGTGAGAGGAGAAAGTGCAAGTAGTTCTCCGAGAAATCAAGAAGAAGTGACAGACGGTATTCCCATCACAGTAGACGTACAGACTCCAATAACTATAAAGAGGGCCGTCAGAACTAAGGTCGAACCCGAAGAAGGTCAGGTCGTACTACATGAGACGTATCTTCAATTTGTTCGTCCCACTGTTATACGTCGGAACTGTATGAGGAAAAGGATAAACCTTGGTCAGACAACAAGGTACAGGTCAAGATTGACAACGAAGAACTGGACGTATGTCCAAAGACTTCTCCGTCCAGTCCACCAGACCATAAGGGTAGAGAAAGTCTTGAAAGGTGTCAAATAACACTAGGTGTGTCAGTTTCCGAAACCGTATCAGTTATTTCGTCTTTATCTACAAAAAAGACCTTGAGAAAACGAAAAAACTACTAGGTCAGATACGACTGTTAAACTAGAGACGAAGGAGACGGGAAAGATTTTGGTCGAACTTGTAGACCTTCAAGTGTCAAGTACATAACGACTTCTGACTGAACCTCTAACATCTCGTAATGAAATGATCGTACACTCTACTCACGTTAAAAAGTCATCGAACTTGTAAGAAACCGTAACGGAAAGAAATCCTAACCTTACTTTAGACTGGAAAAGGTCAGGACACCGGTGACGACTCAAAAGGTTTACACGACCGTATAACTCACGTTGTGAAAGTGTCGTAGTAGAAAATTCTAGACTTTATCGAGTTTACCTTAAGGTAGTGGAGGTGATCGAAACAAGCATCACTACGAAGGAGTCCGGGTAAACTGGAGCATAAGGTCCTACAGACCGAGATCCACTCACTAGTGTGGTAGTACTAATAGACCCAGTATTTCTAGAAAAACATGTCAAGAAGACACAAAGAACGGTGGAGAAGAATTATAGAAGACGAAATCAATACAGGTATGGTAAAGACAGGAAATAACTAGGGTGGAAACTTACTTTACAAGGGAACCATAGAGATTAATAGATAACAACAGGAAATAAATGGTCTGTCTTTGTTTATACTATACAATTGTACGTATATATATATCTTAAATCTTTATACTATGTCCACTTGGATAAAGTCCCGTCCTTATCTCCACGTCTACATCTCTTTCTTACACACCTGTACCCCTCTCCACCACCTCACCCTTTTTGACCCTCTCATAGTAACAGTATATATGTGATGGTAGAGATTAGATTACCCTTCGACGACATATCGTGTCTCTCGAGTCGGGTCACGAGAAATTACTGGATCTCTCCACTTTACCCAATACTACCTCAATTCCGAGTTCTCGTACCACTATATACACATGTAAATCAACTAAGTGAAATAAGATGTCACCTTTGATTATGACGTAACATTTTACTAATGGGAGGCTATTATATGTATGTAATCAAGTCAAGTCAAGTCAGTGAGTCAGCACAGGCTGAGAAACGTTGGGGTACTTAACGTCGTACGGTCCGGAGGGACAGGTAGTGGTAGAGAACCTCAAGTGAGTCTGAGTACAGGTAACTCAGGCACTACGGTAGGTCGATAGAGTAGGAGCCAACAACGGAAGAGGAGGATGGGGGTTAGGGAGGGTCGTAGTCTTAGAAAAGGTTATTCAATAGAGAAGCGTACTCCACCGGTTCCATGACCTCGAAGTCGAAATCGTAGTAAGGAAGGTTTCTTTAGGGTCCCAACTAGAGGAAGTCTTACCTGACCAACCTAGAGGAACGTCAGGTTCCCTGAGAGTTCTCGGAAGAGGTTGTGGTGTCAAGTTTTCGTAGTTAAGAAGCCGCGAGTCGGAAGAAGTGTCAGGTTGAGAGTGTAGGTATGTACTGGTGTCCTTTTTGGTATCGGAACTGATCGGCCTGGAATCAGCCGTTTCATTACAAAGACAAAAACTTATACGATAGATCCAACCAGTATTGAAAAGAAGGTTCCTCATTCGCAGAAAATTAAAGTACCGACGTCAGTGGTAGACGTCACTAAAACCTCGGGTTTTTAATTTCAGATTGTGACAAAGATGACAAAGGGGTAGATAAAGAGTACTTCACTACTCTGGCCTACGGTACTAGAAGCAAAAGACTTACAACTCGAAATTCGGTTGAAAAAGTGAGAGGAGAAAGTGAAAGTAGTTCTCCGAAAAATCGAGGAGAAGTGAAAGACGGAATTCCCACCACAGTAGACGTATAGACTCCAATAACTATAAAGAGGAGCGTTAGCACGGAATACAGTCTTTCAGATAGACCGAGAACACGAACCGACGAGAATACAAAGTAAATGAGTCTAAGTACACATAACTGAGATCCAATCCTAAACCAACCGAATCTTTAGGAACCACCTAGACTACCATTTCTTAGACGGTGTTACGTCCTCTGGGCTCAAGCTAGGTACCCAGTCCTCTTAGAGAATCTCTTCCTTTACCGTTGGTTCAGGTTATAAGAATAGACCTTTTTAGGGTACCTGTCCTCCTCGGACCTTCCGATATCAGGTACCTAAGCGTTTCTCAGTCTGTGATGACTCACTGATTGTGATAGTAAAGTGAAAAGTCAATCGCATCCCTCTATAACTAAGTTCTAACTTTTTCTTGATATTCTCATAACTCCTTCCTGACAGACGACAGTGAGACAAACAAATTACATGTGTGACCGGTGTAGTACTCTTTACGACACGACCTTATCAATGTTCGACCTTAGTTCTATTCACCCTCTTTGTACTCGTTGGAGTCTATATGTCTCCTATGGTTTGATTACCGTCTTTCATTTCTCCTCGATTTCTCGAAGAACTACTCCCACTTTCTCCTCTCACTTTCTCGATCGAATTTTGATTTATAATTTTTTTTTTGGTCTTGTCTAGTACCGTGTACCGGGGTAGTGAAGTACCGTTTATCTTCCCCTTTTACACTTTCGTCACTGTTAAAAGGAGAAGAACACGAAATTTTAGTGACGTTTACCACTGACGTCGGTACTTTAATCTTTTGTGAACGAAGAACCGTCCTTTCGAAACTGTTTGGATCTGTCACATAACTTTTCGTCTCTGTAATGAGACGGTTGTTTCCAGGTATATCAGTTCCAACACCAAAAGGGTCAACAGTGTATACTAACTCTCTGGACCTGGTATTTCTTCCGTCTCTCTCGGTTTCTTGACTACGGAAGTTTGACACAACGACCTCTTCTGAGAACTCTCAGGGAACCTGTCGTTCTAGTCTGGTCAGTTAGAATTCCCTCTAGTTGAGACTTGTGAAAAATCTCCCTGACTACGACTTCGACTTTGAGGTCATAAAACCAGTAGATTGTACTTGTCGACTGAGTAACCTTTTCAGGAACTACGACCCTTTCTAACTCCCTTCTTCCTCTTCTCCCGTAGTGTCCTATTCTACCGACCTAGTGTAGTTACTACGTTATTTACTCTTGAACCCGTTTGAAGTCCTCTACCACTCCCTGTCACTCCGGACCACACAAAGTCAGTCAGGTACCCCAGGGTTTCCCAGTCTGAGTTGACCCACTGACTTATTGTTGTACCTCCGTAATCTTAGTGGAATCAGAATACAGAGACACAAATTAACGGAAATATATAAGTCATTTATAAAAAAGTGGTTCTTCACACGACAACTCTTCCACAGTATTGTAAGTTATTATGTTCAGATAAACATCACATTTAACCAAGTTAGTGAGAACACACACGAACGTACGATTCAGCGAGGTCAGTACAGACTGAGAAGTACTGGGGTACCTCATGTCGGGAGGTCCGAGGAGACAGGTATCCTAAGAGGTCCGTTACTATGACCTTACCTAAAGGTACAGAAAGGAGTCCCTAGAAGGACTAAGTCGCTAGTTTGAGAGTAGAGAATTAGAAATTTTTAGGAAGTTTTTTACAAGAGATTATAACCGTCTGGAACAAAATAACGAGAAACGAAATAACGTGAAATGTCTAAGACACAAGGAAAAATGTTTAACTTACCAACACCGAGGGGACACAGGTCGTTCAGTCGTGGTAAAAAAGTTGATGTAGAGGAGTAAAGTACAGAGACAACAGTGTAAACACCGTAAAGAACTTATGAATTTTGAAAAATAATAGAATAAGCAACACTATTGTACACTATTCAGTCTCTACTGAATCGTTTACTCGTTCTTGTACTAATACACACTAATCACTACAGACTACAATGACGATTCTAAACGACTTCCGAGTTTACTATCATTCGTAAAAATCTATTATTTCATAAAATTATATATATGTGATAATAAAATCTACATGACGATAATATGTGAATTATCTTATATAGAATATTATTGAAAATATACGTGACCTTTTGATCTTTAAGTACACTGAACTAAATAACCGTAACCGAAATAGTGTCACCAGACTTTACCTTTGACGTCATAGAGGTTCCTTACGAACATTTCAATTTGTACATGTACGGAATTATTCTAATGACAAAGTTGAACACATAAAGAACTTTAACAGAAGTTCAACCTTATATGTCTAATATAATTATATATCTAATATAGTCTTAAGAATTTTTTAATATTTAGTATATAACAGAATATTCGTTAACACCAACAAGTCAGTGATTCAGCACAGACTGAGAAACACTGAGGTACTTGACGTGGTAAGGTCCGAGGAGACAGGAGGTGATATAGGACCTCTAATGAGTTTAAGTACAGGGAAATCAACCACTACGATTGATTGGTAGAGTAGGAGACGGTGGGGGGAGAGACAAACAGAAGTCAGAAAGGGTCGTAGTCCTATAAAAGTGACTCAACCGAGAAGAGTTGTTCACCGGTTTCAAAACTTTAAAGTCGAAGTCGTTGTCAAGAAGGTTACTCATAAGTCCCAACTAAAGGAATCTCAACTGACCAAACTAGAGGAACGTCAGGATTCCTGGGAGTTCTCAGAAGAGGTCGAGGTGTTAAACTTTCGTAGTTAAGAAGATGTAAGTCACAAGAAATACCTGGTTGAGAGTGTAAGTATGTACTGATGACCTTTTTGATATCGAAACTGATATATCTGCAAACAACCTTTTACCACAGACTAAAAATTATACGACAAGATCCAAACAACATCGAAAGGAGGTTCCTCGTTCACAGAAAACTATAATGCCGACCTCAGTAGTAGGCGTCACTAAAACCTCGGGTTCTTTTCTTTTAGACAGTGACGAAGGTAAAAAAGGTAAGGATAAAAGGTACTTCAATACCCTGGTTTACGGTACCAGTATCAAAAAACTTACGACTCAAAGTTCAGTTGAAAGAGTGAAAGGAGAAAGAGGGTGTAATTCTCCGGGAAATTCAAGGAGAAGTGAAAGATGGTAATCTCACCGTACAATAGACGTATAGACTCCGACAACTATTAAGAGGACCGTTAGAACTAAGGTCGAACACTAAGTAGGTCAGGTCCTAAAACGTACTAAATGAGGTGTATATTCAATTTATTCGTCCCACTGTTATATGTCGGACAGGTTTCAAACTTTCCTGTCATATGAAAGGGTCAAAACTTGGTCGGTTAACAAGGTACAGGTCAAGATTGACAACGAAGAACTGGACGTATGTACAAAGAGTCCTCTGTCCATTCTACTAGACTATAAGGGTAGAGAATTCTGAAAGAGTGTCAAACAACACTAGATATGTTTCCGAAATCGTATCAGTTACTTCGTCTTCATCTCCAAAAAAACCTTAAAAGAACGAAAGAAATACTATGTTGTTTACAACAGTTTGAGTCGAAAAGATTTGTAGACCTTCAAGAACTAAGTGCAAGACGACCTCGGATGGCATTTCATAAAACTCGTATTTATATGATCGTAAGTTTTACTCTCGCTAATATATGGGTTGGAACGTACCTTACAAGGGAATTAAAGAGGTTAAAAAAACTCCTCTAGATATCAGAGAAGGTAAGATAATCATTGACGGGAGTCAAGAAGGGATCCTCGGACCACCTGTGAGCGACTGGAACCCCGGAGTCGAAACCCACAGTATAGAAAGAAAGATAAATATGACGGGTTCCTCAAGAGGTCCGCTCTATGACTTTACCCAACGGTAAAGGAAAAAATACCCGGTACAAAATAGTCTTGAGAACTGATACTGGACAAGGTAGAAGTCACCGGGATGTGTCATACCGAGAATCGGAGTGACTCAACGTGTTTGGGGAAACAGTACTGTTTCGACACTAGGTACTCACCCGATATTCGTCAACTTAGATAATTATCTGAAACCATGTAAGTTTATTGGGTAATATATTGTCTTATTATTTGAGGTCCACGTACAAAGATATACATATTTGTGTTACAATGAGAACATTTTTTATTTAGTTCCTATATCGGTTATACTTTAGTAATACTATTATCAAAATTTTGTCCGTTTCACTTGTCTCTATGTATTTTTCGACCATCCGATTATAATTCTTTCACTTTCACTTTCACTTCAGCGAATCAGCACCGGATGAGAAACGCTGGGGTACCTGACATCGGATGGTCCGAGGATGTAGGTATCCTAAAAGGTCCGTTCTCATGACCTCACCCAATGGTAAAGAAAGAGGTCCTCTAGAAGGGCTGGATCCCTAACTTGGGTCCAGAGGGTGTAACATCCGTCTGCGAAATGGTAGACTCGGTTGTCCCTTCAGATTAGGGTTTCTTTTCGTTACGGTTTCTTACGAGTTTGATGACGTGTTAACGTGAGTTGAGTGTGCGATCATTTCATTACGAGTTTTAAGAGGTTCGGTCTGAAGTCGTTATGAACTTGACACTTAAAAGTCTACAAGTTCGACCTAAATCTTTTCCGTCTCCTTGGTCTCTGGTTTGACGGTTGAAGGTGACCTAGTAGCTTTTTCATTCTCTCAAGGTCTTTTTGTAGATAAAGACGAAACAACTGATACGGTTTCGGAACTGGCACACCTAGTGTTATTTCACACCTTTTAAGACTTTCTCTACCCTTATGGTCTGGTGGACTGGACGGAGAACTCTTTGGACATATGTCCAGTCCTTTGTTGCCAATCTTGACCTGCACCTCGTTGTCTGGCCAAGGTTTATCCTTTTCCTCATGCAGTTCGGACATATAACAGTGAGACGAATAAATTGAAGATACGTCTCATGTAGTACTCTTTACGACCCGACCTTCTTCGGGTTCGACCTTAGTTCTAACGACCCTCTTTATAGTTAGTGGAGTCTATACGTCTACTGTGGTGGGAATACCGTCTGTCACTTCTTCTTGATTTCTCGGAGAACTACTTTCACTTTCACCTCTCACTTTTTCAACCGAATTTCGAGTTGTAAGTCTTTTACTTTTAGTACCGTCCAGTATATACCTACACTCCCAACCTGACACTTCTTTCGAGGAGACAGGTCCTAAAAGGTCCGTTCTTATGACTTCACCCAAAGGTAAAGGATGAGGTCCTCTAGAAGGGCTGGGTCCCTAACTTGGTCCCAGAGGACGTAACATCCGACTGCGAAATGGTAACTCGGTGGTCTCTGCAGGAACGTATTACTAAAGTATCATAACTAATAGATCGTCACCTTCAAACCATAATATGTTAGTTGTCTCCACGTCTCACTTTAACTTTATAAACCATTTCAGGATAAAGAATTTGAGACACCACCCGTGTCTAGTGTTAAATAAAACTATATATAAAAATTTACACATACTGTAAAATGTGTCAAGTACGGTATAAATCGTTATTACATACTAAAAAACAGGGTACGGTATAAACTCTATATATTTTACATAAGTAATCAATAGTCTTTAAACTTAAATTGACTCGTAGGACGTAATATAAACCATTGGAATAAGTGTTACTAATAATACATTTAATAATACATTAACACCATATAACGATATAGACCGTTGGACTATTTTGAGAACGTAATAAAGATAAACAACCGTACAACTAAGTAAACTAAGGGAAAACAAAGGGTACATCTAAATATAGTACTTATAAGTAGATATAAAAAGGTTTTACATATGAAGACTAAAATAGTAAAAATTATGTAACTAATAAAGTTGTTCATGTTTTAATCATTGTGATAGTCAAACCAGTATAACAGAACAAGAAGTAAACTTATCTTAATAAATTAATTAATTACAAAATGGTTCTTCCGTTACAAACGAATTTCACACCACCAATTACCTTTTCTTCGAACTTTATTTCGTGGATCCAGTTTTAGGGTGTAGTAGGGTATAACAGAAATGTATTCGTATCTTCACCCGTCGTAAAACCTTTATAGAACTTCCAATATGGTCAAGTAGAGAGTCTCCATGTCCAAACTTTGAATCATCTGAAGTTTTCTCCTTTGTTTTATACTTTTTACTTCATTCCTTGTTTTCTTTTTTGTTTAAACACCAAAACTTACTGATTTTTAAGTTCGTTTGGTCATTTTTTTTGAACACCCAAGTCAACTTGACAACAAAAAGGGTTACTGAGACGTTGTTGATATTCATTTACTAAGATTTAAATTTCTAGGGATAAACAAAAAAAGAAAAAGAGGTAAATATAATAACGTTTCCGACCGTGTATGAAACTTTCTACTTCCTTAGAGAAGGGAACTATCGAATAATGAACTGAACCCTAACAACACTAAGGTCGTCGGTACCTGGTGTCTTGGTATGAGGGACAATGGAAACCGGTGGATCCTCATGACGCGTCATCAGGACCAGTACACATCCTTATATGATATAAACATATATGTAATAAGAAAATTATCAGTCGACCCAAATTAAATGAACTAAATCTTAAAATAAAAGTAGTTCCGAATACTCTAACTAAATCTCAAAGGAAAAGGAAACGAACAAATCAAATTATAACCCCAAACCCCTTTTATAGAACTTTTCATATAATAAAGGGGTACGAATCACGTTTTCAACCTTTAAAAGAAGACCCTTACCAACCCCTCTTCAAGAACAATACGTAAACAGGTTATAATACTTCGACATTTGATAAGTCATGAGAACCCATAAAGAATAAAGTCAATAAATTTTAACTTACTTGGGTGTCTTTTATCTGTATATACATATGGTATGAAAAAAAAAGTTAATAATAGTCGTTAACAGTAAAATTTAAATCGTAAGACGATGTGATCCCTATATAATCATTAAGTCTTCGAGGCACTTTTATTTAAGAAATCGATGGGACTCTTGTTTGTAGAAACTTCAATCGACAATGAAGGATTACGATAGGAGAGATGCACAATATGTTTAGAGTCACCTGGTGATTCGTAAACTCTTCAACCTAAAAAGATAAATAAGGGAGAATGACTTTGACTTTCCTTTTTTGTCACTGAAACACCTGATATAACTCTTGACTTCAAAATCTTTGTTTTGAAGTTTTATAAAATAAATTTAACTTACTTAAAAACAACAAAATGAGGGAGGATAGAAAAAGAGAAGTTCGGGTAAGGAGTTTTAAGATTTTCTGAGTAAATATTTCAACTTTATCTTATAGGGACCCCACCACTTTTGAAAACTTTCGAAGATTTATTTCTTTGTTTGGAAAACCTGACTTTTGTTCTCTTACAAATTTAAGGAAGAGAGTGAATGTACTGGGGCATTTTCCAAGGGAAACCTTTTTCCTCGTCTTAAACGTTCGACGTTCTTTGTTGTAACACGGGATTTCAAGTCATTGAAATGAGGAACCTATTTTACAAAGTTAAATTACTCCTAAGTAACCGATTCCCGGAACAGTTAACTATCGAACCACAAGTCACCGTCTAGGAACCTCCTGTTTTTATATGAGATTCCTTAGTATTTGTATACCTTAACAATTTAGTCTCAAGTGAATTTTTATGAATAAAAACTTCAACCGTCACAGGTTAATGGTAATAATGTTTATAGTTGTAATGGATGAATACAAAATAAAATTAAAAAATAGTACTGTAAGGAATAAACATAAGAGGGTAAATGAAAATAAAAGGTAAATGTAGTATTTGATAAAGGTGAAAAATTCGGTCAAAAACGAAACGAAGAAATAAAACCGATTTTATAATAAAGAAATCCCAAAAGACATTAAAGGAAGGAAGGGGAAGAATATAGACCGGTACATTCAAAATAAACGAGTAAAAGACGTTGAATCCATATACAGACCTTTTGAAATTAACCGACTAAATTTAAAGTAAAGTAACGTTTCGATATAGAAGGTTTGATAGTTTAAATTGAAAGATCTAATTTAATACGTTCTATTACTATATCCTGTATTAAAATCATTCCTGGTTAGACAAAGTACTAACCGAATTTTGGTGTAAACGAAAATTAATTTTGTAACGTTTTGACCTCTTAATTTTTCAAAGAATTTGATGTGTAATATAAGTGACTTAATTTTAACATAATAAGGTCAAAGAAATAGTAAGTCCTGAGATCAATGTTTTTATTATTTTATTTAATAATACTAAGAAAGAAGTGTCCTTTTTTTTCTTTGATTTTTCATTGTAAGGAAAACTATAAATTAAAAAAAAGAATACCCAATTGTTATTTTTAAAGTATTTCCGAATACATTTCTTAATAGCTCAGAATTCGGTCGTATAAAGTCTATCGGAAAAAATTCTATCGGACGAAATTTAGAATTTTGTTACTATGTACACCCATAAAATGTTACATGTACGTTAATAAACTTCAAATCTGGAGTTTCCTACGGTAGTAATGTTACGTATTACGTTACTCAAGGTCATTACTACACAAAGATTTTAGAAATATAAAACTAAATTATTTCTCACTAACCTTACAGAAACTTTTCCACTATCAAAATTTATAGTTAATATTTTTACCGGATTGGTAAGGGAAGAGGTCCCCTAGAAGGGTTGGACCCCTGACTTGGGTCGAGAGGGTGTAACATTCGTCTAGGAATGGACTCGGTGGTACCTTCGGGTATTTTTACCGGTAAATTCATAAATAGATCTTCCACGATCTTATTCTCAGGGGTCTGGGAGGAAGGGGGTTTCCTATGTGGTTGAATTGTTGTTATGTAACTGGTTAAGGAAAACACCCTTTAAATCTTCGGTCTATTCTTCGAGGAATCGAGTCCATTCGAACTTTAGTCATAACAACTTCGGTCATCCTTTTACAATGCACTTGCGAGTAAACGGTATCGACAAGGAAGATCGTGTTCTATTAGATCCCCTTTGAGGGTCGAGGACCGAAGAAGGATCCCTCTTTTTCTGACTTTATACAGGTTACAAGTCTGAAAAGTACCCTGTTTGACTACCCGTCTAAAACTAGAACGAACTAAGATATGTGACTATTCTTTCCCACCATCCAATCCCCGGTAACTCTTATTTACGAACCCTAATCGTGTATGAGCAAGTGGTTTCAAGGAGGGGTGTTAAGTCGTATCTTACTCACCCTCTTTCAGGGGTTGAGGTTTAAAGGGGGACTCTTCCCTTCCAACTTCGTGTACAAGTCCTACGACTAGTTCTCTGACCAAAGACAGAGTGACTAAATCTCGTTACTACGATGGGTCGTATGAAACCTTCGGACGTCGGTGACTCTTGTTTCTTTCGACTCGCTGAACACCGTTGGGGTCCACAGAGAGACATCATGGTGTCTCTCTGTGGTCTCCCTTGTTGTAATACTTGAGGACCTTTTTTTCTTTTTTTCTTTGGTCATTTAGAGCTCAAACCTTAAACATGTGTGTTCACGTCTCTTTCATGTAGGTTTCTATTCTTTCGAAACTCTCGGTGGGGGGTGGAAGTGGTTCGGTTCTTAGAGATCGACACGACTAACTATTTTTTGAAAAGAACTATCTTTGGTCAAACACTTCTGACCCTCTCCACCGAAAAAAAAGTCTACGTGTCTAGGCTCGTGTTTCAATTTCCGTGTACTTCTTGATCTCTTTATACTGGGTTAGTTTCCTTTTTTTATTCAGAGGTCTTTAACTGAGATTTCTTTCCCTCCATGTGTTTAATGGACTGTTTTTTAATTTTTATCGATAATGGTATTTTTATGTGTCACTCGCGTCCTTTAGATACTTACTTGTTTTACTCTCATTGCTGGTTCTATGTCTTTTATATTTTTGTCGTTTTGTCTTTAAACTTTGATTTTCCAAATTTTTAGGTGATCTTCCAAAGGTCTCGTCTAAACTAGTTCGTCTGTTTCCTTTGTCACTTTGACTTCTGTCCAGTAAACTTTAGTAGGACAACATCCTTGTTGTGTCGGTGTTTATCTTACTTCTTACGGATTTCTTAAATACCCTTAGATGAATCGACTGTTTAATATCCTCATGGTCTCCCTCTTCAACCTATTTCCTGATTTTCGAATGAACTGCTTTATTACCCTCTTTTAAAAGGTTTAGATCCTCTCCTTACCGGTACACTTATATTCTTCGGGTCACCTTAGGTTGATCCTTCTTGGGTTTGTTTAGGTGTGGTTTTGTGTAATATTAATTAGACAGTGTTTAGTTTCTGTTTCTTACTTAAGACTCTGTCCTGTTCTTTTTATTGAGTAATATATTTTATTTCAAGGGTATACTTACTGAAAGAGTCCTCTTTTTGAAGGTCCGATCTTACCTCACTTTATTATATAAGTTGTACGACTTTCTATTTTTAATGGTTCGTTCCATGATATACACCGTTGTAAGAAGAATTTTTTTATTATTGCTTTACTTCTAAAAGGGTCTTTTTGTTTTCGACTCCTTTAAGTAGTGGAATATTCTTTACAACTTCTCTCAGGAAGTTCCAAGATCTGTTATTACACTTCGTACACCTTTATATTTCAAACGACCATTCTATTTATGTATCTCTTTATATCTCATGACACTAGGACATTACCATCACACAATTGGTGAAAATTCTTAGAATGTCTTTGGTTTTCTTTTTTCATACTGATATTGATATCTTATTTTCTTACCTACGTGTTATATTTTTATTCATTATTCACTATCATTATTATATAATCATCTTGGGTACACCCAACCCCCTCTTTACTTTGTTATATAAAAAACATATGTCATTTTTATTTAACAATAGTCCAATTTTGTATAACAATATTGACAATCTACGAAATACATTTGGTGTGTCATTAGAAAACTTCTATTATAGATATCTACTATAAATTTTTTTTCTTTTTTTACTTAGTTTGTTATGGTGATGTTTTTTAGTCGTTTTTGTTTCTTACTCTCTTTCTATCCCTCTCTTTCTCTCGATATCCTGTCTGTCTTTCGTTAATCGTTTTACCATTATTATCCGGACAGAGACAGTCATTATAAAACCACATTTACCTAACTTGAAGAACTAGTATTTTGTATTTCACTTCACTTTCATCGAGTCAGTACAGACTGAGAAACGTTGGGGTACTTGATATGTCTGGTACCTTAAGAGGTCCGGTCTTACGACCTCACCCATCGGCAAGGGAAGAGGTCCCCTAGAAGGGTAGGGTCCCTAACTTGGGTCCAGAGGACGTAACGTTTACCTAAGAA
Organism: Capra ibex; assembly: GCA_006410555.1. NCBI lineage: Eukaryota > Metazoa > Chordata > Mammalia > Artiodactyla > Bovidae > Capra > Capra ibex. Next base: position 61,329,331 of record SJYO01026388.1, on the reverse strand, counting down.
ATGGTTGACTCGATGGTTCCTTCGGGGTATTCTGTATTTCAGTGACTGATTTACTTTTATTTATTCGTTTATTTATTTTGTGTTATAGGTCGATATACGATATATATTTTGTGAAACCTAAATTCCTGTATGACTTCAACTTTAACTTGTATATCTTTTTACGTAAGATAGGTATATTATTAGTTTTCTTTAGTCTCGAACAGTATGAATATCTGAAATTCAGTTTTAACAATTTTCTCCGTTTCTACAACATAGTAATATATTATTATTTAGTTTGCAGTTAAATAGTCCCTCTATATTGTTAATATTACATAAGTAGATTGTAATCTCATAGGTTTATATACTTCTTGTGTAAAAATCTTAACTTCCCTCTTTATCATTTTATCATTATCCTTGAAAGTTATAGGGTAAAATTTATTACTTATTTTGTAGGTCTATCTTTTGACAAATCTCTTATTTAATATGTACTAAGACACACGAAATATGGTTTGTAAGGTGAGTTCTTCTTGTGTCAAGTGTAATAAGAGGTCACGTGTACCTTATCAGAGGTCCTATCTCGTGTACGATCTGGTGTTTTGTACAGAATTGTTTAAATTCTTACTTCAATATGCTTCATAGAAAAGACTGGCGTTACCTTACTTTGATCTTTGATTATCTTCCCCTCTTTGGACCTTTTAAGTGTTTATACACCATTAATTTGTTGTGTGAGAAAAACTTTAAAAATTAAAACTAACTTCCTGTTAACGAAATGTTACAACACAACTAAAAACGGTATGTTGTTGTACTTAGTCGGTATTTATATGTATACAGGGGAGGGAGAACTGTAACTAGGACCGATACTATAGGACCTATACTGTGGTTTTAGAGTTCTTTGATTTCGGTTTTTCCGTTTAACCTAACGTAGTTTGATTTTCAGAAGACGTATCGTTTCCTTTTGTAGTTATGTCACTTTTCCGTTGGATGCTTTACTATCTTTTATAAACGTTTAGTAAATAGACTATTTCTTGATGTTGAGTTATCTTTATTGGGTTAAAATTTTACCAGTTTCTCGAACTTATGTGTAAAGAGTCTTGTTCTCTTTTAATAACAGAGTGTCAAGACCTCTGATCTATAGGTTTTAGTTACAGTTGTCTTACTATGAGGGAAACTTTGACCATCTCCCTCTTAGGAAAGAAACGCAATTTTTTTTTTTAGAAGTGTAACAAGTCGTTAAAAACCGTAAGGAACCGTAAATCTACGTAGTCAGGTCTTTTACCGGTAGAATAGGGACACACATAAGTGTAATAGAAGGGAGACACGTATAGACAGAGACACAGGGTTGAAGAGAAAAACATTCCTGTGGTCAGTGAATGATTAAAACAAAAGGGATTGTAAAGAAAGGAGCTACTAATACGCCATCCCAATAGATTTTAAATAATTCGTCCAGGTAGGTATAAGTCAATAAGTAATAATTACTTAAAAAAACAGTATAGGAAGAAGTCGGAAGTAGAAAACTACTTCTTCTGTGACTCTAACATCATATATGAAAAAGTTAAATCTAAAAATTTTCAAATATTAAATTTGATAAATTTGACTTTAGTCTCCCATTGGAGGTATGACTTTTGTTGATATTTTCTCCATAACCAGAGGTGAAAACAGTTTTTGTACGATAACGTAAAGTCTCGGAAACAGTTACTAATCTAAAAAGAAATCCTTATAGGAAAGTGTCTTACAATTTACACGTTTTAGTTCGTGTACAATAAAAATAGATTCATACTTAAAAATAGAATAATAAATTGACTATCTTAAAGAACGGATGAGATAGTAACATGTTATATTCTTATAAGAAATATTTAAAGGTCATTTTATAAAATTAGTGAAATTATTAATGACTCAGTGATTTTGTATGTAAAACTCTATGAAGATAGGATAACATACAAATCACAACAGAGCCAAGTTTTGTAGATCCTAAATATCTGTATTTCTACTATTTAATTAAAAGGTAAACAAACCCCTGTCCGGTGGTAATTATTTCGTTTGTCTGTTTAGTGAAGTTTGTCTCTCCTATGAGTTTTCGTTTCACCATATGAAGAAGTCAACTATGGGGTACTGGAAAGTTCTACTTTCCTATTATTATCAGTAAGTGGGTCTCTTCTTCCTCGTTTCAAGATACACGATAAATGTCTCAAATCTCCAGTGAACCAATACGTCTTTTGTTTTATGTTTCCTTTGACGTCTTTCGTGATCGTTCTCCTAAGTACCAATGTATAAAAAGATTTGAAGGATAAGTGGTGGTCAAAAGTAGAAAATTATTCGGGGAGACAAGGGGTTTGATTCCGGCATAAGACAAATAACACACCGACCCCAGGGGGAATGCAAGTCGACAGATAGACACGGGGAGAAATCTCGTGTTCATTAACCGGATTTAGTTCTCGGTTTACCGTACAGATTGAATAAGTCGCAAGACCACTAGTATACTGTCTCGAATCTCTTAAACTCCCTCCAGAGTTTGTTGTTTCGTCCTATAATAAAAGTCACTTCAGAACACCGATACACGTGGAGACAACGTTCTTGTTAATCTCAGAAACAAAGAGGATACTAGGATTCTCAGTCGAACTGACAGAGTAACTTTTTTGAGTTTCCGCGAGGGTATCGGAAAGGTTTCGTAGTACCTAATATATCTCTGGTAAGACATAAGTTGGGAAGTTTTGTATACGAATCCTTTTTACTCTCTCAAGAGGTGGGCTGATCGGTCTTAAACAATACAAGAGTTTACTTCATACTGATACTACCGTTTTAGGATCAAATTTTCCTTATTTTATCGATATTAATTTATGTACGTTTAAATCAAAATTTAGTAATTTTTACGTTTAAAACCTTAACACTCAAGTCTAAAATTGAGTTCTAAAATGAACAAGAATTATACAGGTAAAATAAAAAAGATACGATCAAATGGATGTGTATCCAACTTTTGTTTAGACTAAACATAAGTCTCTGAAGAATCTTGATGAGTTTTGTATAACAACCCAAAAAGAGTCTCGACTCCCTTTGTGTGACATTCTATATTATCATTTTGAACACTGTATATATTTCCATAACTAAATAAATTTTTCTCCATTTTATATACGTATAATAAATTATTCATAGTCCTAATCTTCCTTTGACACTAACAGTGGTTAGATAAATAAAATATCTATTGAACAAGTCTTAGTGTTAACTCCCTAGATCTTAGGTTATGGAGACTAAAAGTTCGAGTCATAAAAGGAAGTGAGAATTAGAAAACGAACTCGACGTCTGTGTACCACGATTAATTCTCATCTTTAAGGATATAAAGGGTTTTAAAATACTTCTCTAATGTGTAAAGATGGAGGTTCAATCCATGTTACTCCTTTTGCGTGAAGTTAAACGTGTTTTGGCACTTAGTCGTCTCTGTCCTTTTCAGTTTCGAAGTTTCAGGAATCCCGTGACGGTTATACTGGTGAAGTGTAGTTTTGACGAGTCGTGTCTGAACTGCTACCGTGACATTTAAATACTCTGATAAAAACACATTACAGAAAGTAAGAAAGTCAAACTTTGAGACTGGCGAAATTAAGGAGTCTCTGTAGATAGTTTTTAACTGGTGTAATTATTTTATAGGGGTGTCAAATTAAAACTTTTAAGTGACACACACACACACACACACACACACACACACACAATGAACGAGTCAACACAGGTCGAGAAACGTTGGGGTACCTGATATCGGGTGTTCCGAGGAGACAGGTACCCTAAAAGATCCGTTCCTATGACCTCACCAAACGATGAAAGAAGAGATCTCACTTTTAAGTAATTGTGTATGTAAATTATTTACCCCCTTGTTTGTGACAAAATAGTATTATAAGTACTGTGGTCTAGAGGTCCTGTTTCTTATCTTTTCTTTTCGTCGGAGAAAAAAAAAAAAAAAACAGGAATGAGATCTAAGTGTCATTGAGTCCCAACAAGTCTATATATATATATATATATATTTGTTTTGAATCTTCATATGACGTTAACCGGTCTTAACATTTTTAATATACTAACATGTACCCTTAGGTTAGAGAAATAGAAAGAAAAAAATCAAAGGTTCTTTTGTTTTTATTGTCAGTGACCTATGACTTTAGAACATGTCTACTATCGGTAACGTTACATTTTTGATCTTTTAATACCTTACTAGTAAAGTTTTTGAAATTTATTTATAAAATTGCTAAGGAAGGGACCCGAGTCGAGTGAAAAACACACACATATTTAATTTCTTGATCTAATTTAGTAGGGACTCCTAATTAGGTAGGTAGACTAGTTTGTAATAAGATAACTTTTAAACATTTAAGATGTTTTAATGATGGTCAACGCATTTGACGAAGTCAAATAACAGTTTTATAAATAATATCTACTATCTTTCACAATGACCAAAAAGTCGTCCCAGACTATTTTAAAAAATTAAAAGATACAGGGTCTGAGTCTGAAAAGAGACATTTGTGGAAAACCCGAAGGGGTAACCGAGTCACCATTTCTTAGACGGACGTCACGTTCTATTTGTCCCTTGTGCCCAAGTTAAGGACCCAGTCCTTCTAGGGGACCCCCTCTCGTACCGTTGGGTAAGGTCATAAGGACGGACCTCTTAGAGGAACCTGTCTCCTCGGACCCCCCGATGTCAAGTATCCCAGCATTTCTCAACTTGTGTTGACTTCGCTGAATCGTGTGTACGTGTATAAGTTTATAATTTGTGGTGTGTAAAGTCTTAAAACACAAACCTCAAGTATATACATAAATCATACTCCGAAATTTCGAAATTATGAGAAAATTTCTCTTGATTTTTCTAAATTACAAATTCCATTCTCTTAGTTTATAAATATGGTATATAGTCTCAGACGTTTGACGTCGGATTTACGGTTTAGTTCGGACGGTGGATAAAAACCTTGATTTTGAAATAACCTTGTACCATTGTGATTCCACAAGTGTATAACAGATACTAACGAAAATTCGACATTATAGACTCAATTTATAAACGTTGTCTGTGGTATCGGTCGTTTTAAACTTCTTAAATAATACACCGGGAAATATCTATTTCTAATAACTGGAAATAGTCTATAATATTTGTTTCTCCCTTTTTTGTACACTAAGACCAATTTTGACCTTTCGTTACACTTTTTAATAGGCAAGATTGTAAGAGACCTTTTAAGTCTTGAACATGAACTTAATTATCATCATCGAATCGACCTTGAATCAAAATTCTCTGAACAAAACTTCGACAGGTACCCCACCGTCTCAGTCTGTGTTGACCCGTTGATTGTGAAAGTGATAACTTCGACATTATGAATTTATCGGTCTTGTCGAGAAAACTTAAGTACAAGTCAAAATCTTAAGTCAAAATCAAGTCAAATGTCTTAATAATATTTCCATTCTATCTATCAAAGACATATGAAATGTGGGTCTATAAGATAATAATGGTAGAATGTAATTATACCATGTGACAATAAGTTACATTATGTAATTACTCGGTCACACACGTACGCACGAGTCTGTGATACAACACAGACTGAGAAAACACTAAGGTGCCTAACGTCGTACGGTCTAACGGGACAGCAAGTGATAGAAGGTGTAAAACTAGTTTAAGTACTGGTAAATCAGTCACTACGAGAGATTGATAGAGTAGGAGACGGCGAGAGAAGAGGAACGGAAGTGAGAAGAGGTCGTAGTTCTAGAAAAGGTTACTCAGCTGAGAAGTGTAGTCTACCAGTTTCATAGCCTCGAAACCAAAGTGGTAGTCAGAAGAGTTACTTATAAGTTCCGACTAAAGGAAATCATAACTGACCAAACTAGAAGAACGTCAGGTTTCCTGAGAGTTCTTAGAAAAGGTCGTGGTACTAAACTTTCGTAATCAAGAAGTCACGGATCGGAAGAAATACCAGGTTGGGAGTGCAAGCATGTACTGATGACCTTTTTGATATCGAAATTGACACACCTGGAAACAACCGTTTCACTACAGAGACGAAAAATTATGTGATAGATCTAAAAAGTATCGAAAGTACCAACGTCAATGACAGACGTCACTAAAACCTCGGGTTCTTTTCTTTTAGATAGTGACGAAGGTGAAAAAGGGGAGGATAAACGATACTTCACTACCCCGACCTATGGTACTAGAATCACAAAACTTTCCACTCAAAATTCAGTTGAAAAACTAAAAGGAGAAAGTGGGAGTAATTCTCCGAGAAATCAAGGGGAAGTGAAAAACGGTAATCGTACCGTAGTAGACGTATAGACTCCAACAACTACACAGAGGACCGTTAGAACTAAGGTCGAACAATGAGTAGGTCGGACCGTAAAGTGTACTACATGAGACGTACGAATCACCACGAAGTCAGTACAGGTTGAGAGACACCGGGGTACCTGACATCAGGTGATCTGAGGAGACAAGTATCTTAAAAGGTCCGTTCTTATGGTCGCACGCAACGGAAAAGGATGAAATCCTCTAGAAGGGCCGGGTTTTGAGTTTATTCGTTTTACTGTTATATGTCAGAACAGAATGAGAAAAGGATTAAAACTTGGTCAGTCAACAAAGTACATTACAACATTGACAACGACAACAACGAGAAACTATCATCTTACCGATATATTCGATAAAACATAAGAAGTACCCTATAAACTAAAAAGAGGTAGTAAACAAATGAATAAGTCCTTAATGAATGTACCCATATCTGAGTACCAGTAAATAAAACATGAAACCAAGTATTTAGTTATAATTAAAATCTGTATGAAACTGATAAAACTATATGAAGTCGTACGAACGTAATAACATACACACACACAACTCGTGAAAGATTGAAAGAATATCATGTTCTACAACGTCCAAGTAGAACATATAAAGGTTCATCGTATAAAGGGTTCATCGAGACCAAGATAAAGATCTATCACTATAATCTTTGGTTCTAAATACACAATCCATAAGAAGAATGTTGACTTCACAGTAACGAAGGACCGGATTAGACTGTCTCGTACCAACTATACATATACGATTAGACAGGCATATATGGAATAGTAAACACACACACGAGTCAACGAATTCAGTACAGGTTGAGAAACACTGTGGTACCTGACTACGAACGTTCCGAGGAGACAGGTACCCTAAAAGGACCTGGTACTTGAAGGGACCACCGAGTCTACCATTTTGCAGACGGATGTTACGCCCTCTGGACCCAAGATAAGGACCCAGCCCTTTTAGGGGACCTCTTCTTTTACCGTTAGGTGAGGTCGTGAGAACGGACCTTTTAGGGTACCTGCCTCCTCGGACTATCCGATGTCAGGTACCCCAGCGTCCCAGTCTGTGCTGACTCGTTGAAGTAAGTGAGTGAAGTGAGTTCCCTAGCTTTGATACTCAGAGGACAAGAGGACGTAACGTCTGTCTCAGAAACGGTCTCTTCGGGTATGCATAAATATTCATAAAGATATACATTCGTAGCCATAGAAACCATTCAACTTGTACTCAATATGACCGTGAGATTAGGTAATGATGTTCCTAGAAAGAACGGATAGGTGGAATGAAGAGATATTTAAGGGAGAGGTCTTCACTCTTTAGACTGAGGGAGGTCATTGGTAGACAAATAAATTAACAAGTTAAACCATGTGCACATATAACCAAAGTTTTTACATTTAGAAGTCGAACCACCTTTCTTTGAAAAGAATTCCTATCCCGAATTCTTGTAAAAGAAAAAAAAAAAGGTACAAATGATTTAGAAAAATAAAAAATAATCAAAAAATAAAAATTTTAAAATAAAATAAAATAAAAAATAAAAAATTTAAAATAAATAAAAAATAAAAAATTTAAAATTTTAGAAATTAAGAATGTACGTAAGGGTTTGTACTTGGGGGGAGGGTGGAGGAGGGTGTGTTGTAGAGAGACCCAGTAGGGGTACGTGGTCGGGGTTCGTACGACATAGGACGCAGTCTGTATCTGACCGCTAAGTTAAGAATGTACTATCATATGTACTATCTTACGGTAAGAGGGTTTAGTAGGGTGGGAGAGGGAGAGGGAGACTCAGGTTTTCAGGCAATATGTGTAGACACAGAAAAAAGGACAGAACGTATGTCCCAGCAGTAACGCTAGAAGGATTTAAGGTATATATACACAATCATATGACATAACCACAAAAAGAAAGACCGAATGAAGTGAGAGAAAGAAAAAGTAAATCGGAATATATAAGGTGAGTATAGGTCTCAAAGGTCCCTATCGTGAAGTAAGGTGTTAGTGAGACCCATTCTAATAAAGTATGTAAACAGAACATACACCTCAGAAAAGAGTACAAGACGTCATATAGACCCCTAAGAGAGTGAAATAGTTTCAAAAAATTGACGTATGTAATTCCAAATAAAACGTACGATAATTCAAGACAACAAATCTTTGATGAATACTGAGGGGTAATATAATAGTATGTTTTATCCAAATGGTGGGATTCGTGAGGGGTGAAACGGAGTAGATAAGTTGACAGGGGGATTTGGGACAATTATACAAACTTTCTTATTACCTAACACTAGTTCATCCTAATAAAAACAAGGGAAAGTTTACGTTCTAGAAAGTAGTCATCTGTTTAGATCGTAACATTATTTAAAACTATGTATCTCTCTTCTTTTTATTTTGTACTGATGTAATAGTAACTACGGTATTTTTGTGAACTGTCTGATACGGTCCGAAGGACAATGTCGTACATCTTCCTATCTGTATCTCCCTTTTGAGGGTATATCGTAATCCTATTAGTAGTCATTGATTTAGAAATACCTTTTTGTTTATATATCCCCATAGTTTTTAGTACTCGTCAAACTTATCTGTTTCCCTAATACTCATGACAAAACTGTCTCACAACCTTAACTATACGATAACAGAACCGAATAAGTGATTAGAAATCCTTGTCTCCACTTAAACATCCAAATAAATAGACCACCTTTTCGTTCACTAAAGTGAATTTCTCGTTCTGGGTCACCAACGAACGTCTATCGGGACGATCGGTAATTGGTAAAAAAGTAAAATGGGTCGTCATTAACATTAGGATTGTAAAGAAACAATTGACAAGTTACTTGTCTAGTATTCTGTAGTTTTACAGAATGGTAAATAAATAATTAATTAGTCCGTTAAGAAAATACTCAAATAAAATATGAAGAACCATGAAAAGTAGAAAAAACTTTTATCAAGAAATTATTCCAATGGATATTCATTTTATAGTATAAAAACTTTATTTATCTTAATTGTTATATTCCTTATCTCCTTTTGTTATCTTACCTTTTCTGATCTCTAGAGAAGTTCTTTCAATCTCGTTGGTTCCCTTGTAAGGTACGTTTCTACCCGTGTTATGTCCTGTCTTTACGACACCTGGATTGTCTTCGTCTTCTATAATTCTTCTCCACCGTTATCATGTGTCTTCGTGACATGTCTTTTTCCAAATTACTGGACTTATTGGTACTACCACACTATTGAGTGAATCTCAGTTTATAGGACCTTACACTACAGTTCACCTGGAACCCTTCGTAGTTGTACTTGTTTCGATCACCTCCACTACCTTAAGGTCAACTCGATAAAGTTTAGGACTTTCTACTACGACACTTTCATGACGTGAGTTATACGGTCGCGTAAACCTTTTGTGTCGTCACAGGTGTCCTGACCTTTTCCAGTCAAAAGTAGGGTCAAGACTTCTTCACTTCACTTCAGTGAGTCAGCACAGGCTGAGAAAAACTGGGGTGTCTGACATCGGGTGGTCCGAGGAGGTAGGTACCCTAAGAGGTCCGTTCTTATGACCTCACCCAACGGTAAAGGAAGAGGTCGCCTAGAAGGACTGGGTCCCTAGTTTGTGTCCAGAGGACGATACGTCCGTCTACGAAATTGGAGACTCGGTGGTCCCTTCGGGCTAGGACTTCTTTCCGTTACCGTTTCTTACGAGTGTATGTTAACGTGAGTAGAGTGTAAGATCGTTTCATCTGGAGTTAAAAGAAGTTCTGTCCGAAGTCACCATACACTTGACACTTGAAGGTCGACAAGTTCGACCTAAATCTTTTCTCCTCCTTGGTTTCTAGTTTAACGGTTGTAGGTAACTTAATATCTTTTTGCTCTATCAAGGTAATTTTGTAGTTCAAGACGAAATAACTGACACGTTTCGGAAACTGACACACCTGGTGTTGTTTGACACCTTTTAAGAATTTTTCTACCTTTATGGTCTGGCGGACTGGACGGAGGACTCTAAGACATACGTCTAGTTCTTCGTTGTTAATCTTGACCTATACTTTGTTGTCTGACCGAGGTTTAACTTTTCCTCATGTAGTTCTAACATATAACAGTGGGTCAAATAAATTGAATATACGTCTTATCGTCACTTCAGCGAGTCAGTACAGACTGAGAAACGTTGGGACACCTGACATCGGGTGGTCCGAGGAGGTAGGTACCCTAAAAGGTCCGTTCCTATGACCTCACCCAACGGTAAAAGAAGAGGTCCCCTAGAAGGACTGGGTCCCTAACTTGGGTCCAGAGGGTGTAACGTCCGTCTGCGAAATTGGAGACTCGGTGTTACGGTCCGACCTACTTTGTGTTCGACCTTAGTTCTAACGATCCTCTTTATTATTATTGGAGTCTATACTTCTACTGTGGTGAGAATACCGTCTTTCACTTCTTCTTGATTTCTCGCAAAACCACTTTCACTTTCTCCTCTCACTTTTTCAGTCAAATTTTGAGTCGTAAGTCCTTTGATTCTAGTACCGTAGACCAGGGTAGTGAAGTACCGTTTATCTACCCCTTTGTCACTGTCTGAAATAAAGAAATCCGAGGTTTTAGTGACGTCTACCACTGAAGTGGGTATTTTAATTTTCTGCGAACGAGGAACCTTCTTTTCAATACTGGTTGGATCTCTCGTATAATTTTTCGTCTCTGTAATGAAACGGTTGTTTCCAGACAGATCAGTTTCGATACCAAAAAGGTTATAAGTATATACCTATACTGTCAACCTGATATTTCCTTCGACTCACGGATTCTTAAATATAGAAACTTGACACCACAATCTCTTCTGAGAACTCTCAGGGAACCTGACGTTCCTCTAGGTTTGTAAGGCAAATTTTCTTTACTTAGAACTTATAAGTAACCTTCCGGACTACGACTTCGACTTCAAGGTTATGAAACCGGTACACTATACTTCTTGACTGAGTAAACTTTTCTGGGACGACGACCCTTTCTAATTACTGTCCTCCTCTTCCTCTACTGTCTCCTACTCTACCAACCTACCGTCGTACTGAGTCACCTGTACTCAAACTCATTTGAGACCCTCAACCACTACCTGTCCCTCCGGACAGCACGACGTCAGGCACCCCAACGTTTCTCAGTCCATGCTGACTCGCTGACTTGACTTGAATTTTTATATTCTTTTCTTACTGAAAAATTTTGGTCTTTTTAACAGAAATTTTTATCGTATCTTGAAAGGATAGTTAAAATGATATTAGGATTTTTTTTTTTTTAGATTGTTTAATCAGGAATTTTTTACAATGTCTATTCTTAACACTGTTTAAGGTAATTAGGTTATTATAATTGTATTGTCGAAAGGTCCACTGAGTTCACCATTTCTTAGACCGACGTTACGGCCTATGGACCCAAACTAAGGACCCAGTCCTTCTAGGGCACCTCTTCCTATACAGTTGGGTGAGGTCGTAAGAACGGACCTTTTAGGGTACCGATCTCCTTGAACCACCCGATATCGGGTAGCCTAGTGTTTTCTTGACCTGACACTGAATCGAAGATTTGTACTCGTCATATCGTTGTCGAATAGTTTGTAATCCTCTTTTGTTCTATAGTTTGGTCTTCTTTCGGTTTATTATTCATTCGTGTATTAGTCGTCTTACACAGATACCCATTCTTTAACCTGTCTTTGTGTCTTGTGACTGATTGATCCTAACTTCAATGTCTTCAGGACCCGAGACCCTCGGTTCCTATTCGAGGAAGAAGCATTTCCCTCTAACTTTCCTTGGTCCAATTTTGTGACACCCACTCCAGAACTCACCCCGAGAGACTACCACTTTCCCCTGGTTTGCTTTTCTAGACATTGGAGACGTTGGATGACGACCTAGTCAAGTCAGTCAAGTCAACGAGTCAGTACAGACTATGAAACGTTGGGGTACCAGACGTCGTACGGTCCGAAGGGACACGTAGTGGTCAAGGGTCTCGAACGAGTTTGAGTACAGGTAACTCAGTCACTACGGTAGGTTGGTAGAGTAGGTAACAACAGGGGAAGAGGAAGACGGAAGTTGGTAAGGGTCGTAGTCCCAGAAAAGGTCACTTAGTCAAGAAGCGTAGTCCTCCAGTTCCATAACCTGAAAGTCGAAGTCTTAGTCAGGAAGGTTACTTATACGTCCTGACTAAAGGAAACCCTAATTGACCAAACAGAGAAACGTCAGGTTCCCTGAGAGTGTCATGAAGGTCCATGACACGGTAACAGTCTTTAAGACCCTGATCGAATCAAGATGGTATTAAGAGGGTTTGGGACCGGTTTTTAGTGTATACGGACCTGTAAAATTTTATATATAGATTTCTTGAGTCACCTATCTCTATTTTAGTTGAACCTTAAAACTTCGAAAATAAATTTTTTAAAAAATTTAAATTTAAATAAATAGAATTAACCTATTAATTCTATAGATTAATGAAATGTTATAACATAACCAAAACGGTATGTAGTTGTACTTAGACGGTGTCCATATGTACACAAGGAGTAGGACTTGGGGGGAGGGAGGGGCATGGTAGGGAGACCCAGCAGAGTTACGTGGTCGGGGTTCGTAGGTCATAGTACGTAGCTTGGACCTGACCACTAAGTAAACTATATACTATAATATGTACAAAGTTACGGTAAGAGGGTTTAGTAGGGTGGGAGCGGGAGAGAGTGTCTCAGGTTTTCTGACAAGATATGTAGACACAGAGGAAACGACAGAGAGTATATCCCAATAACAATGGTAGAAAGATTTAAGGTATATATAGGCAATCATATGACATAACCACAAAAGGAGAGACCGAATGAAGTGAGACATATTATCCGAGGTCAAAGTAGGTGGAGTAATCTTGACTAAGTTTACATAAGAAAAATTACCGACTCATTATGAGGAAACACATATACATTGTGTCGAAAGAATAGGTAAGTAGACGACTATCTACTTCGAAAATAATTCGTTAATGAAATTCTATTAACTTAGACATGACTTGTTAAAGTTTTAAAGAACAGCGTTTATGTAGGTGTCCATGTTTATGAGTCCGGGTAAAAAGAATTTTCAGGTTCGTATATAAGGTCTAAAAAAAGGGATACACTAAGACTCTTTATTTGTTTCGATAGACTAGGTAAAATGATCCGATTTTGGTTTATTTCTGTCACGTCTTTTTAGTTTTAGTGTTTAGTAGGCTTGAATGTATACTTTTTAGACTCTAATTCGACTTCATGAAACTTTGTGTAGTTTTGGTTAATGTCGAGTAGGTCCTTACAAACCTACCAGTTCTTAAAATTTTAGATAATTTTATTTTACAATATAACCATTTCTTGTAGAATTACTAATAGAATTTTCCATGTTGAATTGAAAATTGTTTGATAAAAAGTTTTAAATGTTTTTGTATTTTTCTTAAAGGAATTAGATTATTTCCCATAGACAATTTAAGATATCGTTTATTCTATGTTTAATACTTTCATCTTGTAAGAGTAATTTTAGACCCTGTTCTCTGACGTAATAAGACTGTGTTCACTTCTTTTGTATATTTCTGATCTCTAATTTCCTTCTTATTTCGGTCTAGAAAAACGTTCACTGTATTACCAGGTGAATCTTTTACGTTCTCTTACACTCATATATGATAATCTTGATTACTTTCTTAAATCATTACACGTTCTTAAAAACTTCTTTTAATGTTTTGCACATGAGTACCTATACTTTCTAGATTTGTCTTTCAACATGATTTAAGTGTCAAACCTTCTTAACAATTTTACTATGTAAGAGAGATTCCATTTGATCTTTAGGTTACGGTAAAGTTTTGAGTAACGTTGTTTCATTTACCGTCAACACTAATTCTGTTAAAACTTCCTTTTCGTACTTTACCCTGTTAACGAACTGAATACCTTTTGATGTTAATAAGAAGATGTCCATACTTGTTTCACCGATGGTTATGACGTATCTGATGACTCGTTTATAAATACATCGTAAGTCAAGTCTAGTCAAGTCAAGTCAGTGAGTCAGCACAGACTGAGACACTGGGGTTCTTAGTGTCGTACGGTCCGGAGGGACAGGTAGTGGTTGAGGACCTCAAATGAGTTTGAGTACAGGTAGCTCAGCCACTACGGTAACTCGGTAGAGTAGGAGACACCAGGGGAAGAGGAGGACGGAGGTTAGGGAGGGTCGTAGTCAGAAAAGGTTACTCAATTTAGAAACGTAGTCCACCGGTTTCATAACCTCAAAGTCGAAATCGTAGTCAGGAAGGTTACTTGTTGGTCCTGACTAGAGGAAGCCCTACCTGACCAACCTACAGGAACGTCCGGTTCCCTGAGCGTTCTCAGAAGAAGTTATGGTGTCAAGTTTCCGTAGTTAAGAAGCCACGAGTCGAAAGAAGTGTCAAGTTGAGAGTGTAGGTGTGTACTGGTGACCTTTTTGGTATCGGAACTGATCTACCTAGAAACAACGGTTTCAATACAGAGACGAAAAATCATACGATAGATCTAACCAGTATTGAAGGGAAAGTTTCTCGTTCACAGAAAATCAAAGTACCGACGTTAGTGGAAGACGTCACTAAAACCTCGGGGGGTTTTTTTCAGACTGTCTCAAAGGTGATAAAGGGGTAGATAAACACTACTTCACTACCCTGGTCTACGGTACTAGAAACAAAAGACTTACAACTCGAAATTCGGTTGAAAAAGTGAGAGGAGAAAGTGAAAGTAGTTTTCCGAAAAATCAAGGAGAAGTGAAAGACGGTATTCCCACCACAGTAGACGTATAGACTCCAATAACTATAAAGAGGGTCGTTAGAACTAAAGTCGAACACGAAGAAGGTAGGGTCGCAAAGAGTACTGCATGAGACGTATATTCAATTTATTCGTCCCACTGTTATATGTCGGAACTGCATGAGGAAAAGGATAAACCTTGCTCAGACAACAAGGTACAGGTCAAGATTGACAACGAAGGATTGGACGTATATCCAAAGAGTTCTACGTCCAGTTCAACTCGATAAAGTTTAGGACTTTCTACCACGACACTATCACGAGGTGAGTTATACGGTCGTTTAAACCTTTGAATCGTCACCGGTGTCCTGACCTTTTCCAGTCAAAAGTAAGGTCAGAGTTTCTTTCCGTTACGTTTTCTTACAAGTTTGATGACGTGTTAACGTGAGTAGACTGTACGATCATTTCATTAGGAGTTTTAAAAGGTTCGGTCCGAAGTCGTTATGCACTTGGTACTTGAAGGTCTACAAGTCCGACCAAAATCTTTTCCGTCTCCTTGGTCTCTAGTTTAACGGTTGTAGACGACCTAGTACCTTTTTCGTTCTCTCAAGGTCTTTTTGTAGATAACGACGAAATAACTGATACGGTTGTGGAAACTGACACACATAGTGTTATTTGACACCTTTTAAGACTTTCTCTACCCTTATGGTCTCGTAGATTGGACGGAGAACTCTTTGGATATACGTCCAGTCCTTCGTTGTCAATAATTAGTCGTTTCTGTCACACACTGATAAAAGATGTATCTGTTAACCAATTAGTATCCTTTTTGTTTAAATATACGAATGGTATACATAAAGATATAAAGAATGTCGGTTTAATTTCTGTAAAATCTTGTTTCATCCTCTTAAGTATGTACTTGGACCACATACTTTTACGAAGTATAAATACTCACAAAACTGATGACATCTACTTATAACTATTTTATTTGATTGAACGGTAAAGATTTCTTTTTTGAGTCCTTCTATTTTTTATAAACTACACACTTTCACTATATATTATTACTCTTCGTTCCAGTAAATATCTATAAACTATACTAAATTTAACCTTTAGAAACCTTCTATGGAATAAATCGTAGTTCTTATCACAAATACAGTCTATATATGAACGAGTAATATACCATTGTAAAGATATACATTAATAGTGTTTTTACTGAAAGTATTAAACTAGTATTTTTCATGAAGTACATTGTATAATTATTTCACAACTTCAATAGAGGAAACTTTATAATTAGAAAACGATAAATATGATTGAACAGTACCTTTTCTTACATTAAGTAGGAATAGTAAAACTTAGTATATACTTCAGAAACTATTTGTCCTTCGGAGTCTCAGGTACAATCAAAATAAAGACGTATGAATATATCACGCTCTAGGAAACATTTAAAAATAGTGATTTTTTATATTTTCGTCGTGAGATCAGTAGATGATGTTACTTTATTTTTGACGACCAGTTGTCTTATAACATTCAAAGTTTCTGTTCAATGTTAACCATCTTTATCACATAATTAATAGTTAATACAAATGATACTTTGTAAACACTTTTTAAGGATATCTAAATATGTTCTCAACGATGTTGACTTACTATAACGATTTTTTTTTGTTTTTCTCTTTGTTGGGTCAACTTTTTTACCCTTTATACACTTTTTGTTGAAAAGTGTTTTTCCCTTTTTTTATATTTCTTTTACAAACTATAGAGGCTATGAGTCCTGATACGTTTAATCTTGTGACTCTATAATAAAGTGTATATCGTTAAACAATTGTAAAATTTAGAATTATTATAGTTAACAATCGTTTCCATCTCTCATTGTTCTTGACGAGATAGACATCTTTATATTTGTCTATTTTTACTAAACTCGGTTATTAAATGTTTCTCTTATTTCGACTACAAAAGGACAATTCATTTGTACTTAGTTTTATCTTTGTCTACCTTTTCGATTGTCATCAGAGTCAAGAGTAGATGTTCTATACCTGTTTATTTGATATGACCTCTTTAGTACTCTCTTTTATCCGTCTTCAATGTCTTAGATCTTGATACGTTTATATTACCTGTGTAAAGTTTTTATAAAATTTTTCGTTCAACGACTTATACACGTCCGTAAAAATTTCAAATTTTTGAACGTTTTAATGAGAAAGACAAACACTTACGTATATAAATATCGTCAGGTATTTTAATATGTCTATGTGACTTCTCTATGTTTAGAATAAGTATTTTCACTAACGAATACTCCTCCCTGTATATTCTGTTAAATTCGTCTTTATACGAAAATTTTACATCCATGTTTTCTTTGTATCTTTTACGATAATAAAACTACTCCTGGTCTTTATACTTACATCTATAAATAAAAATTATTGACAGACTTAAAAACTTTATTTATAATTTTGTTTAAGGTAACTTCTTACGGGAATTGTACAAATAAAATTTCAAATACCGTTTATGATTTACCTATTATTACGTCTTCTGTTACGACTTTTAATTTTGTTACTAAACTGTCAACGGATCTTCTACAATTATAATTGTATTTGGATGACATTACCTTTAATATATTTACTAGAACTGTTTCCTTGCATGTTTATTAAACTTCCGTCTCCTTTTTTTAGTCTTTATTTATTTTATTTTACAATAATTGATTGTTTACTAGTCCTTACGTAAAGTATTGTTACCCACTTTATTATCCAATAAGAAGTACAGAAAAAATTGTAAATTGATCGATTACACTTCTTTTTCAGTATCTCCATAAAGAATAGTATAAAGTCAAGTCAAGTCAAGTCAACGAGTCATGATAGGTTGAGAAACGTTGGTGTACCTAACGTCCTACGGTCTGGAGGGAACAGGTAACAGTTGAGGACCCCAAATGAGTCGGAGTACAGGTAACTCAATCACTACGGTAGGTTGGTAAAGTAGGAGACAGTCGGGGAAGAAAAGGACGGAACTTAGAAAGGGTCGTTGTCCCAGAAAAGTTTAATCCGTCGAGAAGCGTAATCCACCGGTTTCATAACCTTGAAGTCGAATTCGTAGTCAGGAAGGTTTCTTATAAGTCCTGACTAAAGGAAATCTTACCTGACCAACCTAGAGGAACATCAAGTTCCTTGAGAGTTCTCAGAAAAGGTTATGGTGTCAAGTTTTAGTAATTAAGAAACCGTGAGTCGAAAGAAATATCAGGTTGAGAGTGTAGGTATATACTTCTGACCTTTTTGTTAACGAAACTGATCTGTCTGGAAACAACCATTACGTTACAGAGATGAAAAACTATATGACAGATCCAACCAGTATTGAAAAGAGGGTTCCTCGTTCGTAGAAAATTAAAGTACCCACGTCAGTGGTAGACGTCACTATAACCTCGGATTTCTTTATTTCAAACAGTGACAAAGGTAACAAAGGGGTAGATAAACAGTACTTCACCCCCCTGGTCTACGGTACTAGAATCAAAAAACTTACAACTCAAAATTCGGTTGAAAAAGTGAGAGGAGAAAGTGAAAGTAGTTCTCCGAGAAATCAAGAAGAAGTGAAAGACGGTATTCCCACCACAGTAGACGTATAGACTCCAATAACTATAAAAAGGACCGTTAGAACTAAGGTCGAACACGAAGTAGGTCGGGTCACAAAGAGTACTATGTGAAACGTATATCCAATTTATTCGTCCCACTGTTGTATGTTGGAACTACATATGGAAAGGGATAGACCTTGGTCAGTCAACAGGATACAGGTCAAGATTGACAACGAAGAACTGGACGTATGTCTAAAGAGTCCTCCGTCCAGTCCACGAGACCATAAGGGTGGAGAAATTCTTAAAAGGTCTCAAACAACACCAGGTGTGTCAGTTTTCGAAACCGTTTCAGTTATTCCGTCTTTATATATAAAAAGACCTTGAGAGAACAAAAAAACTACTAGGTAGTCTACAACCGGTAAACTGGAGACCAAGGAGACGGAAAAGATTTTGGTCGAACTTGTCGACCTTCAAGTGTCAAGTACAAGACACCTTCGGACCGAACCTCTTAAAACTCGTGATGAAAACAGACCTCTTCCTTTACCGTTGGATGAGGTCATAAGAACGGACCTTTTAGGGTACCTGTCTTCTCTGACCATCCGATGTCAGGTACCCCAGTGTTCCTCAGTTTGTGCTGACTCACTGAAGTGAATGATCGTACACTCTACTCACGTTAACACTCCATCAAACTTGTAAGAAACCGTAACGGAAAGAAGTCCTAACCTTACTTTTGACTGGAAAAGGTCAGGACACTGGTGACGACTCAAAAGGTTTAAACGACCGTATAACTCACAGAGTGAAAGTTTCGTAGTAGAAAGTCCTAAACTTTATCGAGTTGACCTTAAGGGAGTGGAGTTTATCGAAATAAGTATCACTACGAAGGATTCCGGGTGAACTGAAGTGTAAGGTCCAACAGACCAAGATCCAACCACTAGTGTGGTAGCACTAATAGACCCAGTACTTCTAGATAAAACATATCAAGACACATAAGAACGGTGGAGAAGAATCATAGAAGACGAAATCAATCCAGGTATGATAAAGACAGGAAGTAACACGGGTAGAAACGTACTTTACAAGGGAACCATAGAGATTAAAAAAAAAATTTCTCTAGAGATATCAGAAAAAGTAAGATAACAAAAGGAGATAAAGAAAAGTAACGAATGACTCTTTCCGAAAGAATGGAGAAGAACGACAAGAAACCTTGAGATGTAAGTTTACCCATATAGAAAGGAAAAGAGGAAACGGAAAGTGAAGAGAAGAAAAGTGTCGATATACATTCCGGAGGAGTCGGTTGATAAAACTGAAAAACGTAAAGAAAAAGAACCCCTACGAGAACTAGGGACGGAGGACATGTTACAGTGTTTGGAGGAAGAAGTCCGTGAGACAGATAGTCTGGATTAGAGAAATTAGAAACACTGAAGGTGACATATTAGTATTCCCTAAACTCAATCCAGTATGGACTTACCAATCACCAAAAGGGAAGAAAGAAGTTAAATTCAGACTTAAACCGTTATTCCTCAAATACTAGACTCGGTGTCAGTCCAGAACCAGAACAAAAACGACTGACATATGTCGAAGAGATGAAAACGTACGTTTCTTATATCAGTTAGACTAAGGTCAACTGGTAGACCACTACAGGTACACATCTCAGTAGAGAATACAAAAACCTTCTCCCACAAACGGTACCGGTCACGTAAGAGAACTGTTTTGAGATAATCGGAAACGGGCCGAAATAAGACATGAGGTTTCGGTTTCAATGGACAATGAGGTCCATAAAGAACTGAGGGATGAAAACGAAAGTTCAGGGGATATTACTTTTCCTGTAGAAAAAAACCACAATCAAGATCTTCCAGAACATCCAGAAGTATCTTGGTAAGTGGAAGTCGAAGAAGTCGTAATGACCAACCCCGTATCTGAACCTAATGACATTATGACTTACCAAACGGAACTTTTACTTGTCTCTAGTAAGACTACAAAAACTCTAACGTAGGTTCATGACATAAAGTCTGAGAAAACAACTGATACTCCCGATAAGGTAAAGAAGATTCCCTAAGAACGGGTACCATCATCTATATTACCAGTAGACTCAATTTAAGTGGGTAAGGTCAGGTAAAATCAAACGACTAAGGATTTTACAGTTACAAGTAAGAACGGTAGAGGACAAACTGGTAGAGGTTAAACGGAACTAAGTACCTGGATTGTAAGGTCCAAGGATACGTAATAACGAGAAATGTCGTAACCTGAAATGAAGCTAATGGTCATTGTAGGTGTTGATCCACAACAAAAACGAAACCGAGACGGAGAAGTAGGGAAGACCTCAATAAAGAGGTGACTAGAGGTCATCGTATAACCCGTGGATGACTGGACCCCATAAGTAGAAAGTGACAGGATAGAAAAACGGTAAAGTAGGACAAGTACCCCAAGAGTTCCGTTCTTATGACTTCACCAAACGGTAAGGGAAGAGGTCACCCTTATAAATTATACGTAATATATAGAATACGTAATTTACATATTCTACACAAAATAATAAGTAACGGTTCTTTATAAGTATCTTTCAGGAGTAGTATAAAATTTAGATAAATTGATGGATTTTGATAAATTATTGTCAACAGAATTAAAATAAAATTTTGTGGTGGATTTTGTGATTTTCATTACACAGTTTGACCCAAACCTATTGTTTTCGACATTTAGATAAACCCCCACACGCAAACTCTAGACACATGTAATGTCTCGTATAATACGTCAAATATGACCTTTTCGTACCAATGGTGATTCATCTCCCACCATTAGTCCATCTGTTTAATCTTACTTATCTAAAAATAATATTGAACAAGGACCACAAAATCAAACTTTTGCGTAATCATAAAATATATAAATTTAACTTTTTACCCTACTTTATTTACTTAATTTTCCCAACCGGTTCTATTACATAAACTTGAATCGGAAATAAATAACTTTTTTCATTTTTTTTGACCTTGTTTTATTCCCTCTTACGTACTCATTAAACTACTACACGAAATAGTCAAGTTCTTAGTCTCTTTCGACCTTGGGTATTCATTTTTATAGTTTTATGAATACATTTATAAATCTTACATATCGTCTATCCTCTATATTATAGTTTCCTTTTTATTATTTTTCCTCCTTTACAACTTGTAAGACAGTGTATATTTTCGGATTTTGGAGATCACTTATGACTATTTCCTATCTACTAACGGAACTATTCTTTATATTTACCAGACATGTGTATACTCCTCTAGATTTTAAATTTCCTGTATGATAATAACTGTGTGGTCTAACTATATTGTCCGACTATATATGTATATAGACATATATATAGGTCACAACGATTTACAAAGGTCTTTGACCTGTGAAATGTTTAACAAGTAGAAAAAAAAAAAAAAAAATGAGATTAACCCTTTTAATATCAACCTCTTAAATACACTCCGTTGACCTTCAAAGACATTTATAAAAATTTACTGAAACTGGAATTTTATAATAGGACGTATAAATGGTCCATCTTTAAGTGTATAAATATTAGTTGATAGCACCGAGTCTGCCATTTCGCAGACGTAGACTACGTCTTCTGGACCCAAACTGGGGACCCAGCCCTTCCAGGAGACCTCTTCCTTTACCGTGGGGTGAGGTCATGAGAACGGACCTTTTAGGGTACCTACCTCCTTGCACCATCAGATGTCAGGTACCCCAGCGTTTCTCAGTCTGTACTGACCCGCTGGAGCGAGTGTGAGTATAAATTGTATAGGATACGAATTTATCTCCAGACGAAGGAACCACCGAGTCTCCTATTTCGTAGATGGGCGTTACGCCCTCTACCCCATACTAGGGACTGAGCCCTTCTAGGGGACCTCTTCCTTTACCGTGGGGTGAGGTCATGAGAACGGACCTTTTAGGGTATCTGACTCTTCGGACCATCCGATGTCAGGTACCCCAGCGTGTCTCATCCTGTACTGACTCGCTGAAGTGAAGTGAAGTGAAGTACGAATTTATAGTTTATAAATCTTTATCGATTTATATATTGTATGATTTACACCGTTATATATTTTATTTGACTTCGTTAAAAGAAAATTTAACCCCATTTTGATGTCACAGAGAATTCTCTTTTATCATTGTACAATGTGGAACGACGGTAAGTGTATCCACTTTTTTAACAACGTCTTATCAGACTTCCCGTCACGAATCCTTCCCCTGACGACGACGACGACGACGATTCAGTGAAGTCAGCACAGGCTGAGACACGCTGGGGTGTCTGCCGTCGGGTGGTCCGAGGGGGCAGAGACCCTAAGAGGTCCCTTCTCATGATCTCACCCAACGGTAAAGGAAGAGGTTACGTACTTTCACTTTTTCACTTTCACTTCAGCGATTCAGCACAGGCTGAGAATCGCTGGGGCACCTGACGTCGGATGGTCCGAGGAGGTAGGTATTCTAAAAGGTCCGTTCTCATGACCCCACCCCACGGTGACGGAAGAGGTTCCTTCCCATGATCTTCAGACATTAACGTTCTCTGTTTTTATTGGAACTACTCAATGAGGTTTGTCTCTGGATAAGTTTCATAATAAGGTCGAGTTTCTTTCCTTTTTCTCAACACTTAAGTTCGAGTGTTTTCCGTTTCTGAGGACCATTGTCAATGACACCCAGGTAGTACTTAGAACAAAAAATAGACCAAAGACGAAGAGAGGTTCATAACACCAGTAACAGAGCTTCTAAGGTGGTACGGGTGGTTCTTGGGGTCCGAACAAATGAAATGAAACTTTAATTTCTCCTATTGTAATGAGAGATGGTGTAGATCAAGTTTGAAAACCCCATTTTTTTTTTTGCTTGTTTTTTCTTTTTGACAAACTGGTTCAATGAAGACTAGTCACATTAGTTTCTTAATCTCACGTTACTAACTAGAGAGAACCAGATTGATTAGAGTCACCAGTTCCTCTGTATTTTTACATTTTCTAAGACTCTCACACCGATCTCATGTCTTATAACAAAAATATTATTCATCTTTCACTTTCAGAGAGTCAACAAGGTTGAGACGTTGGGATACCCGACATCGGGTGGTCCGAGGAGACGGGTACCTTAAGAGGTACGTTCTTATAACCGTACCCATCGGTAAAGGAAAAGGTCCCCTAGAAGGGTTCTGTCCCTAGTTTGGGTCCAGAAGGCGTAACGTCCGTCTAAGAAATGACAGACTAGGTCATCACTTTATGAATTTTCTATTGGGTCTAATGAGTGATAAATCGTTCCCTTTATTGACCAACTGTGACCTCTCTTCAGAACTAAGTGCTACCCTAAGTCTCAATGAAACTTAGTGATCGAGTTGTTACAATAATTTCTGGATAGAGTATGGTAAAGAAGAAAGACGACACAGTCAAAACGGGATTACGATCAACGTCCTACAGACAGTTATAAGAAATTGGATGTCCGTAACAGTAACAGTAGATCTCTTTTTCTGTAGAAGACCTTCGAGACAGGTCTCTTACTCTTTCGGAGAAAGGGTCCGTGTGGGCGGGGGTTGTGTGGACGATGAGGGGTGGGTGGTAAAGTAGGGGAAACGTAGAGACCCTGTTCAAACTAGTGTATTGAAACCGACTTAGTTATGAGACTGACTTTTTACTCTAACACGTGTTATAAATCCCGATCTAACCACGAGGGAAGGGGATTTTCGAAAACACAATACGTACCTCCCTTTTTTTTATTTGTCCATTTTTACTCTCTCCTCTCTTTCTCTACCTTCTTACCCAAGAGTCTTTTACTCGAGTTGGTGTCTAGTAAACTTGGATTAAATTCTGATCTGTTATATTTACCAAAAATTCACATATCTTGAGACACTGATTTTATTCCTCTAAAATAAAATAAAAATTACGGGAATTCGTGTAAGATAACCTAAAGAAAATAGGTTCAGACCTTCTATACACTCTGTCTAAAATTTCAAAAAGACTAGTAAAACAGAAAACCTTATTATAAAGTCCATAAATTTTCGGTTTATGTTCGTTTGGGGTTTAGTCAGAGAGTAAGGTATGTCTTAATAAGAAAGAGACGGGATTAGAGGGTAAAAGTAGGGACAAAGATAGTAGTGTCGGAATTAAATACCGTACATTTAAAGAATGAGAGGAACTATATGAAAGGAAAGACAAAGATTCGTCCCCTTTCTTAATTTCCTGTTCCTCTTTATATAAAAATAAATGGTATAAAATGAAAAATCTAAACAACCCAAAACAAACAAACAAAAACCGAGGGTGTAAGTAACAACACTATATTGACAGTAGAGACCGAGAAATAGAGGACTCCGTAAAACAACTTAAAAGTCTTCTATTAGGACGGTTGTACTTCTTTCAGGGACATAGGGAGAGAGTTATTGAGAGTAGTACTCGACGAAACCAGGTTCCTCCTGAGGTCATTTTTTAAAGTATATAGTCAAGTATAGGTAGGTATCACTCTACGAATGAGAGTCAATATATAGAGTCGAGACGTACCATATAACAAAAGAAACAACATTCGTGGGAAGAGAACCTAAAACCCCCTTCCCTTTTTTTTGGTTTTTTGACGTCAAGACAAAAGTATGAATGAAGGGGATGTTAATAAGACTTACCACAACTAAAGTCGTATTAAAATCAGAGGGGTAGTATTTACAACCGACTTCCGACAACTACTCTAAAATATCAACAATGATTGAATCTAGACGTACATGAAAAGATCTAAGTAAGAAATCTGAGAAACCTGAAAAAAAAGTGATTATAGAAGTTGCGACGGAGGACAAATGTTGAGGGTTCCTTTTAGTCATAAGATAAAAAACAAATTTTCAGATACATCGTCGAACTTAATCTTCTTATCTTCTCCCCCTAAAGTACAAAAACAACTTTTAAAAATTTTATGAACTTTTTGACAAATGAATTTTTACAGATTTTATTAGAAAATTTTAAAAGGTATTACTTTTACGTAATAGTTTGTCTTGTTTTACGTCCCACGTACAAGACTTTAGTAATATCGAATTTATTGATAAACAACAGATCCCAGAGTGTCTCTTTAACTGTTTCTCTTAAAAAATTTCAAAGGAAACACGAGACTTACCATAGATATCGGGTAGCCGTACGAAAAACACCTCTTGTATCTATTCCTTGACTGTTATGTAAAGTTGTTCCAATTAAAACTTAACTCTCAAGGTTTCTTTCACGTATAAATCCGATACATTAAGACAAATAAAGACTCTTTTGAGTTTAATACAGAAAGAACACTCTCATTAATTAAGGACTTATTTTTCTATTTTCTTCATTAATTTCAAATTTGTTCAGGAATTTATGGGGTTCGTTTGGTAGATTTGTATCGAAAACAAATTCCTTTATTTCTATATTATTAACGACTAAATAAGGGAACGGTTTTACTATTAACATCGACTATGACCATAACTATCTAAATTCTTAATTCTCGGACATCAATCAATAAGTTATTACCACAAAGATGTGGAGTCGACTAAGACAAAGACTTATATTGGAATTTAGAGTAAACAGATTAGTTTATTTAGTAAAAGAAACTATACATCTTTCATATCTCTACAAGAATATCTTCCGTAAGAAACATATTAAATCTTTTAGATTTTATAGGCTCCCCCCGTCTTAAGTATAAACGTGATCTTCCGAACGATTAACCTCCGATAAAAATTAACGATAACCTGTCCAAAGTCAGAATCTTCGAGTGGACAATACAAAAATAAAAAAAAGAAACAGGATAACTTGTTAAGACCTATCTGTCATTTGTACTTTATTGAAAGAAACGAACACAGTGATATAAAAGTCTTTTATAATCCCAAAGACTATTTGAGTCTGATTTATGACACTAAGAGTTTTCAATTTTGTCCACACGTATACCTGTATACTTAAATAGATGTGTGTATAGGCATCTCTTCAAGGAAAGGAAAGTTCTTTTAAAAATTTCAGATAATATTATTATTATTTATTTATTTATATAGATATAAGTATTATTTAATAGATACAGACACATACGAAGAATAACAGAACTAAGGTCACTGTGTAAAGTGTATACACTCTTTAGAAATTCATGATTAAAATTACATGCCACTATTAAAGGAAACTAAAGTCATCGAGTATATTTATATTTATGAAAGATACTGATCGAAGATTAAAGATAAAACATCACTTACTTTGTTAGACTCTTTACATTTTACGGTATCGAAGATATACTAAATAACCTACGTTTACACATATAAAGTCACCATATACAACTATATGTTATGAAATTTTATTTCTTTTATTTAATTTTTTATCTCTCTATGTTTCACTCTGTCCCCTCCTTTTCTTTTTTTTTCAAAGTCCAAAAGATTTCGGTATGTTCACACACAATTATTAGATAGTTTAAAACTAAAGACTAAATACATAGGTCTGTGATCGTCGTTATGTCAAAAATAGACTTTACTAATTATTTCCTCTAAGGTATATTTGAAGAAGGTGAAAAGTGAGAGTATAGAGCAATAATACCTTTTTGTTTTATTTTCCATTAAACGGGACATAGACAGAAATACGTGCTCACACACACACATGTATATCAGTAACACGTTATTATTAACAAAGTGTTACAATATATATTTTGGTTTTTAGTACTCTCATCGTAAATAATTCTTGTGTACTACCGAATAAAACCAGTAGTACTGAAAAAACGAAAGACGATCATTAATCTATTCACGACAGTGTACCGCTCTTTGTAATTTGTTTACCAGACCCCATTCCAATGTATGTAAACACGTCATTGGAAGACAGATTCACTTATCAATTAACCTGTGGATACACTTTGGGATAACTTTTCACCGTCAAGGTAATTCGGGAGTCAGTTATTTTTGTTGTACTCGGATTAAACAAAAATAATGATGTGTTTTCTTTTAATATCTTTGTAAATTTTAGACGCCCTTAAGTAACATCCTATATTTATACGAATGAACAGAGAGGAAAAACAAAGAACCGACATCAGATACGAGAAGTCTCTCGGAACAATTATAAGTCCTGACCATAAAAACGTTCCACTCTCAATTTTGTTTTATAAACCTTTCGACTTAAGGGTTAGATCACTGACGACCCTCGTTTCTTTGAGAAGAAAGGTATTAAAGTCAGTATTTAGAAAGTGGGGAACTTATATCGAGACTTGTGTCCCGGGTCGTCTTCTCGGTCCCGTCTTCCTTAAGTTCTTGAGTAAGAGGCTACGGGAAAGAGAGGATTAGGGACGGGTGAGGTAAAGGTATAAACCTTAGAAACTTTTTACCTCGATTTAACTTCCAATGAATCTCACATCCTTATTTTTATCCTACGACAAAAAATTAGGTTAAATCTGTAAGATACTTCACTTCACTTCAGTGTCAGCACAGACTGAGAAACTCTGGAGTACTTGACATCGGATGATACGAGGAGGCAGGTACCCTAAAAGGTCCGTTCTCATGACCTCACCCCACGGTAAAGGAAGAGATCGTTATCCGTTTATTGAACTAGTAAAATTCTCTTCTGTACAATACGTCTTCTGACATCGGATACTCAGGCCTGTGTTCCTAAGTTTGAACGGTGACTTCTTGACCGAAAAAGTAGACTTTTTACCCTTACTATAATTCATTATAGATGAAGTATGTCAAAAGGACTTCTAATTTACTTAGGTAAATACATTTCACGAATTTTCTCATGGACCAGTGATATTCGAGATGAATCATCAAACGATGAATAATAATGGGTTCAACTAATCTATTTGAGAGTCTAATCTTCAATTTAGGAAATAGTCATATGTGTTTACAAAAAGGACTATACTCGTGACATCAGTGCGATTCTATTTCTTGACATTTTAATCGACAAATCTAGTTGTCATACGGAAAGTTATCTTTCCAAAATTTTAATAAAATTGAATAGTTCGATGAGGTTTATTTATTGCTTAAAAAAAAACAAATCTCTATGATTATATACTCATGAGATTTTAAGTGTATTATTTTTATCTTTTTATAGGTTCTTACGTATTGTTGGGATAGTACGGAAGAACATTTATTTCGATTGTTTATGACTCACATATATATTTTTGACTTATCTTTAACACCCCCTAATTTTTATGGTGTGTCCCAGGAACAGAAGTCTCTGAAGTGTTTTCCTACCTCCCTTTCTGTTTATTCGTTTTATTACGTTTAGATCAAATCTTTTCACTTTTTACAAAATGATTACCAAAAATACCCCGAAGGGACCACCTAGTCGTCATTTCTTAGGTGGAAAGACATGTCCTCTACACCCAAACTAGGGACCCAACCTTTCTAGGGAACCTCTTCCTTTACCGTTGAGTGAGGTCAGAAGAACGAACTTCTTAGGGTACCTATCTCCTCGGACCACCTGACATCATGTACCTCAGTATTTTCTCAACCTGTTGTGAATCGGTAATTTGTCGTCTCCTTCCCCTTTACTTAAGACTGAATGATAACTCTCGTCTCTAAAGCGTAAATAACTTATAAACCGGGGGACGGGCAAATCTGGTACTAGGTACTACACGCCAACGACGTTACGTACCGCGAAAATTTATACTTTTTGTCGAGTTGTGACATACGAACATTCTAAGTCATTCAATTACGTAAATCATTGGTACACATCCAATTGGTATTAGATATCGGTAAGATGTATCGTGTCTCGTTTGACTTTTACTTATGTTCCGTTTGTGCTGTCAAATCTACATATTATACATAAGAAATCGTGTCAAGTCTGTTTATCGTGTGTGTATTTGTGTTCGTGTGTTTCTTTAATAAGAGGTAAAACAAAATTTTAGAACAGACGACCAGTTTTTGATATCATTTACTTTCTTTTTTCTTTCGGTCGTTATCGATCAATTTACTTTTCTACAGTTTCAGTAACGATTCTTTGGTGATATTTTTATATGTGTTTAATTTCACAAATAACGACGTCAAAATCAAAATTAGGTTGGTAATTCCCTTGGACATAGATCATAGACTATCTGTTATACACCGAAGGAATGGTACTTTTGTCCTTCTCTAAATAAAAACCGATCCCTTTATTAATGGCTAACAAAATACATGTAGTCGTCGTAATACCACTAAATTTACAGGAACAGAAAGACGAAAAGGTGTTCTATTCTCGATATAAATCGTTCATCTTCATTTACCCACTCTTTTAAGAATATCCTTGTATCAATGAAGTCTCACGATTCTTTCGTTAATTTGTGGACGGACTAACTCACCCTTCGTTTACCCAGAGAGGGTGATCCTAATGTTTCTCACCCCTCTACGTTCTCTCTGAACTTTATTTTCACTAATATGTTTTCTAACCCTCTGGGTTTTTCCCTTTAAGACTTCAGGGTCCTTCACCGTATCCCTTCTTCTTACGACATTCATGATATTCTCATTCTTCCGTCACAAGTTTGTGTCCCTTTGATCGTCTCATACTTATGGTCCCACATTCGTTCACTTATCTCTTGAACCTTACAGTCTCAATTAAACTTACTGTGATTTCCCCTCTTCTATAGTTACATTAAAAAAGGAGAGACTCGACTCAGACAAAAACAGGAGTTAAAATATGAACTACTATCCATGTCGAACTTTTTTTACACAAACGAACGGTCTTTTTATTTTCGTATAGGTCTTTTGTGTCGTATCCAAAGGTTTTAACGACCGTAACTCCGTGTAAAAACTAGACAAATTTCAATCTTTCTTCTATCTGTTTATTCTATTAAAAAAAAACATCAGTCTATATTAAAGTATTCGCCGAGGTCTCATTTAACACCCGAAGGGTCCACCATGTCACCAGTTAGCCGGACGGTCACGTCCTCTGGGTTCTCTATGGCCAAGTTCGGGACCCAATCCTTCTAGGGGACCTCATCCTTTACCGTTGGGTAAGGTCATGAGAACGGACTTTTTAACGTACCTGTCTCCGTCGACCGTCCGATATCAGGTACTGTAGTGTTTCTCAGTCTGTACTGACTCACGTATGTGTGTGTATGTGTGTATGTGTGTGTATGTGAAAGTGACTTCGGACTCGTCTTTTTGATACAAGAGATAATGAAACTTGTCACATGCTTCTATCATTAAGTTTCCTTAACCTATTTCAGTATTGGTAACAAAAAACCGAGTTTAGATAGTAGATATAAAATGACACTCTCTCAACCTCATCCCGAAGACGTTTGATCTAAAGACGAAACGGTGAACAGATGGACGGATACTCTCTGGTTTTCGTCCTTCTTCTCCCTTTGAAATGAGAAAAGTGGCTGTCCCGAAGGGTCCACCATGATCACCACTTCTTGCACAAACTGTCATGTCCATCTGTATTCTCTACCACCCAAACTAGGGACCCCACCTTCTAGGGGACCTCCTCCCGTACCGTTAGGTGAGGTCATAAGAACGGACCTCTTAGGGTACCTGTCTCCGAGAACCGCCCGATGTCAGGTGCCCCAGCGTTTCTCAACCTGTTCTCACATCTGACTTCACTAAAAAAAAAAAAAAATCTTTAAAAACAAAACTTTTAAAGTCTCAGTTCTGAGACTATGTTCTTTTTCATTTTTGATGGTTCCTTTTCCAGTCACGGTATAAAAGTCTGTTATTTCCAAAATCTAGATATCATAATTTTTTCTTTTGTAAATAAAAAAAGTATAAGGAAAAGACGTGAATTAGTTACCTTACCGTAAAGATGTACTTCCTTTCGGTCTAAAGGTTTTAGGACAATTTCCGAAAGTTCTAAGTAAATAAAATCAATAATGTGAAGATTCGACGTTCGAGTAAAGAGTTTATTTTTCTGAGTTATCTACAGTCACAACTCCCCTAAATTTTAAGTAGGGGTTTAAATAATGAGAGTGAAGTTCCTACTTTCTACTAAAGATTCCGGCTTCACTGTCTTTTTTTTTTTTATGAACAAATCCCTTCTTAGTTTAGTCTAACTTTTCTTTCACATGTAAGAAGTAATGTGACTGGAGGTGTCTTATTTATGTCCTATAAATATATAGTGATCCTAAAAAGACTAAACACAAGTTAACAGGATAAACTTATAACGTGTATTAAAAAGACCAAGATTAACGTGAACATAAAAGTATGATAGGAAGTAATTCAGATAATTTATGGTAATAATAGAACAATTTCGTTTTAAAGACTATTGATTTTACAGGTTGATTCATAAGTAAAAAGGATTTCTTATGTTTCGATAGTATATAGGTAGAAAAAACAAAAAATTACGTTAAAAAGACTTAGTAAAGTTCTCATGTTACCAATCTCTTACATTAGTTCCAGTAAATAAGAATTCTGTTAGTATTAAAACCTTGACCTTACTGACGAAAGTAAACTCCTTTTGTCATAGTGGTAATAGATATCGTAATAATCCTCGAAGAACTATCGAGCCATTTTTTAGACGGTCGTTATGTCCTCTGGGGCCGAGCTAAGGACCAACCCCTTCTAGGGGACCTCTTCACTATCCGATGGGTTAGGTCATAAGAACCCGAAGGGAACGCCGAGTCGAACATTTCTTAGGTGGATGTTTCGCCCTCTTGACCCAAACTAGGGACCCAACTCTCCTAGGGGACCTTTTTCCATTTCCAATGGGCGAGGACATAAGACCGGACCTCTTAAGGTACCTGATATCGGGTACCCCAGCGTTTCTCAGTCTGTACTGATTCGTTAAAAGTGAGAGCAAGAATTAATAATAATTATCAGTATTCGAATGAAGTTTACTTAGATCTAAGGATTGATACATTGACAAAGAGTTTATAAGGAGAATCTTTGTAAAAAAACCCTCAATATCTGTCCTTTTATAAAACCGTGTTTACGGTAGTAAAATGAGTGTCTCGTAGATTTCGAAGATACTATGTACAGGTACACTTGAAATTAAATAAGAGGAACCGTCGACTCTCACCTTTATTAAAATTATATATAATGTTTCAATAAGGAGTCTCGAGTATTCTGTTTCCTGTCTTCTAAAAAAGATGGTCAAGAAAGTAAATATTGAAAGTTAAAAGACGTAAAGATAATACTAATACTACTAGTTAAGAAGGTATTTCTTATTTTACTAATAATTAGGAAGCTTTACTTTAGACTTTTTAATTGTTACGGAGAATTTTTGAGAATTGAAGTGTAATAAACAAAAAGGGTTAAGAAGAACGTATGTAAAGTAACGTCGGATGAGGACTTGGTGTGAAAGTTATTTTACATAAAAAAAAAGATGGTACTTGATTTAAAATTTTCACACGTGAATTTTCTTCTGTTTAATTTATGTCGTCTTACAATTACCGCTGAGAAGAAAGAACAACTATAAAAACTGGAGAAGAGTAAGAAAACAAAAGATTCAAGAGATATTATTTATACGTAATGACAACAATAGTACTTTAAGTTAATAATTTTACTTAGATAGAGTAGTGATATTACGAGTCGAACTTATTAACTTATTTGAACTTTTAAAAAGACAAGGGATGATAAAATTCGTAAGAAAAGGAATTTATTCAATATAAGTTGAGTAGAGAAAATGAAGTACAGGAGACTATGTTCGTGGTTCTCACTCAATTTAAACAGTCAAAAAATAATCCCTCTATAGATACGTTTTACTTTATCCTGTCTTAGTCATCTTCGACCTATCGAGATCCAGGAGTTTCGTCTAGGTTAGGGTTCACTTCTCCCATCCTCTCTACCAACTCACGTTCGTAGGATCTGACGACTCGTGAGATTTCTCTTCGGTCCTTTCAGGAATCCCTAATAAACCTGAGACAGAAGGAAAAAGAAGGGTCCATTTTACATGTAATTGTAGGGAAGGTGTGACAGTAACCCCCGAACGGATCCACCGAGTTACCATTTCTTAAGTGGACGTCACGTCCTCTGCCTCTGGACCCAAGTTAGGGACCCAGTCCTTCTAGGGGACCTTTTCCTTTACCGTTGGGAGAGGTCATAAGAAAGAACCTTTTAGGGTGACTATCTCCTCGGACCTCCCAATGTCAGGAACCCCACCGTTTCTCAGCCCGTGTTCGCTCGTTGATCTGTCGTCGTTGCGACAGTAACCACGTATGTCGGACACCCTCTAAACACAAGACGTTTTTTGTCCCTTTCTACATTTGTATGTCGTTGAACCAATTGAAACGTAAGACAGCATTCTCCAGACGTTCACCGTAATAGTACCAGTGGTGTGTCGATTGTATCAAAGAAAGGGATTTAGATTCCAGTTAAAGGGGGAAGAACGTAGTGTCGGAACACCATCACTTCCTCGAACGTATTGAGTTATTACGATACTCGGTACGGTGTGTCACAATGTCACTTCTAAAGACTGTTTTGTGCCAGGTGATCTCCTCCCTTACAGTTTGGTGAGGTCATGAGAACGGAGTTCTTGGAATACTTGTCAAACTTTCCCGTTTTTTTATTCTGTGGTCCTCTATTCGGGGTGAGGGACGAGGGGGTTGGGGACGACCCAACCTTCTACAGGTCATAGGATGACCCCTTCTTTCCTCCTACTAATGTTTATCGAGACCTTTCTTACTTCACCTGTGTTAGGAATCGACACCTACACAGACCAGCATATTTCAATGTACGACATTTTTTGTTATAACGTATTTTTGGACCTTATAATCCAGGTAACTTACACTAGTTCGTCCTCTACCTTTCTCACTTGTAGTTGTAGGATCCTTAGTCACTTAATTTTACCTGACCTTACCCTCTTAGATTAAGTCTACTGTTAATATGATACCACCCGTTCTGAGGGAATATTCCTTACCTCACCGGGAGTATCAGTTGTTCTTAGATTTTACGTCGTGAACCAACGTTTGAGTTTTTACCGTCTTACTACAATCGAGTAAAGGTTCCGTTTACTAAGTCGTAACGTTATCGTGTTCACATATGGGGTTGTGAACTACGGTTTCTTCGACTTTAATTGATCAAGACACTTCTGGATGGTATAGAAGAACTTGATTGTGGTTTTTTTTTCCAACAGGAAAGGTAGTATCCCCTAACTTTACGTTTTCATCCTTCAGTTCTCTCTCTAGGGGTCTTTTGTCCGTTTAAACCAGAAACTCATGTTTTACTTCGACCCGTTTCCGACTGTATCAAGACAGTCATCTTGTGACCAGTATCCTTTGTGGACAAAGTTGTTGTGTTCGCTGTCAAGACGTGTACCTGCAGTGGTCTACCAGTTATGTCTTTAGTCTATCTAATAGAAGAAGTGTCGGTTTCTACCTTTTCAAGATGTGTCAGTCGTTCTTAATCTGCATTTCGACTGACACCGAGTCTAGTACTCGAGGAA
Organism: Capra ibex; assembly: GCA_006410555.1. Lineage (NCBI taxonomy): Eukaryota > Metazoa > Chordata > Mammalia > Artiodactyla > Bovidae > Capra > Capra ibex. Next base: position 61,294,634 of record SJYO01026388.1, on the reverse strand, counting down.
TTACGTTTTAAGTCTCAATTTAACTTCTTTCATCCCTTTGGGTGATCTTTTTGGACATACGACCAGTTCTTCGTGGTCAATCTTGACCTGTACCTTATGGACTGACTAAGGTTTAACCCCGTCCACATATTGTTCCGACATATAACAGTGGGACGAATAAATTGAATATATTTCTCGTGTAGTACGTTTTACCGTTCCGACCTACTTGGTCTGACCTCAATTCTAAAGACCTCTTTACATTTGTCGGAGTCTATACGTCTACTATGGTGAAATTACTATGTTTCACTTCTCCTGTAATTCTTGGAGAACTACTCCTATTTTCTACTCTCACTTTTTCGACCGAAACTTCAAGTTTTAAGTTTTTGGATTCTAGTAAAGAGGGTCAGGGTAATGAAGCACCGTTTATCTACCCCTTTTTCGTCTTTGCCATTGTCTAAAATAAAAGAACACCAGGTTTTAGTGACACCTGTCATTGACGTCGAAACTTTACTTTCGTGTGAACGAGGAACCTTTCGATACCAAAAAGGTCATCAGGAAATGCTTGTGCTCTCGACCTAGTATTTCTTCCGACTCACGGTTTTATAACTACAAAAACTTAATACCACGACCTCTTCTGAGAATTCTCAGGGAACCTGACGTTTTTTTAGTTTGGTCAGTTAGGACTTCCTTTAGTTGAGACTTATAAGTAATCTTCCTGACTACGACTTCGACTTTAAGGTTATTAAACCGGTGAACTACGTTTCTCGGTTGAGTAACCTTTTCTGGGACTTCGACCCTTTCTAACTTCTGTTTATCTCTTCCCCCGTCGTCTCTTACTCTACCAACCTACCGTAGTAGTTGAGTTACCCGTACTTAAACTCGTGTGAACCCCTCTATCACTTCCTGTCTACTCGGACCGTACAGTGTCAGTGTCCCAGTGTCAGTCTGAACTGAATCCCTGACTTGTTGTTGCTGTTCCAGTTAAAATAAGTAAGTTTAAACCAACTCAGGACGATTATATTTACTAAATTCAAGAGACAGAATAAGTTTAAGTTGGACAGTGACATCCGGTCAAAGTTCTAGAATCTTCCGAACGTAAATGTAGAATACAATCTCAAATATGACGTTTTGTATATCACGTTGTGTCATAATTTATAACAAAATACGATAATATTTGTTATTCAATAAACAATTATTTTAACAATGAAAATGTGACAAAAGATCAGATAATGAGGTGACTAGGTCACGTTTCAGTGGAATCAGTAGAGACTGAGAAACTCTCGGATACCTGACATCGGACGGTCCGAGGGGACAGATACCCTAAGAGGTCCGTTCTTATGTCCTCACCCAACGGTACGGGAAAAGGTCTCCTAGAAGAACTGGGTCCCTAACTTACGTACCGAGAATACAGATGGACATAACCGTTCGTCCAAGAAATGGTAATCACAGTGGACCTTTCGACGTACAAATAATGATAAAATGGAGTTTTGTTTTTGGGATTCTTTACATTCGGTTTTTCCTTTGTCGAACTCCACTGGGATACTTCCTTCAAACTCAAGTCTATCCAATAGAGTGTCTCAAGGGGTCAATGTATAGTAGTATTAATACATACCAAATAATAATATTTCGAGGTGAGTTCTCGTCAACATAACTGAGAATGATTAACCACTTCCTTTCAATTACAAGGAATGTCTTACTTTTCCGTTCTTGGTCGGTATTTCGACCCTATCATAGACTTTTAGAAAGGTTAGTAATAAAAACACTAGAAAGTCTTCCTTTTTGGTTATAGTTGCTTCTCAGTAGGAACAACTTTGACTGGAAAGCGACGTATGTGAAATGAAAAAGTTCAAGGTTTGAATTCAATCCAAGTATCGATATTAAAGATACAATATATAAAGGTGACAAAGAACATTCTATAAAAATAAGATAAGACATTATGGTATATTCTTTTAGATCTTACTACTGACGTCATATGATACATGCCTTTTCATAAAACATTTGACTATTTAGTTACCTTACTTATACACCTTATTCTGTCAAAGACATCAAAATGTACTACAAACTATCCAACTAAATATCTATCTGATAATGACGTGTAAGTTAAGAAAACTAACTTATCTAAATGTTTATATGAAAATTTATTTTTCTATAACTTCCTAATCCAACTTATAAATAATAATTTAGGATAAACATTAACTAAACACCAGTCTTAACATCGACTGTATGTACCACAAAGAAAAAACGTTTAATATAGAAGAAACTGAGGAACCTTCCTTACAATACTGGTTAAATCTATCGTATAACTTCCCGTCTCTGTAATGAAACGGTTCTTTCCAGGTAGATCAGTTCCGATACCAAAAAGGTCATTAGTACACGTCTACACTCTCAACCTGACACTACTTTCGACTCGTGGTTTCTTAACTACAAAAACTTGACACCGTAACCTCTTCTGAGAACTCTCAGGGAACCTGACGTTCCTCTAGGTTGTTCAGGTAGGATTTCCTCTAGTCAGGACTCACAAGAAACCTTCTTGACTACGATTTCGACTTTGAGGTTATGAAACCGGTGGAATACACTTCTCGACTGAGTAACCTTTTCTGAGACTACGACCCTCCCTAATCCCCGTCCTCCTCTTCCCCTGTTGTCTCCTACTCTACCGACTTACCGTAGTGGCTGATCTACCTGTACTCAAACTCACTTGAGACCCTCAACCACTACCCGTCCCTCCGGACCGTACGACGGTAAGTACCCTAACGTTTCTCAACCTGTGCTGACTCGTTGACTTCACTTGACTTGACTTGACTGAAATTTACTATAAAAGGAAATTACAATGAGTGTATTCATGTGTAGTCAAGTTAAGTTAAGTCAGTGAGTCAGTACAGGTTGAGAAACGTTGGTTTTAGGGAGGGTCGTAGTCTCAGAAAAGGTTACTCAGTTGAGAAGCGTACTCCACCGGTTTCATGACCTCAAAGTCGAAATCGTAGTCAGGAAGGTTTCTTGTGGGTCCTGACTAGAAATCTTACCTGAACAACCTAGAGAAACGTCAGGTTCCCTGAGAGTTCTCAGAAAAGGTTGTGGTGTCAATTTTTCGTAGTTAAGAAACCACGAGTCGAAAGAAGTGTCAGGTTGAGAGTGTAGGTCTGTACTGATGACCTTCTTGGTATCGGAACTGATCTGCCTGGAAACAACCGTTTCATTACAGAGACAAAAACTTATAGGATAGATCCAACCAGTATTGAAAGGAAGGTTCCTCATTCACAGAAAATTAAAGTACCGACGTCAGTGGTAGACGTCACTAAAACCTCGGGGGTTTTTATTTCAGACTGTGACAAAGGTGACAAAGGAGTAGATAAAGGGTACTTCACTACCCTGGTCTACGGTACTAGAAGTAAAAGACTTACAACTCGAAATTCGGTTGAAAAAGTGAGAGGTGAAAGTGAAAGTAGTTCTCCGGAAAATCAAGGAGAAGTGAAAAACGGTATTGCCACCACAGTAGACGTATAGACTCCAATAACTATAAAGAGGGCCGTTAGAACTAAGGTCGGACACTAAAAAGGTCGGGTCGCAAAGAGTACTACATGAGACGTATCTTCAATTTATTCGTCCCACTGTTATATGTCGGAACTGCATGAGGAAAAGGATAAACCTTGGTCAGACAACAAGATACAGGTCAAGATTGAGAACGAAGGAACGGACGTATATCCAAAGAATTGTCCGTCCAGTCCACCAGACTATAAGGGTAGAGAAAGTCTTAAAAGGTGTCAAATAACACTAGGTGTGTCAGTTTCCGAAACCGTATCAGTTATTTCGTCGTCTATGGTGTATCTAATAATAAAATTACAAAAGACTAGACATTTTAAAGGTAAAGTCTTTGATAAGACCATAATTAATTCAAAACATCTGTAAAAAGTGTAATTTAATTAGAACTTTCATTTAACGTAGTCACAATGGGTGTTGTGTGAAGTATAATAAGACTTTATGTCTTAAAGTAGATTAAATTTACATGTAAAGGTTCATACAAAACAAAATAATAATGACAAAAGTTTTACCCATACAGACTCAGAAATGTACAGAGAACAGAATCTCTTTACTGTTGAATCACTTTACATGTTAAGATCTTAGTTTTAAAGGGGAATTATAAAGAATCTATTAAGAAGTAAAATCCGAAATTCTATTGTCTGAATTCCGGTCGAACTAAAAATAAGAAAGAAAAATAGAGAACACTAATATTGAACAAAGAATTATAATCTTACGGTTTAAAATGGAAACCATCTATTTTGCTACAGAGGTAATCAAAACGGATTTTACACCATGAAGTTTTCTTTTTTTTTTTAAACTGGATAGACGTCCCTTTAAACGGAAGGAAAACCTTGTTTTCCATTATTCAAAGATATTATAATGTTGTTATAGACTTTTATATTTGGTATGAATATATAGAGAAGATTTCGGAACTGATAAAATAAATTACAAAGAAACAAAAAAATACTGATATGTCAAAATAAAAGGAAGAGTTGTTATCTTGTTACAAAAGAAAAATTTATGGTTAATAGAAGATAACTATAGACAATAAAAAATAAAGTAACAAAAGTCACATTATATGAAAAGGAAATGAAAAACTCACTATAATATAAACTAAAAGATTGGACACTTACGTACGATTCAGTAAAGTCGGTACATGTTGAGAAACACTGGGGTACTTGATATTGGACTTTCCGAGAAGACAGGTACCCTGAGAGGTCCATTCTTATGACATCAACGGTAAGGGAAGAGGTCCCCTTGAAGGGGTGGGTCCCAATTTGGGCTCAGAGGGTGTAACTTCCGTCTAAGAAATGGTAGACTCGGGGGTCCCTTCGGGTCAGATGGTTAAAGTTGAAATAACAGATACTCCTACGAAAATTGATAGATTATAAAATCACAAAAATGACGAATTTATAAAAAGAGTGAGAATTGACGAAAAGAGTGATAAAGGGAAAACTAACACCCGAGAAGAAAGACAAGGTCCAGAAAAAAAAAAAAAAAAAAAAAAACAACAACAACACTTAAGTAGTACATACAGAGAGTCAGTACAGGTTGAGAAACTATGGGGTACCTTTCATCGGGTCGTCCTTGGAGAGGTAACTTAAGAGGTCTGTTCTTATGATCTCTCCCAACGGTAAAGGAAGAGGCCTCCTAGAAAAACTTGGTCCGTAGCCTGGACCCAGAGGAAGTAACGTCCGTCTAAGAAATGGTTGACTCGGTGGTACTTGAACTTTCACTTCCAACGAGCCAGCTCGGTGATAATCCGTCATAATTAACACTATAATCAATGCAAACAATACAAACGAAACAAAAGGGGATAAATGAGTAAGAACTTTTTCCTTGTTCAAAATACACTTGAAGTCTAAAAGGTTTATAATCAAATGTAACTAAGATTAATAACCAGAAGTTCAAACGACTATATAGAGAAAGGTAATAGTTGTTTTCTTTTAAGTCTTATAATATCACTCATCCGATGTCCGGTAAAATCTAGATTATCGTAATTTAGACAAGTAGACATCACAAGAAACAAAACCAAAAGGATATCGAAGTTCAGATCAATGAATAGAAAGATTAAATTCCCATACACCTTTGACCTTAGTTATAGTCTATAAAGTGGTACGAAAGTCAGACAAACAAATACCGGTCAATAAAGACTTTCAAAGGGAGAAACTTACCTCCCTCTTTCTCACTTACCTATGAATGGAAAGTGGTGTGCACACATCCACTTTTCGTGTTTACTTACGGGTCCTAAATCGATAATTTCTGACTTTCAGAAAGTCGATTTCCTTATTCGTTCCATCTTACCTGACTTACCGAAAACAAAGAAAGACCTATTGTCCAGATAGAACAAAGTGTACTTTTAGGTACTCATCCAGTGTCAAACATAGTGTTTTAAATTGGAGTACCTTAAATTTCGGTGGGCCTGTTGGTGTGAAGTAAGACTACCCGAGACTGTCAGAAACAAACCCTTTTATTACACCCTTGGGTTAAGAGAAAAACAAAAATTTCCGTAAAACCAATTTTAAATTCTCTACAACGAAGTCCGACAGACGATCTATAGTTAAATTTGACTCGAGACTTATAACGAGAATTTTAGACTTCGGATTATTTTTTATCTTCAAGGTGAAAGTTATAACTCTTATTGATAAAATTTACAATTATGTTTTTGTAAATCATCTTAAAAGGAGTGTCTAGTGTCCTCACATTATATCATTTAGATAACATGATAAACTAGATCTATAGACAAAATGAATCTAGTCGAAAAGTCTCCATTACTTATTCGAATAGTAACACAGAGTAGAAGGGGTATTAGAAAATACCCTGACTTATTCTCCGAACTCTCTTTATACGGTGCCAACTTCCTTATGTAACTGAAAAAGAACGTTATTACAATAATTAATTAAGATGTACTTTAGTAGAAAACGGAACGAAAAATCTTATAAATTTATTATCATAATATTTATCGTGTACACCATCAAAAGGAAAACAAGTTGTTTTAAAGATTTATCATAATATAAATAAACTAATTCTGGGTAAAAATTTACAACAATGTGAATCTTGATGGTCGTCGTTTACTTTGACTGAAATACGAATGGTCTTCCGCGAGAGAGGGGAAAACATTTTACTACGGTTAATATTTGACGACCAGATTCTGGAACGTTTTCGTTGGAAAACATTTATGAAATTCTATCAATTTACTAATATACTAAATTGTTTATAAAAAGTCCAAAAATCTTTTCTTCTTGGTTCAGTTTGTTATTTTATGTCAAGAACCCTTTATTTCTCGGTGTTGTTACTAAATAAAAATAGATTGGTTATTTAAAAATGACATGAGATAAAACGTTTACAAGTCTTTTAATTTATGTCGTATCACAATGAACAGGTGTACTTTTCTTCTACTTACGTTATTTTTCGTGGACTGATTAATAATCCATCTTATAAATTATGTCGAGACTTAGATCTCTTATGTGGACATAATTTTATAAATTAGATTCAGAAATCTACTTTACTAATATCGTTTGGAATACTTACGTATCTTACGTCTTATCACTGAAAATAAGTTTGTGGACCAATTGTCTTTACCGTAACATGTTTTACTTATCTTGACTTTGTCACTATCAGAAGTAAAAACAGGAAAAACAAGGAAATTTTGACAAACCATTGGTCCGACCTCTTCCTCATAAAGAGTTCACTTCTTACTTTCTCTACTGTATAAATCACAACGATAAAATTAACGGAACAGGTTAATTGATTGAGGAAAAGGTGAGTGTAGAACGTCGGTTCTACTAATGCAGGGTAAGTAACAGTAACTGACGGGATAATGGTGAATGGGTGACAAAAACAGATACTTCGGCATCCGAGGGAAGGAATGACTTTAAAACAAAAATATTTTTGTCCTCTAAAACCTTACGGGTGTTTCCTTACTACAACTGGTGGTCTCCAACATTCTTCGTTTGTTGACTAAGAGGGGAACTCGGAGACCACCTTCTCATAGAACCGGTAAGGGAACTAAAATCGAGTCACTATGACTAAACGTGATTACAGTCGGTACAGGGATTTTCATTAATAAGGTATATACAATTTCATCCCGAATTTCATCTTTTCACTACATACTGGTTACTTTGCAGATCGACAACAAGTATTTACTATTTCCTTAGTAATTTTTTAAGGGTAAATAGAATTTTTATGTTATAATTGTTCTAATATAAAATCATATACATGACGGCTTCACTCGTGAGTTCTAATATATATACATAAAAAATTTAAATTTAAATAAAACTAACCTCCGATTAATGAAATGTTATAACATAACCAAAACGGTATGTAGTTGTATTTAGAGGGTGTCCACATGTGCACAAGGGGTAGGACTTGGGGAGAGGGTGGAGGGAGGAACATGGTAGGGAGACCCAGTAGGGTTACGTGGTCGGGGTTCGTAGGACATAGGACGTAGCTTGGACCTGACCGCTAAGAAAAGAATATACTATAATATGTACAAAGTTACGGTAAGAGAGTTTAGTAGGGTGGGAGAGGGAGAGGGTGTCTCAGGTTTTCTGACAAGATATGTAGACACAGAGAAAACGACAGAGCGTATGTCCCAATAGTAATAGTAGAAAGATTTAAGGTATATCTACGCAATCATATGACATAACCACAAAAAGAAAGACCGAATGAAGTGAGACATATTAGTCGAGGTCAAAGTAGGTGGAGTAATCTTAACTAAGTTTACATAAAAAAAATTACCGACTCATTATGAGGTAACACATATACATGGTGTCGAAAGAATAGGTAAGCAGACGACTACCTGTAGATCCAACGAAGGTACAGGACCGATAATATTTGTCACGACGCTACTTGTAACCCCATGTGCACAGAAATTTAAGACCAAAGGAGCCACATATACGGGTCTTCACCCTAACGACCCAGTATACCGTCAAGATAAAGGTCAAAAAATTCCTTAGAGGTGTGACAAGAGGTATCACTGACATGATCGAACGTAAGGGTGGTTGTCACATTCTCCCAAGGGAAAAGAGGTGTGGGAGAGGTCGTAAATAACGAACATCTGAAAACCTATCGTCGGTAAGACTGACCGTACTTTACCAGGGAGGAACACCAAAACTAAACGTAAAGAGACTATTACTCACTACAACTCGTAGAAAAGTACACAAACAATCGGTAGGCATACAGAAGAAACCTCTTATAGATAAATCAAGAAACCGGGTAAAAAACTAACCCAGTAAATGAAAAGACCTTAATTCGACGTCCTCAACGAAAAGATAAAAACTCTAATCAACAAACAGTCAACGAAGTAAACGATAATAAAAGAGGGTAAGACTTTCGACAGAAAAGTGGAACGAATATCAAAGGAAACAACACGTCTTCGACAATTAAAATTAATCAAGGGTAAATAAATAAAAACGAAAATAAAGGTCATAAGACCCTCCACCCAGTATCTTCTAGAACGGCACTAAATACAACCTCTCACAAAGCGGATACAAAAGGAAATCCTCAAAATATCAAAGACCAGAATGTAAATCTAGAAATATAAAGTCACTTCATATAGATTAAAAATTTTTAATAATAAATTCTGTACGAAGATTTTAGGTCAAACTAAAACATTAGGTAACGTTATATTTGTGTCACTCCTGTTCGGGAACGACAAACTAAATGACAACACAGAAGTAGTTGTGGGTTGTTTCGAATAGTGTATCTTTGTTTAAACATTTATGAACAATTTATTTATTTATTTACATACATAAATATTGTGAAATTTTATGAAATTTTTTCAAGAGAAACATAAGATTAACTCTTTTGAGGGAGAATCGAAAAGAAAATCTAAAATATTGAATTTATTTTAATGAATAAATACACATATGAATATGTCGTATAAAATTAAAATACGATTAAAAATTTTGTAGTTAAGTACTTGACAGTGGTGGTTAAAATCAGGTACTCACGAATACATTTAACGAAAATAAAAAATAAATAAAAAAAAA